>CM064580.1:49486230-49493730 GCA_032716605.1 Paralithodes platypus
GTAATTAAAATATATAATTTATATATGGTATTAAGAGCCATACGTAAGAATATTCGTGGTCGGTGGGTGTAAGATACGATTAAGAGATTGGAGGGGGATAATAATGTGTGTTTGTATGTCTGTTTGAAAGAGAGAGAGAGAGAGAGAGAGACTGACTGGTATTGACCTTAGCACTGTATAGTTACTGAGATACATAAATTGATATAATAGTTTTAAGAGAGAGAGAGAGAGAGAGAGAGAGAGAGAGAGAGAGAGAGAGAGAGAGAGAGAGAGAGAGAGAGAGAGAGAGAGAGAGAGAGAGAGAGAGAGAGAGAGAGAGAGAGAGAGAGAGAGAGAGAGAGAGAGAGGACAAATGCGAGTTCATTCATTTCGTTTCATTCATGGAAATAATACGACAGACATATATTGTGGTGAGATTGTAGACACCCACCAAGCAGGGCACAATCCAGGGGAGGCCACATAGGCATAACATAAGGAATTGCTGGAAATCCTGTTTCATTTACTTGTCTTTCCCTACTGTTTTTATTTATGCCTCACCTACACAGGGAGTAATCCAGGTAATTCTCACAAACACCTCCTCCACCTAGCTTTCTCCTCTATTTCTACCTGTGCTTCACCTACACAGAGAGTAATCCAGCTAACTCTCACAAACACCTCCTCCTCCTCCTATGCATTTCATTGCACTTAGCAAACACACCACACTTCTTTCCAACACACCTAAATTACCCCTAACATATCTTGATTTTGGCTTTCTATCAACTCTTTCAACCTGTGGGGGGGCGGGGGAGGGGGGGGGGGGCACTAATTACACGCAAATCTGCGTTTTGTCTTCATGCACATAGGACAAAACTCTATTAACATACATACATACATACATACATACATACATACATACATACAAACTACATACATACATACATACATAAAAACTACATACATACATACATACATACATACATAAATGTCATGCATACATACATACATAATACATACATACATACATACATACATACATACATACATAAAACATACATACATACATACATAAATACATACATACATACATACATACATACATACATACATACATACATACATACATACATACATACATACATACATACATACATACATACATACATACATGCATACAGTACATACATACATACATATAAACCTAAACAAAATGGCTATACAGACAGACATATATACTGTTAAAGATATGGAAGCCAAGATATACCGGTACAATTTACGAATATAACCTATCCTTGTAAAATATTCATCATAATTGCATAATATAATTTAATCTAACTTCTACGTTTTTCTCGAGCTCAATATTAAATTCAATGGAGAAATGGGTACTGGAGTTAAGTAATTAGATTAGAGAATAAGTTGGGTAGTTTTGTGAGAATGGGAGCCTTTTTTATATTAAAGTTCTGGGAATTATACCATGTCTGCCTCTGTGTTTTAGTTTGTTTGGAAGTTGATGAAAAGTGAGTCTCTCCCCTCACACACACACACACACACACACACACACACACACACACACACACACGGTATGGGTATCATATGGTTCACCTAAGCTGATGGCTACCTAAGCCTTCGGGCGAGACGGTACCGTCTATAGTGAGAATGGTACCATACAGATCCACCCTAAGCCTTCGTTTCCGATGTCGCCAATTGGCTAAAATACAGACTACACACACATCCACAGCCATTCCAACGATACATATAACACCTACACATTATAGGAGGCGGGAAATAACGAGCATGCTCACTCCCGCAATACAACTAGAGTAAGTACACACACACACACACACACACACACACACACACACACACACACACACACACACATATATATATATATATACAGAACTGTAGGGTACAGTGTATGGTGGGGTTTTTTGGGGGCGTTGCATGGAAATAGGCAGGACTTACTGTTTTGTTTTCTTTTTGTGAGCGAATATAAATGAATTGGGGTAAGGGTTGTAGAAGTTTAAAACCCGGAAACCCAAGTAGATTATAGCTTAACTGTGACAGGTGTATAAATTCACACACACACACACACACACACACACACACACACACACACACACACACACACACACACACACACACACACACACATACGTACTCAGGCACACATATTCGCAGACATGTATTCAAACACACACTTACGCATGAACATACATCCATAATTATATATTCATACTTGCACATACAGTGCACATAATCATACATACGTGGGTGTACACATAAACAAATACTTTATTCTCACAAGAGAGAGAGAGAGAGAGAGAGAGAGAGAGATTGAATGAGATAAATAAATAGATAGATTGAGAGAGAGAGAGAGAGAGAGAGCATTATCACTAAGATGTGTGAGAACCAAAGCATGTGGGCCAAACGTATTGGTGGTACTCATTAATAACTTAATAAGAATCCGCTTTCTATCTCTGTAGTTTAACCCTTTCTGTACAAACGACGTCTTCTTCATTTTATTCTATCTATCTATCTATCTATCTATATGCTCAGGCCCAATCCCCACTTTCCCTATTTTTTTTTTTATTTTCTATTTTACTCTATTTTATTTTATTTTATTTATTTTTTCTTCATTTTATTCTAGTTATATTCAAACGATTTTGTGCAGCTTAAGAAGGATCTGTGGTAGTGAAAATGGTTAATTAATATCGTTCGTAGCCTGTTAATATCTCGAGGTCCTTTATAACCTGAATAAACTCGTCTAATACAAGCCATCATGAAGTGAAAAGGACGGCACTGGTACTTAATTAATGGGTTAACCCTTTCCATGCGGTCACATATTATTAATTAATGGGTTAACCCTTTCCATGCGGTCACATATTATTAATTAATGGGTTAACCCTTTCCATGCGGTCACATATTATTTGCATCATTTAACCCCTTCAGCTCCGTGACGTATTTTTCCATTACACGATTCTCTTTAGTTTAGATTCCGCTAGGAATCAAATGGGTAACTACGATCTCAATAAACCCTTCTAATATCACGGGTCATTCTTAAACTGCATAGAATCATCAAATATTAGCCAGAATCAAAGGTAAAAAGGCGTCATGGGGCTGAAGGGGTTAAGCTACCGCCAGGCGAAGTTTACAGCTTGAGAAGGATCTGGTGAAGTCGGCGGATAAAAAGGATTCCGGTTACCTCTTTCAAACGCCCACAGTCTATTTTGGTTGTGTGGCACTTACAGCATGACGATATTATTTGCCTTACAATCTTTCTTTAAGGGGGGTGGGGTTTATTTCTTAAGGGGGGGTGGGGTTTATTTAAGGGGGTGGGGTTTCTTTAAGGGGTGGGGTTTATTTAAGGGGGTGGGGTTTATTTAAGGGATGGGGTTTATTTAAGGGGGTGGGGTTTATTTAAGGGGTGGGGTTTATTTAAGGGGGTGGGGTTTATTTTTTTGGTCTATTTATTAATTTATCTATTTTTTAGTTTCCTCGCTAGACCTCCATCAAGCTTACAAAACACCCCCAAGACCCCCCTTTAAAATATAATTGTACATTTTTCAGTAGAAACATGTTCCGCTCCTAAAATTAATCAAGCACACCCTACTTCTTTCTGCCACAAAAAATGAGAAACAATAAAATGCAAATACAAAATCTGTCTCTCTTTCAACACTGGGAGAGGCACTTGTCACAGGCAGAGCTGCCTTTTGTCTCCCACATCCACATAGAAAAAACAAATCAAACCACGCCAAAACCTGCCTTATGGTAAATACAACCTTTGTGTGCACTGAATCCAACCTTCAGATCAATGGTTCTGCCCACCCCCTGGAGAACTACCATAGGGTGCACACAGGCTCAGCCATGGATATAATTCTACAGTTGACCATTGGAATAAAAATAAATAAATAAATACCTTTATTTTATTTATTATATTTTTATTTTTATTTTTATCTATTTATTTATTTATTATTATTTTTTTTTTTTTTTTTTTTTTTTTTTTCTATCCTGTGTGGGTGGGGGAGGGGGGGTGATCACTAACAATCATATTAGCGTTAATATTTAGCATGTGCGTATGCGGCGGAAAGCTGTTATACTAACACTCACCCAGTAGCTTGGAGAGCCAGTCGGCCAGGTCCTCCTTGAGCGGCAACAACTGGCGCTCGTGGGCCTCGGCGATCTTGGCGTGGAGGAGCGACATGTACTCGGCCTCAGTCTTGGGGTAGTCCTCGTCCTCCAGCTCTAGGCAGAACGACGGCTCCCTGGGGATTGAGAAGATTGGTGTAGTTATAGTGAGGATTGAGAAAATTGTAATAACGATTGTGCTGATAGGGTTAGAGGGTTGATAGTGGTGATAAGGACAAGAGATATGGAGACGTTATGATATTTTGGTCTATCATTCAATCATTTAGTTTTTAGTTTCCTCGCTAGGTTTCCACCCCCAAGATAAATTCGTAAATTTTTCGGTAGAAAATTGCCCCGGCCGAAGGCCAATTCCTCTTAAAATTACAGGCTCGCTTTCACTCGCCAGGAAAAAAACGACACCTAAATGGCACGAAAGGTCTTAATATTGACAACAAAAGGAGCGAAAGGTTTTAAAATCGTCAAACTAATGAGGTGAACTTCTTAGAATCTCATAACTAGTGGGGCTAATCATGAGGGAGAAGGGGGCCCAGAAAAACCTAATGTATGTATGTATGTATGTATATGCCATTGCTCAGGCCCAATCCCCACTTTTCCTATGTTTATTTTTATCTACTATTTTACTCTATTTTATTATTTGTTTGTTTTTATTTTCTTGGGGGGGGCCCTAATACCTCCCTTTAAACCTGGCTCTCCCTGGGGTAATGGTAGGAGGGATTTTAGTATGGGTGGTTGGTGGTGATTATAACAAACTTGACAAAAATACCGACCCCTGACGTAACTCAAAAGGACCTTGAGCAAACTGGCTGTAACTATCCACACCTATTAACCTGGTGGACTCTTCCCAAATGATAGAAATGTCAGCCCGATTGCTTTAATTAAACTTGAGTTATAAGAAGTTAAGGGGTCAAGATTATTGTCAAGTTCGTTGGTGCTACCTATAGTGACGAATTCAGGGTGTTAAACCATAGCAATTGTGTTTGAAGACTTAAATGAATATGAGAAGGGAAGCGAGAACATTCACATGAAATTGCATTGCTTAGGTCATTTCATCACATTCAATGACATAATTTACACTATAAACCATAATTTCATCACATTCAATGACATAATTTACACTATAACCCATAATTTCATCACATTCAAATGACATAATTTACACTAAACCATAATTTCAAGTTTCCATACTCGATAATAAAGACTAAGAAGAAAGGGATTTGATTTCGTTGGATACCCTGGTGACAATGGCTATTGATTACGGTGATAGTTGTGATTCTTTTGGTGGTTGGAATAATAATATCAATGTAAAGCCGGTATCACACAAGCGCTTTTTCCCTCAACATTTATCCTCAACACTAGTCTGGCAGCTTATGAGGTCAACATATAAAATATTTATTTTGCCTAAATTCATATATCATCAGTCTAATTTCCGATACCAGTGCAAAATATTCCAAAAATGTTGTCAGAAAAATGTTGATCATCGAATGTTGACTATAAAAGCTCTTGTGTGATACCAGCGGGCCTCGAGATAATAATGTTCCTGTATATTGAGAGCCAATTAAGTTGTATATTACTCTCAGTTGTACATATAAATAAAATCCTTATATACTGTGACCGTGTACTCTGTTCTAGCCTTAGTCTCCCAGTTAACATAAGATGAATCGCACTCCTAAAAGGTTATTCTACATACCCCAGATTCGTGGCTTTTTAATACATATTGTTATGTTACCTCCACCAACCGACTTTACTCCTAAACTCAATTAATGAAATCAACAAATACATGTGGCAGTCCAGGGATTCGAACCTAGGATGCTCACACCGAAATTCAGTGCATTTATCCATTGCGCTACAAAGACAGTTAAAGAATGGTGGACAAGCCTACGATTTATTATGCAGTTTCGAATCCTGCATATCAATCTAAGCATGTACACAATTCCAACTGCGCTATCATATATTTAAACAACAGGTTGATAACAAATAAATTTGCCTCAAACTTTCCTTACAAAATGTGATGTGCAAATTTATTGTTCACTGGAAAAGGAAACACTGTTGTCAATGTAATGATACTGTGGCAAAGTGTTACACACCTTGACTTGCTCCTGGGTGTGCGCGGTGTGCGGGGAGTCCTGGGAGTGGGTGTAGCAGGGACTCCCTCTGAGGTAGTGCTGGACTGTAGTGCTGATTCCAGACGATCAGCAGCGTCACTTACACCAGCGTCTTCATACACACCACTGGTCTCCATTTCGTTCCCACTCTTCCCGGCTTCCTTGCTGCTGGAGGAGGTAGTCATGGCTGAGGATGGCCGGGTGTCGGGGGCATCACCGTTAGGAGCTGGTTTAGGTTCCTCGCTACCTGTTCGACCCCCATTAGCCTCGTCCTCGGGCGGTCCTGGAGTGGTTGGGGTGGTGCGCCGACTTGTGGGCGTGGTGCCTCGTCGAGAGCCACTTCTGCTCCTACTAGGAGTTCTTGTCGGCTGATCTAGTACAAACTCAACACTGCCCCTGACAGGTATGTCATCGTAAGTACGGTTGTTGCGTTGGACAGGCTGTTCAGGCACCTCAGGCAGCTCAGGCTGAGGACTCTTTAATGGTGGAGGCCTGTGGCCTCTTGGGCTAGTGCCAGCAGCAGCGTGTAGGCATCCCACAGGGGTACGATCATGGGACCCATACACTCGCCGAATAAAGGTGCCTGGTGGGTGAGGGGGTGGTGTACAATCCGGCTCTGGTCGCATTGGAGCTGGTGGTGGACCTACTGGTGAACGTGCTGGGGAACGGGCAGGAGTTTGGGCTGGGGAGCGAGCTGGGGTCTGGGCTGGGGAGCGAGCTGGGGTTTGGGCTGGGGTAAAAGCTGGGGTTTGGGCTGGGGTAAAAGCTGGGGTTTGGGCTGGGGAGCGGGCTGGAGAGCGAGCTGGGGTAAACGCTGGGGTGGTGTCCTGGGAAGTTTCAGGCTTCCACCAGCGCCCTGTATCTGGCATTGTGTTACCAAAAGCGAGCTCCACTGGAGACATGGTGGCTGGGTCATAGCCCCCATTGTAAAGAGCTTCTCCAGCTCCCTCAGGGGGGTAACCAGCTTGGGTAGCGGCGTATTCATAAGTAGTGGGTGCAGTAGGCGTACGGTAGTGCGCCACTGTAAAGAAGGGCACTTCATAGTCGCTGTCACTCCTGTTAGAGTATGTGGAGGAGGGGGCGTCTGTTGGGAAAGGGGGAGTTTCGAAAACTCTTGGTGCTGGGTCTTGGTGCTGTGTAAAGGCCGGAGCAGCTTCCCCTGCCCGGGGTGAGGGCAGGGACTCCGGGGTGCTGCACAGGGTCGTCATCACCACACCACCTGCCGGCCTCACCACCACCACCTGCCGTGCGGGTCCGTGCAGGGCCGTGCGGG
>CM064580.1:49498730-49523730 GCA_032716605.1 Paralithodes platypus
AATACCTCCCCTTAATACCTCCCCTTAATACCTCCCCTTAATACCTCCCCTTAATACCTCCCCTTAATACCTCCCCTTAATACCTCCCCTTAATACCTCCCCTTAATACCTCCCCTTAATACCTCCCCTTAATACCTCCCCTTAATACCTCCCCTAAATACCTCCCCTAAATACCTCCCCTTAATACCTCCCCTTAATACCTCCCCTAAATACCTCCCCTAAATACCTCCCCTTAATACCTCCCCTTAAATGATTACCCCTCCGACCAAACTGAACACCCCATGAATATATAAAGGGCCGGGACAGTTTAGAAAGGATCTCTAGCCATTATAAGGCTTCGAAGTCTCTCCATCAACCCTTTCAACTACTACAGATCTTTCCTAAGCCTGCATAAACTCATAGCTAGTATAAAATATAAGAGACGTCGCTGGTACAGAAAGGGTTAATCGTGATTCATTTAAATTCCGCCTAGACAAATATCTCGCATCAAACCCGCGACTGACTGCGTTTGTAAATGAATAACTTTATTTTATCCTCCCCTCAGTTACTAACCCATCTGTCCCCTACTAACTTCCTATAGTCCTGCCACGGACATTAGTTCCAGGGCAGTAGTTCCCTTTCCAATGTTCCCTTACCCACTCTAAACCACTGTTTGGACACTTGATCCTCAGTGTTGTGGAGGACAAGCAGCCTAGAAGGGTCACTAGATCTGTTGTTGCTTGATTTCCTTTGTACTGCACTATTTCAGTCACCGCGAAATATGCCAGTGAACGTCCGTAGACTTTAATGATAATGCATTGTCTTCCTCCTCAATAATCTGGAGGTTATTAGAAGAATTTAATAAGATTGGGAATGTTATGTGGGAATCAGAAAAATGTACTGGGGTAGAATTGTTTAGTCTTTTAGTTCTTTTGACACAAAAGCAAATCTGCTCGTACTTGCCATAACCAAATTACAATGACGCCATTTTCGAATCCAGCAATCAAAAAGTTGGTTTATTTAGTTCAATAATAATATATCTAAGGTACAGAGTGAATTAGTGCTCTCTTTGCTATACATGTAACATATTTCCTACTGTTATTTGTGTGTTGTAGTCACATAATAAGATGAGAGGCAGTGTGACACACATGAAATGAAACTTCGAACTAATACATGAGATTTTCAGTAAATTTCTGAAGCTACACATAATAAAAATATATCTCTCCCTCTCATGCTGCCCAAGGTCGGAGGGAGTGATGGATGGGGAGAAAGCCTTCTACTTTGCTCTCCTTTCCTTCCATTTCGTAGCAAATTCTATGTTAGCATTAAGTCCAGACTGCCTACTAGGGACCGCAAAGTCTGTGCAGTATGTGTATCTATGTAACTCTCTCTGTATTATTCATCATCGCTACCCATCGATCTTCAGTCTGATTTATCCATCCATCTCTCTTATGAATTATAGGTATAACTCTCCCCTTGTGTCCCTACACTTGGAAGATTGGTCATAACTTTTTCAATATCTTGGTGTATTTTTGTCCTATCGCCTTTCCCTTCCTTGCGAGATAGTTTAAATTGTATATGACAACGCGTAATTTAATGTTTATATTTATTTTACCAACTTTCCATTCCCAGCGAGATAGTTTAGAAATGTGCATGATGTCGCCTGAGTTTATATTTAATCCTGGAGATATTCCTAGAATGCTCGAGTCCAATCATATTGCAAGGATTTACTTAAGAACTTAATTGTCTTTCAGCGATAGTCCAGATTTTCCACCGAACTGTCGTTGAATTTAAGGGGAGATGGGCGGTGTGTTTTTTATTATTTTTTTTTTTTTTTTTTTTTTTTTTTATATTAATTCCTTTATTCCTTAGTGTCCTCGCTAGAGCTCCACCAAGCTTAGAAAAACACCCCCTAGACCCCCCTTCAAGATAAATTTGTACATTTTTTGGTAGAAAAATTTCCCGGCCGAAGGCCGGGTCCTCTTAAAATATCAGGCTCGCTTTCGCTCTCCAGGACAATAATCGACACCTAAATGGCACGAAAATTCTTAAAATTGACAACGTGTTACAATCGCCAAACTAATGGGCCGAATGTCTTACAATCTCAACATAAATGGGGCTTAACACGAGGGAGAAAGGGGACCAGAAAAACGACCCATCTCCCCTGAATATGGACCCTCTTAGTACGACGGAGTATTATATTACTACTGTTTCCAAAATACTATATTATCTTCAGCTTGGGGGCAACATCTCTCTCCAAATCCAAAGGGCAACATCTACACCAGGTAACCCCATCACAATACTAAGACCTGATTGGTACCGGTATACTGAAGAAGCTAGTGTCAGGCGATTTTTTGTAATTTAGTAAGACGTTAACCGCTTGAGGATTATGACTCATGTTGACAGTTTACTTAGGTTATTATTAGAGAGAGAGAGAGAGAGAGAGAGAGAGAGAGAGAGAGAGAGAGAGAGAGAGAGAGAGAGAGAGGGAGAGAGAGAGAGAGAGAGAGCGAGAGATATTGAAACAGAAAACAGGAGACGAGAATAGAAAGAGCAGCCCAATGAATTAACAATTGGAAAGGGTAGGGGGGAGACTCATTAATTATTCACAAGAGGGGGAACTCACAGATCCACAAATGGGAATACAAAAACATCAAAGTGACTCTTGAAAAAAAAAATAATAATAATAATAATACAAATAATTCTGTAAGTATAATATATGTTTTCAATGCAGTGTGTTTTTAAATGTGGAACGCTATACTTATACTTATAAGTGTGTTTATGTGTTCATTAATGTATATTTTAAACATTTATATTAGATATTCCTCTTATTCCCCCAACAGATTAAAAACAAAAAACATGGATATAAAAAGTACAAAATATGTATGACATCATCTCTTAGTTCAGTCTCCGTAATACCCCCCCCCCCCCAGGTCTCAAGTGTGTCATCCTTTTAGCGTATCTCGCCGCGTCTGTCGTGGCCTTTCTCTAAAATGCGGCTCCACGGTTGCGAGAACTCTATTTGTGGGAAACCTGTTAGCCTAATTGTTTTCGCGAAGTGCATCCACCATGGTGAGAGATAGCGCCTGAGTTTCCTGGGAAAGTTGATTTAAGTTTCTTATTTATGTATTTATTCTTGGTTTTTTCCATGGCTATATACCCCCCACTAGACCCCCACCCAAGGCCTTAATCTCCCCCCTCCCCACCCCACCCCACCTTTCTCATGGCTATTTACCACCGAGCCCCCCCCCCCCCCCCCCCCCCCGCCCCAAGGCCTTATCCCTCCCCACCTTTCTCATGGCTATTTACCCCAAACCCCCCACCCCACCCAAGGCCTTACCGACCCGACCCAAGGCCTTACCCCATTTCCCCCCCCCCCACCTTTTTCATGGCTATTTACCCTGTTTACGTGTTTCAAGTAGAGCGGAGAGTTTCCAGAAGAAGGGACATATATTCAGTGGTAACCCCCTTCCATACTCGAATTGTGTTCACCCTCTATTTCCTAGGAACCAATATACATGCTGTCTAGTTGTCGGTACGGAGGAAAACACACCCATGTTGTTGTAAAGAAAAAACAAAACCAAAATTACCTACACTTGTTTTCTTTTTTTATGTTGCACTTACGTAACACCTCAAGATAGAAATGATGTTTTACAGCATATATACCACTTGACCTTTCACGATGCTCTCTCTCTCTCTCTCTCTCTTTCAAAAATTGGACTAAGGAAAACAAAATTGTTACGAGGACCCCGAAACTTCCCCCATCCCTGTCGATAAAGTTAACCCTTTTTTGGCATGTATGAAGGGAAGACGGCGGTTTGACACGGACGATTTTTCCAGCAATTTTTCCTCAGCAACTTAATTCTGGCAACTTCTCTTATTATTTACATTATTTTGCACTGGCATCAACAACTATACTGAAGATAGGTTATTGTTGTTGTCGTTCCCTACGCTGCCTGGCCGAACAGCCCCGAGTCCCTAAGAAAGGCCATGGCCACGGTCGGGCATTCCCACAGAGCTCTCAATGAGTGTAGATTGTGTTGTTGGCGTAAGTGATTGTGTGAAATGCAGTCTTTTAAGATGTGTCCAATGGTATGGGATGCAGTGTTATATCCCGGGCTGGTGTCGTCGACGGAGACATCCAGTCTGATATAAATATATACAAGATGCAGCCAGAGGAAATAGCTCGTGTACAGTTGCCCACACAAGTATATTGTGTATGAATGCGTATGTGCATCATGGCCCAGTCTTTCATTTTATCATTATAGACGGTTTTATTAGGTTTAAAAAAGATTATCTCTCTCTCTCTCTCTCTCTCTCTCTCTCATTAAGTATTTAAATTCTGACCAGTGCCACACAATGATTAATGCCTACATACGATGGCAGCTTTGAAATTAATACTCATATTTGTATAGCTTTGCATAAATTTGGAAAAATATTCTGGAGAGTAATATTGCCGCTATATATCAATACATTTTTGTTTTGTAATCTTATATATTTTTGTTTTATTATTCATAGGTGCTTGGGCTGGAAGTATATGCATTGTTTCAAATATTATTCATGGGTGCTTTGGCGGGAAATATAGGCATTGTTTCAAATATTATAAGCGGCAATATATAAGCAAAACTTTTATCCAAATTGGGTTTTGGTTTAAGAGGTCTTTGTCTTTTATTGTATATATAATCATTATGCAGTTATGTAATCATTATGCAGTTATGTAATCATTATGCAGTTATGTAATCATTATGCAGTTATTGGATACGCAAGATTACATTTTCAGGCTCGCTCTCGCTCGCCAGGAAAAAATAGACACTTAAATGACACGGAAGGTCTTAAAATTGACAACGAAATAGGGCAAAAGGCATTAAAATCGCCAAACTAATGGACCGAACGTCTTATAATCTCAAAACAAATGGAACTTAACACGATGGAGAAAGGGGACTAGAAAAACGACCCATCTCCCCTTAAGTGTAACTATTCCCTCTCTCTCTCTCTCTTTTCTTGTTCCCTGTGTTCCTATTTCCTTCCAGGTGTTCTCTTGTCCTATCCCCCCCCCCCCCCCCCACCCAACCTTCCCTTGAGTTACCACATCTCGGTTTTTGTATTTATTTAATTTTTTTCTAGATGCCGTAATTCCCATGAGGGGGTGGCCGTGAACATTAGGCGTGTGTCACGAATTGCTAGGTCAAGGTGCCCGGGCTTGATATCTACCAATAACATATTGACAGCGGGTTTGACCTCCCGACCCTTTGATCAGCAGCTGACGCTTTACTGACGATGTCACGGCTTATGAAAACACCAGTAAAGTCTCCATGGTGTTGTGTTGTTGTTGTTGTTGGTGGTGGTGGTGTATTGTTGTTGTTGGTGGTTGTGGTCGATATAGGGCTGCTCTGGTGTGATTGGTGCGTGTTGAACTCCTGGTGGTGCTCGTTGTACTGTCGTCGTTACTTTTAGTCCCCTGTGAGGCCCATTCCTTTCACATTAATCTTTTACCCTTCCTCCTTCTCATAGTTTCCTCATAAACACACTTCTCCGTCCCTTGTTCTCTCGTGCACTTGTCCTTCCCTTTCTTCTCCTTTTCCTCATAAACCCATGTCCTCTCCTGCACCTCTCGTCCCCTCCTCATAATCCTGCAACCCTCCCTCCCTCCCTCATACTCCTGCAACCCTCCCTCATACTCCTGCAGCACTCCCCCCCCTCCCTCCTCATGCTCCTGTACCCCTCCCTCCCTCATACTCACTCTTGTAACATTCCCTCCCTCCCTCAGCTCCAGCAGGTGTCGACAGCCTAGACGGAGTAAACAGCAGAAGAGCCCTCTACTCCTACCGGTGTTGTTGTTATGGTGGTGGTGGGGGATGTAGGACTGATCTAGTTTGGACGCGGACTGGCCTTTGTGTACATTATATGGATTGCAGATTAAGAGGAGTATTTATCTGAATACCGGTACTATGTTTATGCCATCAACGTCTCTTCGTCACCTCTTAAGCCCTTTTCTTTTACTTCTTCCCTTCCTTCTCCTTTTCTTTCCTTTCCAACCCTCTCCTTTTATTTCTTCCCTTCCTTCTCCTCTGCTTTCCCTCTCTTCAGCTCATTCCTTGAACTTCTTCCCTTCCTTCTTCTCTTTCTTTCCCTCCCTCTCAAGCCCTTTCCTTGTACTCCTTCCCTTCCTTCTCCTCTTCTTTGCCTTCCGACCCTCTCCTCTCCTGCAATGCCCGCCCCCTCCTCATCACCTCCTTCAGCCAACAAGCGGGGTAAACACCAGTATGTCTGCTCCTGCCGGTGTTGTGGTGTGGCCTGGTGTTGACTCGGTTAAGGGGGGATGATTCACTTTTTCGTTGATTTGTTCATGTATTCATTATTTTGTTTTTAGTTTCCTCGCTAGACCTCCATCAAATAAAAAAAAAAACACCCATTAGATCCCCTTTCTAGATTAATGTGTAAACAATTTTGGTAGAAAGGTTTCCCGGCCGAAGGCCGTTTCTTCTAAAATTACAGGCTCACTATCGTTCGCCAGGAAAAATATTGACACCTAAATAGCACGAAAGGTCTTAATATTGACAAAGAAAAGGGTCGAAAGGTCTTAAAATCAACAACTGAAGGGGCAAACATCTTAAAATCTGAAAACTAATGGGGCTAAGCATGAGGGAGAAGCGGGACCAGAAAAACAACCCATCTCCCCTTAATGTCATAATATGTTCGGGATTTGTGAGTGGGCTGATTTACTTTTTTTTACATCGCACCTGGGAGGATCGTGTTTGTGTGTGTATGTTCATTGTCTTAGTTCCCATTGGGGCACTACGGTACTAACTTGACATTCTGAAAGGTGACTGGCTGGCTCAGTGGTAGGATTAAGATTCATCACAAACTGTAGTCATAGCTGTGGGAAACTAATTTTGTTCAAGACTTTTTGTTATTTCTCTTGTTTGCATTATAGAGTCAAAGTTGCAATGGAGGTGTTAGATTGGTTGACTATGTAGGTCGGGTGTGGTTTATACGGCTTTACCTTCAGTCAGAGGTTATGCCTGGTTTTAGGGGATACTTATATTATGATTTGAATCATATTATTTCTTACTTCTAGATACTATAATTTAGTTGTTTACATATACCTCGTTTGCATGCAACAAACAAGAACATTATTATACTAATATAATGTACTATAAACACACACACACACACACACACACACATAAACCCACACACAGACACAACCACACACACACACACACACAGCCATACTACTAAGTACCCCACACATAAAGACATAACCACACCCACCCCTACAGTACCTACATAAAACTCAGTACTACATAGTATTAACCTCCCCTCTTTCCTACACACACACATTATGATGATTAAACAGCCGCTCTTGAAAGGTAACCACTGCCTGTTGCCCCTCACCCCAATCTACCTACCTACCTACCTACCTACCTACCTACCTCCCTCTCTCTCTCTCTTCTTTCCCTCTCTCAAGCCCTTTCCTTTTACTTCTTCCCTTCCTTCTTGTATTGTTTCCCTCTCTTAACCCTTCCTTCTTGTATTGTTTCCCTCTCTTAACCCTTCCTTCTTGTATTGTTTCCCTCTCTTAACCCTTCCTTCTTGTATTGTTTCCCTCTCTTAACCCTTCCTTCTTGTATTGTTTCCCTCTCTTAACCCTTCCTTCTTGTATTGTTTCCCTCTCTTAAAACCCTTCCTTCTTGTATAGTTTCCCTCTCTTAACCCTTCCTTCTTGTATTGTTTCCCTCTCTTAACCCTTCCTTCTTGTATCGTTTCCCTCTCTTAACCCTTCCTTCTTGTATAGTTTCCCTCTCTTAACCCTTCCTTCTTGTATTGTTTCCCTCTCTTAACCCTTCCTTCTTGTATTGTTTCCCTCTCTTAACCCTTCCTTCTTGTATAGTTTCCCTCTCTTAACCCTTCCTTCTTGTATAGTTTCCCTCTCTTAACCCTTCCTTCTTGTATTGTTTCCCTCTCTTAACCCTTCCTTCTTGTATTGTTTCCCTCTCTTAACCCTTCCTTCTTGTATAGTTTCCCTCTCTTAACCCTTCCTTCTTGTATTGTTTCCCTCTCTTAACCCTTCCTTCTTGTATTGTTTCCCTCTCTTAACCCTTCCTTCTTGTATTGTTTCCCTCTTAACCCACTGGACCCCATCAACGCACGTTATGCGTCGCCTATGTATGTAACGCACAGTCCCAGCGACGCAACGATTGCGTTGGCCTTAATTACTCTTGTCTTATGGTTAAGCATCAGTAGTATATATTTCAGAACTTCGTTCTTTACTATAAATTTCCCAGTAGAAGTTTTCTCATTCTGCTGGGGGATTTGTTTCCCAAATTAAATTTCATACCGACCAACGGTCGGAGGAAGAGGTGGTTGGGGAGAGAGCCTTCTGTTTTGCTATCCTTGCCTTCCACTCTGTAGCAAAATATATTTTAGCATTAAGTCCGGCCTACCTAGTAGGGACCGCAAGGTCTGTGCAGTCCGTGTATCTATATAACTAAATAACTCTCTCTCTCTCTCTCTCTCTCTCTCTCCCCAGTCTAGCTGCTCCTGCCACATTGCCTAATTAATAATCTCCCCCGTCTCTCACTTCTGCCACCCTCATCCCATTAGTCTCTCTCTCTCTCTCTCTCTCTCTCTCTCTCTCTCTCTCTCTCTCTCTCTCTCTCTCTCTCGTTATGTATCCAACTCAATTTATTTTCTTCACTACCAAGTTTCTAAAGGGCCTAGCTGCTGCTTCTCCTCACCATTCCCTGCAATTAATCATCCGCGTTTTTTCTTCTTCAAACATTTTCATTTTTTTTTTTTTTTTTTTTGCTTTAGTCCAAGCTCCTTCTTTCTATTCTTGTTTCCAGGCATCTTCCTCCTCCTCCTCTTTCTCCATTCCAGATATTGTTATGTATTTATCTTTCTTCTTCTTCTTAATTTTCTTTATATTCTTCTCTCTTTGTCTTATATTTTTCTTTTTCTTCTTCTTCTTTTTCTTCTTCTTCTTCTTCTTCTTCTTCTTCTTCTTCGAAAATGGACTACAAGATCTTTATGATATGAACTATTCCTTGTAACTCCATCTTCTTCTTCTCCCTCCTCATAATCCCCTTCCAGACATCTTACCCTACCGTGGTATTGGCCTACTTTGTAAACGATATTTTTTTGGTTCTCTCTCTTTTTTTTTTTCTCTGTTTACCCTAGACCTCAATCATGCTTAAGAAAAAACCCTTCCAAGAACTCCCTTTCGAGATAAATTAAAAAAAAAAAAAATCTGAAATGTCCTGGCCTTGCTCCTAAATTCCAGGCTTGCTATTTATTGCACGCCAGGGAAAAATCGATACCTAAATGGCACGGTAAGTCTTATTAAGGGGAGATTTCCACTTGAGGGATTTTTTTTCTTGACTCCTTTCTCTCTCATGTTTAGCCCCATTGTTTTCCTAATGTTAAGACGTTCGCCCCATTATTTTGACGATTTTAAGAACTTTCAACCCATTTCTGTCAATTTTAAGACCTTTCGTGCCATTTAGGTGTCGATTTTATCCTGGCGAGCGATAGCGAGCCTGTAATTTAAGAGGAATCGGCTTTCAGCCGGGAAATTTTTCTACCGAAAAATGTACAAATTTATCTTGAAAGGGGCTCAAGGGGGTGTAATCTTAAGCTTGAAGGATATCTAGGGACCAAACTAAAAACCTCCCCTGAATTGACAAGGAAAGAGAGCAAAAGGTCTAAAAGTCTCCAAACAAATGGGGCGATCGTCTCCCCAACTAGAGTTAAGTCCTGGCTACCTCGCTAGGATGGTAAAACCTGTGTGGCCAGTGTATACATGTACACCTGTGTGGCCAGTGTATACATGTAAACCTGTGTGGCCAGTGTATACATGTACACCTGTGTGGCCAGTGTATACATGTAAACCTGTGTGGCCAGTGTATACATGTACACCTGTGTGGCCAGTGTATACATGTAAACCTGTGTGGCCAGTGTATACATGTACACCTGTGTGGCCAGTGTATACATGTACACCTGTGTGGCCAGTGTATACATGTAAACCTGTGTGGCCAGTGTATACATGTAAACCTGTGTGGCCAGTGTATACATGTACACCTGTGTGGCCAGTGTATACATGTACACCTGTGTGGCCAGTGTATACATGTAAACCTGTGTGGCCAGTGTATACATGTAAACCTGTGTGGCCAGTGTATACATGTACACCTGTGTGGCCAGTGTATACATGTACACCTGTGTGGCCAGTGTATACATGTAAACCTGTGTGGCCAGTGTATACATGTAAACCTGTGTGGCCAGTGTATACATGTACACCTGTGTGGCCAGTGTATACATGTACACCTGTGTACATGTAAACCTGTGTGGCCAGTGTATACATGTAAACCTGTGTGGCCAGTGTATACATGTACACCTGTGTGGCCAGTGTATACATGTACACCTGTGTGGCCAGTGTATACATGTAAACCTGTGTGGCCAGTGTATACATGTAAACCTGTGTGGCCAGTGTATACATGTACACCTGTGTGGCCAGTGTATACATGTACACCTGTGTGGCCAGTGTATACATGTAAACCTGTGTGGCCAGTGTATACATGTACACCTGTGTGGCCAGTGTATACGTCATGTAAATCTGGATTCCTTCCTTCCACACATTTATTTCTTCTTCTTTTGTTTCTGTTTTTTTGTTTTATTTTTATTTTTTTGTACAAACATCTTCCATTGTTTTCCTTCTTAATTCCTTCCGCCTCCTTCCCTTCACCTTTCTCCTTCCTGCCATACACTTTCTATTCTTCCAGTCACTTTCTCTTCAGCCATGCTATCCATGTCTTTCACTATATTCTTTCCTTCCCTATCCTCAACTACCTCTAATTCAGTTTCCCTTCTGCACACTCTCCAAAGCCTCAAATCTTCTTCTAATCTAACAAAGTTTATTTTCAGCTTTTGCCTTTTGTTTATTGTTCTTATTAGTTTTGTCCTCTCTCTCTCTCTCTCTCTCTCTCTCTCTCTCTCTCTCTCTCTCTCTCTCTCTCTCTCTCTCTCTCTCTCTCTCTTTCTTGCACCCCTTCCTTCCAGCCAGACACTTCCTCCTCCACCCCCCTCCCTCCCTCTCTCTCTCTTTCTTTCTGACTCTTTTTAGCCACCAAGTTACCCAAAATCTTTAAAGCTGAACCCGGGGCCAGGCCCAAAACGTCTTTACTCTCCCCTGTACAGAGGGTCTGCTTTACCTTGGCCTGCTTCTTGTTGTTGTGTATGGGGCTAGGACCTTTAAGGGGGTACCGGTAGTGCTTGTTATTTTGGTCAATATATTTATCTATTGATTTATTTTTGGGTTTCCTCGCTAGATTTCCCTCACTATTTAAAAATTCACCCCCTAGACCCCCTGTCAAGATAAATGTGTACATTTTTCGGTAGAAAAATGTCCCGGCCTTTGTTACTCTTAAAATTACAGGCTCGCTCTCGCTCGCCAGGAAAACATCGACACTTAAATGGCACGAAAGGTCTTAATATTGACAAAGAAATGGGTCGAAATGTCTCAAAATCGCCAAACTAACGGAAAGCACGTCTTAAAATCTCAAAATTAAGATGAGTATAAGGTGGATGGGACTCGTTAGCCTTGGTCGGCAACCCATCTAGGGGAGATAACCTTATGAAAATCCGGGTGGATGGGACTCGTCAGCCTTGGTCGGCAACCTGCCTAGGGGAGTAAACCTTATACAAATCAATACTGCTATCTTAGGGTGAAGCAGGTTAGTGGATGGATTAGCCGCACACCACTGTAGAAAAATAGTGCTAAAAAATACATAAAAGGCCTCGGAGTCAGACGGACCTTAAATTGAGTGGTCAATCCTGTAAGTTCTTCAGTAAACTGGCATGGGTTGTCCCTCTTACAGGGGATAGGTTTGCTTGGGGGCATTTTGTGTATGGCCACCCCCATTAAGGGGAGTAAGGCGTCTGGCAATAGATAGATAGATAGATAAGCGTCAGAAATGTAAACATTCTCCAGGACCCCTCACCACACACACACACACACACACACACACACACACACACACCGCCTTATGAAAACGGACACCTCAAATCTTACATGAATGGGTCTCACTTCCAGCCACAGAAATCAACCCAGCTGTATTGGAGACAGTTACTACGAGTTTCAAGGAAGAGGTAGTATTTTCCAAATCTTGCGGCATAATTTAGGGAGATATTATGCAGTACACTGTAAATTATATGGGTTGTGAAAAAGGTAAGGTGTCCGTAAGAATCTAGCCATTTACAGGTATACTGATGGTAATAAACATATTATTTACAAGTATTGACATTTTAATCACTATCAATGTACCCAATCATATATATATATATATATATATATATATATATATATATATATATATATATATATATATATACCCTTTTTAAACCTTTTTATACCCTTGATTATTTACAGTGTAGGCGAAAGGAAGATTGTATGGTGCAGTATCATCACTGCTAACCCTTTCAAGCTCCAATACGCATTTCTGTTTTGTTTTCTGGTAATTATTAGACGATGTTATTCAGATTAGGAAGGGTATATGGAAGGCAGAGGGTTGATTGAGAGATTCTTTACCCTTTTAATACTCAAAGATCCTTCCTAAGCTGCATAAAATCGTCTAATGATAGCCAAAATATACTGCTAAAACGCGTCAGAGCTTCAAGGGGTTAAGTGTACAGAATACGATATATTCTCTTTATATCCCACTCAGTACCGGTGACGTCCTTTTCATTATATTCTAGCCACTATTAGACTATCTTCTTCAGGTTATAAAGGACGTATGACCATTAAAGGACGTATGGCCATTAAAGGACGTATGGCCATTAAAGGACGTATGGCCATTAAAGGACGTATGGCCATTAAAGGACGTATGGCCATTAAAGGACGTATGGCCATTAAAGGATGTATGACCATTAAAGGACGTATGGCCATTAAAGGACGTATGGCCATTAAAGGACGTATGGCCATTAAAGGACGTATATCCATTAAAGGACGTATGGCCATTAAAGGACGTATGGCCATTAAAGGACGTATGGCCATTAAAGGACGTTGGCCATTAAAGGACGTATGGCTATTAAAGGACGTATGGCCATTAAAGGACGTATGGCCATTAAAGGACGTATGGCCATTAAAGGACGTATGGCCATTAAAGGACGTATGGCCATTAAAGGACGTATGGCTATTAAAGGACGTATGGCCATTAAAGGACGTATGGTCATTAAAGGACGTATGGTCATTAAAGGACGTATGGCCATTAAAGGACGTATGGCCTTTAAAGGACGTATGGCCATTAAAGGACGTATGGCCATTAAAGGACGTATGGCCATTAAAGGACGTATGGCCATTAAAAGGCTACAGAATTTCTCAAATGATCCTTTTAGCTAACATATATCCTTACCAATCTTCATAAAATCATCTAAATTTAACTGAAATATATAAAACCCGTCACCGGTACAAAAAGGGTTAAAGATCTTATTGGTGATTTTTGTTGCCACTTGTTCTAGCGTTGTCTCTACAGCTTCAACTTCCCACTATGGATTTGTGGTTTTTGTTTTCCTTTTTATCGAGGGTAAACATATTGTTATAATCCACGTTGTCAAACTCATTTAGTATTTGACACACTTCAGTGAGTTGACCTCGTAGTCTACGCAATTCCAACACAAAGAGACAGGGCGCTCTCAAACTGTCTTCGTAGCTAAGTCATTCTCGTAATAGTGAACAGCATATGATAGAAGGGGTCGTAATAGAGCATATGATAGAAGGGGTCGTAATAGAGCATATGATAGAAGGGGTCGTAATAGAGCATATGATAGAAGGGGTCGTAATAGAGCATATGATAGAAGGGGTCGTAATAGAGCATATGATAGAAGGGGTCGTAATAGAGCATATGATAGAAGGGGTCGTAATAGAGCATAGGGGAGTGTAAGGACTATGTGTTCCTATTTTAAACTGCCTATAAGAGAGGTTTACATATAATTACATAGATACACTGACCACACAGACCTTACGACCCCAGCGAGGTGGTCAGGACTTAATTCTAGTAGAGAGAGAGGGAGAGAGAGAGAGAGAGAGAGAGAGAGACAGACAGGGGGGGGGGGGAGAGTAAGAGGGGGGGGGGAATAATGTCAGTGTATGTGCATGTAGTGTGTGTGTTTGTTTGTAGGTTGTGGTTATAACTTATAAATCTATCCATGTGTGTGTGTGTGTGTGTGTGTGTGTGTGTGTGTACCAGTGTTGGCATGATTTGATTTATTGCCTATATAACATATATGTATTGTTAAATGTCAGAGAAAGAGAGAGAGAGAGAGAGAGTGTGGGTGTGTGTGTAGGTGTGTGTGTGTGTGTGTGTGTGTGTGTGTGTGTGTGTGTGTGTGTGTGTACTTACTCTAGTTGTACTTACTCTAGTTGTATTGCGGGAGTGAGCATGCTCGTTATTTCCCGCCTCCTATATGTGTAGGTGTTATATGTATCGTTGGAATGGCTGTGGATGTGTGTGTAGTCTGTATTTTTAGCCAATTGGCGACATCGGAAACGAAGGCTTAGGGTGGATCTGTATGGTACCATTCTCACTATAGACGGTACCGTCTCGCCCGAAGGCTTAGGTAGCCATCAGCTTAGGTGAACCATATGATACCCATCTCGCCTTGTACCATTTTTGCCAACCCCAAATGGGACGTCACAACGTCGTCCACTTATTCCAGGTACCTATTTACAGCTAGGTGAACTGAGGCTAACACATGAAAGGAGACAAGCCCAATTTGTCTCCGCCCGGCCGGGGATTGAACCCCCGACCCCTCGTGTGTGAGACGAGAGCTCTACCTACTAGGCTACGGGCTGTGTGTGTGTGTGTGTGTATGTGTGTGTGTGTGTGTGTGTGGGTGTGTGTGTGTGTGAATGCGAGGGGACAGACGGGAGTACGATGAGACAAATTGGATCCTATATGAGAGATAGGGTGGCAAAGAGGGAGGAATGAAAGGAGAGAGAGAGAGAGAGAGAGAGAGAGAGAGAGAGAGAGAGAGAGAGAGAGAGAGAGGGATGGATTGTGATAATTAATACTTACCTGTGAAATATATATATGCATTGGATACCATTAATTTCAGTAATATGGTTAGTTTATATATAACGTTATTTGACAGTTTACTTGGTATTCACCCACTCGTCTATTCATGTATTAATGTATTTATGTTGCCATTATTCGGCTCAAGTTTAATGCTATTTTAGAACAGAGACAAAGATCGAGTTGTTTTTCTCTTTGCATAAAAGAATGGAACCAAAAAAAGGAAATACAGTATTGGGAGAATATTGTAAGTTGTGAAAATTATTATGTAAAGAAGAAAAACGTATGAATTATATACTGTATATATATGAATGTATAAGCAACGCCAGGGATAAAAGGAAAGTTGTGTGACGAGGAAAAATATCTAGTTGAAGTTTTTTAAAAGTCTTGTAAGTTTGGGAAAAGGGAAATCAGAATGACAGCCGGGACAAGTTTGTTATCATATCAGTCGAAAATGTATATATATACATACATACTGAGAGAGAGAGAGAGAGAGAGAGTCTGTGAGAGTGAGTGAGTGAGAGTGAGAGTGAGAGGGGATAACTAAGTGGGAATGAGATTGTGAGGTAGGTAAAGGCAGGGAGAGAGGAGGGGGGATGGAGGGAAGGAGGGGAGGGTGAATGAAGAGAAGAGATGCGGAGGAGAGGGGTGTGTGGGGATAGAGACTGGGAGGGGTTGTAAAGGCAGAGAAGAGAACAAGGGAAGGGAGAGGGGGGGGGGGGGGGGAGGAGAGAAGAAATGGAAGACCGGGGGAAGGGTAGGGGATGGAAAGAAAGCAAGGAAGAGGGAGGAGGAAGTGAAGGAGGATGAAACGAAGACAGGGAGGAAGGGGAAGGGGAAGGGGAAGGATGATGGGGGGGGGGAGCACCTGTCACTAAGGTTTCTTGTTCCCTGCAACACTGCGACACTCCTTCCCCCCCCCCCCCCCTCACCCACGAGTCCCCTCCACTTCCTTCCTCTCTATCTATCCAAAGGTCTCTCTATCTATCCGTCTACCTGTCTATCTATCTATTTATCTACCTGTCTATCTAATTATCTATCTATCTATCTATTCATCTAACTATATATCTACTGTATATCTGTCTGTCAATCTATCTACCTGTCTATCTATCTATGCCCACAACCTATAGTCTATTCGCTGTAAGTAGGCGAGACATCATGACCTCTAATCCTCTGTAACTCAAAAACGACTAGAGTAATCGAGCAAATATGTCTACCATTTGGGAAGAGTCAGTCAAGGAATAGATGTGGAAATTTACAGCCAATTTGCTCTAGCCCTTTTTGAGTTACAGAGGATAGAGATCATGGTTTCTCGCGTACTTGTCAGCGAATAGACTATAGCATCACTTTAAGTCAGGAATACTACTATTATATATTACAACTCTCTCTCTCTCTCTCTCTCTCTCTCTCTCTCTCTCTCTCTCTCTCTCTCTCTCTCTCTCTCTCTCTCTCTCTCTCTCTCTCTCTCTCTCTCTCTCTCTCTCTCTCCACTTTGCTAACTTGTATTCTTTCCTGTTTTTAGCCCCGTTGCACTTTTAACCCTTCCTGTTGTCTCGCTGTTGTTGTCGTCGCTCTTTTCTGTTGCCTTGAGCAAACTGAGAAAGGTTAAATACTATTCATCATTGGTTTTCAAGTTGGTTTTACGGGGTCATTGTCAAATACGGTTATATAAGTGTCGATGCTATTATAACCACTGGTGAAGGTCTATCATTGATCTTATAACTTTTTGTTGATATGTTGGTGTTGCTTTTTATTGATGACAAAAAAGTTGATGACAACGACGATTTTAAATATTTGTCGTATTTTGTTTTTATACTGGACGGAAATTTTACAAACCAAATTATGTATACTGTATCCAAAAATATGCAGTTTGTGAAGCGCTTGCTTTAAGGGGGGATCTCCACTTGAGGGATTGTTTTCTGGACCCCTTTCTCCCTTATGTTTAGCCCCATTGCTTTTGATATTATAAAACGTTCGCCCCATTAGTTTAGCGATTTTAAGAACTTTCACCCCATAATAAGACCTTTCGTGCCATTCAGGTGTCGATTTTATCCTGGCGAGCGATAGCGAGCCTGTAATTTAAGAGGAACCGGCCTTCGGCCGGGACATTTTTCTACCGAAAAATGTACAAATTTATCTTGAAAGGGACTCAAGGGGGTATAATGTTTAGCTTGATGGAGGTCTAGGGAACAAAGTAAATACCTCCCCTTAAGCTACTACCTACCGTAACCAAACGCACCGATCATTTAGTCCAAGTCCGGATTGCGTTGTCCAAATATTTGTTTAAACCATTAGGCCTTTATTATGTATTGTTGAGACACTGGATTACAATGGTGACTCTCAAGGCGCTACACATGTATAGTGTACGCAGTATACATGCTTGTCAGTAGCATGTATATATAGCTAGGTCTAATGAGAACCAAAACACAATATATCAAATATAATGGTGTCCTTATATTGGGAGGGGTCAAAATGGTGTCCTTATATTGGGAGGGGTCAAAATGGTGTCCTTATATTGGGAGGGGTCAAAATGGTGTCCTTATATTGGGAGGGGTCAAAATGGTGTCCTTATATTGGGAGGGGTCAAAATGGTGTCCTTATATTGGAAGGGGTCAAAATGGTGTCCTTATATTGGGAGGGGTCAAAATGGTGTCCTTATATTGGAAGGGGTCAAAATGGTGTCCTTATATTGGGAGGGGTCAAAATGGTGTCCTTATATTGGGAGGGGGTCGAAATGGCTTACTTTTTCGACACTGCTCCGCCGAATATAATCGTCTGTGGCTAGTTAGATTACATTTTGATAGGAGTCCTGGCACAGAAAGGGGTGTAAGTCTGTAGATGTTCGCTTCATTAGTTTGGTGATTTTAAGACCTTTCGCCCCCAATTATGTCAATTGAAAGACCTTTCGTTCCATTTAGGTATATCGATTTGTTTTCCTGGCACAGAAGGGGGTAAAGTCTGTGTTCCTGTGCCCTCCCCCCCCCCCCTCCCCCCTCTGACTGGAGCTCATCTGCATATTTACCGTCTGCTAATCCCGTGTGTTTTCCTTGCCTCTTTCTTTTACCGGACCCCCCCCCCCCCCTCCCCCACTTTCTCAATCTGTACGCCGCCATCCTTGCCGTCTTGCTTGCCTCGTCTTTTTTTGTTCTCTCTCTCTCCCTCTCCCTCTAATGCCACGGACATTACTAGTTCCAGGGCAGTAATTCCCTTTCCAATGTTCCCTTACCCACTCTAAGCCACTGTTTGGACACTTGGTCCTCAGTGTTTTGGAGGACAAGCAACCTAGAAGGGTCACTAGATCTGTTGTTGCTTGATTTCCTTTGTACTTCCTCTCTCTCTCTCGGTTGTATACACTCGGCCTCATTCAGCCTACTGTTTTAAGACGTTTATCCCCATCCAGGTGTCGATTCATTCCTGGCGAGCGGTAGCGAGCCAGCATATTTTATATACCGGTAATGTTTTTTGACAGCAGGCTAAATTTGTACATTTTTCGATAGACAAATTTCTCCAGCAAAGCCGGATTTCTCCATACACTGCTGGCTCGCTATCGCTCTTCCACTATTCGTTTATTCTATTAAGTATAAACCTCAACTTATAATAAGGGTCAATTTGGCGTTAGTTTATTACTTTAATATTAGAATTATTCTTGTACATAATTCAATGTTTCTACTATAGGTTGTATCTTGTTCTTTTATTAGGCGTGATCATGGCAGTAGCAGTTGCCGAAAGCTTGCCCTCATAGAAAATAATAAAGATGTTGGCTATCCTTGCATTATGCGTGCCATACATTTCTTCCTTACTTACACAGGCATATTCAGACTAGCACATTATATATATTTCAAAGGACGTTCGAGCCAAAATGCCTGGACACACATTCTGGGCGAATGGCTCGTCGAAAATGGAATCCACGACCATGTATGGACGGTGTTGGGCGAGAGAAATTGAATTGCACCGAGTAGAATTAACTTGGACTCTTAGTTTGGGCTACAGGTGTTTCTAAAAAATAATGTTTAATTCTGGGCGAACGGCTGGTCGAAAATGGAATCTACGACCATTTAAGGAAGGTGTTGGGCAAGGAGACATCGAATGGCACCAGGTAGAATTAATTTGGACTTTTAGTTTGGGCTACAGAAGACTTTAAATGTTGAAAAAGTTCTCTCATTTCTGGCGTTTCTGGAGGTCAAATCTAAACCTAAATCCTAAAGTTCTAGTCCGATTTGAATTATGTTCGTGCCATTGGATTCAGCGGGTGATAGTGTACTAAGCTTGTGGTAGAAATTTGAGCAAAATCCATTCATAAATAATCCGTCTATGGGTGAATTAGAATATTTATATATACTGTATACTGTACATATTCAAAATAAAAAATAGGTCTATTGGGCCTAAAAATGATCGAAATAAATAAAACAAATATACCGTTCAAATCTCACTCTCTCTCTCTCTCTCTCTCTCTCTCTCGTCTCTTTCGTCTCCCACTCATATTCAAACGTCATTCCCACTCCGCGCTTTTCATTTCACTAAACCCCTCCCACTCACTCCCTTGCAGTTCTGTAGGATTCTCTTCTCCTTAATGCATGTGTATTTTCTATTTTCACTACAGTTTTTGTATTGCAATTAGATATGTTCGTGCTTTAAGTCTAGGTGCCTACTTCCCTACACATAATTGAGCTTCTTTTGTTTATCTCCACGCCCTCTCCTCTCTTCTATGCTATCCTCACTCCCCCCTCTCCTACCCTACACTTTCTCCTCTTTACTCCCTCTTCTATTCTATGCCTTCTCCTCTTAACCCCCCCCCCCCCCTTCCTCTCCCCCCTCCCCTCACCCCAAGGTTGTCACGCACTCTCCTGCCGCCGCCGGTGTGTGAATGGCTTCAATGTCAACTTTACATGGACTTAATGTGTCTGCAAATGTCCTCACCGCTTGACCCTGGGCCCATTTACTCCCCCCCCCCCCTCTCTCTCTCTCTCTCTCTCTCTCTCTCTCTCTCTCTCTCTCTCTCTCTCTCTCATGATAAGAAAGTGAAGGTATGCAAAAAACAAAAAAAGTGAAGGTGTGCATGCCTTTTCCTTTCCATTTCTAACTATACTATACATTCCTTCAGGCGATTTCCAAGCCCTGCAAGGTTATTCACTTCTAACTATTTTCATGGATTGCCGGAGGGAGCGGAGGGTGGGGAGAGAGCCTTCATCTTTGCTATCCTTTCCTTCCACTTTCTCTTAGGGTTGGTATCTCTATTAGGATTAAGTCCTGGCCACCTCGCAGGGATCGTAAGAGCTGTGTGGCCAGTGTATCTATGTAAATCTATGTAAATCTCTCCTCTTCCCCTCCCGTTATGTTTAGCCATTAGTTCTTTTGGATTTCCTTTTTTAATAGTTCTTCCGTTTTCTAAAATACTTCGCTACTTTTGTCATTCCCCCATTTATTTACTACTTTTGTCATTCCCCCCTTTATTTACTATTTTTACTACCTGCCTTCTCTTAATCAATCCGTTCAATCTATGGGCCAAGGGTCGAATCCCGGGCTGGGTAGCTGGCATCAACACCAATCACCTAGCCAGCTTATTTGTAATGGATATGTTGATACTGAGCCTCTGGGAGTTAGCCCTGGCGGAAATGAACTGTTGTAGCTTCAATAATATGCGATAATGTAACAATCACTCGCTTCACTCCACCTCTCACTCCACATTCATTCCACCTCTCACACCAGACTGTCCCCATCATCCCACTCCAACTCTCACCCCAATCATCCACCCTCCACTCCCAACTCCACCCTAATTCCTCCCACCTCACCCCAAGTCCACTTTACCTCACTGCAACCTTTTCACCCCCACCTCTAACTCTTTTACCCCACTTTCACACACTCACCCCTTCACCCCAACTCCTACCATCTTCCCCCAGCTCACTTTCACCCTCACCCTCATTTCCACACAATAATTCACCCAACCTCTCATCCCACACTCGCACCAGACTGTACCCATCATCCAATTCCATCTCGAACCCCAATCTCCCATCTTCACCCAACCTCGCTCTCCCCCTCACCCCAACTCTCCCCTAACCTCACCCCACCTTTCTCTCACACCTCCCACTATTACCCCCACCCCTCTCCCTCATATCCACCACACACCCCAACCACTCACCCCAGACTGTCCTCAAAACTTTTAATGGAACTCCAAGATTTATCAAGTAATTCTGGCTCCTGATCTCTCCCATGGAAATTAAAAGGACTTGAGAGAATGAAGAGAGAGAGAGAGAGGGGGGGAAGTGGGGAATCTTATTAGAATTGGAAAGCGGGTTGGTTTGGATGTAAGTAGACGGGTTTATTTCTGGCTTTGCTGTCTGTCTGTTCTGTCTGCATATCTCTCGATAGATAGATATATAGATATATATATATATATATATATATATATATAAATATATATATATATAGTATATATACAGTATATATACAGTATATATATTATAATATTATATATATATATATATAGATATATATATATATATATATATATATATATATATATATATATATATATATATATCTGTCTGTCTGTCTGTCTGTCTGTCTGAGCACTAGTACATGTGGACACTTTTTCACATATAAGATTTGTTCTACCTGGAACAAACTTCCCTCCGAAGTTGTAAACAGTTCTTCAGTAGAGCAGTTCAATAAGAGAGTAGATAGTATTTTGCGCACTCTGTAGTGAGTGTAGTGTGTTTGTCTTCATACTTAAAATCGCCCTCCATGTCCTTACATTGTCGTAATCGCCCTCCATGTCCTTACATTGTCGTAATCGCCCTCCATGTCCTTACATTGTCGTAATCGCCCTCCATGTCCTTACATTGTCGTAATCGCCCTCCATGTCCTTACATTGTCGTAATCGCCCTCCATGTCCTTACATTGTCGTAATCGCCCTCCATGTCCTTACATTGTCGTAATCGCCCTCCATGTCCTTACATTGTCGTAATCGCCCTCCATGTCCTTACATTGTCGTAATCGCCCTCCATGTCCTTACATTGTCGTAATCGCCCTCCCTGTCCTTACATTGTCGTAATCGCCCTCCATGTCCTTACATTGTCGTAATCGCCCTCCCTGTCCTTACATTGTCGTAATCGCCCTCCATGTCCTTACATTGTCGTAATCGCCCTCCCTGTCCTTACATTGTCGTAATCGCCCTCCATGTCCTTACATTGTCGTAAATCGCCCTCCCTGTCCTTACATTGTCGTAAATCGCCCTCCATGTCCTTACATTGTCGTAAATCGCCCTCCATGTCCTTACATTGTCGAAATCGCCCTCCCTGTCCTTACATTGTCATAATTTGTATTGTTGTTTTGGTTGCTTTTGTCGTGTTCTTCCTATTCGCTCTCTTCTCCTTTCTCTTCTTTCCTTCCTTCCGCCCTATCTTCTTCTTTTTATTACTGTCTTTCCTTTCTTCCGCCTTTTTTTTCTCCCTTTCCTTTCTTCCACCCTCTCTTCTTCTTTATCTTACTTCCTTTATTTCCTCTCTGCCAACATCTCTTCTCCTCTCTCTCTTCTGTCCTAACATATTCTAAACTCCCAGGTAAATTGATCCCATTGCCCCTATTACAACCAACCACCAACGTTTACTATAAGCCCAACAGTCACCAATAACCCCCAGACAACTAAACACTCTCGGCGACCGTTTGACTATACCATGTTGCAAGTAGGTAATCCAAAACTCTTGAACATTAACCTTTATATCTCACAAACTAGAGTGATCGAGCTAACACTTCTACCATTTTTCTACCGAAAAATGTACAAATTTATCTTGAAGGGAGGTCTAGGGAGTGTTTTATTTTTTAAGCTTGATGGAGGTAAATCGAGGAAACTAACACCAAATTGAATAACTGAATAAATAGACCCAAAATACAGCCGCCATGCCCTTTCGGCTGTACTTGAAAGAGCGCCCCTACCTCTGCTCATTCCCGCCATCAGGTACCCCCCGACGAAGGCACCACAACTTATTACACGCCTCATACACTATACGTACCTCATACACTATACGTTCCACCAACACCTGCCTTGTAAATCCACATAGTACGGACTAATAACACACGTAACAAAGCCACTCCAACAGCTTCCTCTCTCTCCAACACCCTTTCTCCCCTCTCTACGCTCTTCAGAAAAATAGGAACAGTAGAATGTAGATACGCGGTGCCGTTGTTAAGGTTTATCCCTCAATACCTTCACCTGGTGACCGGTCAACTCAACCAGTAGACCATTTCAACCAGTAACTCTCAACCAGTACCAAATCAACCAATACGGTTAGGTTAGGTTAGTACTATATTTTGGCACTGGTTTGGTTGGTCTGGGTTAATTTGGCACTGGTTGAGAGCTACTAGTTGAAATGGTCTACTGGTTGAGATGACATGGAACCCCTTCACCTGACCCATAGCCTCTGACGGACGAGCAAGGGCCGCCTGTCTGTCTGTGTTTGATTGACGGGTATGATGGGTTCGGGGTAAATGTAAACTGATCCATCGTTCGTTATGTCTGGGTGATTGTGTCCGTGGTTTGTGTGTGAGAGAGAGAGAGGGGGGGGGGGATATTTGGGTGGGAGTGATTGATGGTTTAGGTGATTGTGGCTGTGGTTTATGAGAGAGAGAGAGGGGGGGGATATTTGGGTGGGAGTGATTGATGGTTTAGGTGATTGTGGCTGTGGTTTATGAGAGAGAGAGAGGGGGGGGGGATATTTGGGTGGGAGTGATTGATGGTTTAGGTGATTGTGGCTGTGGTTTATGAGAGAGAGAGAACGAGAGAGAATGAGAGAGAGAGGTTCAATTGCATGTAGGGAGGTAGACACAGTTAATTAAAGCAAAAAGACCTTAATTTTCACTACAAACCCCGGCATAAATAATAAAGAAAGAGGAAAGAGAAGATAATCACACATAAACTGGAGATAGTGAGTGTGTGTGTGTAGGGGAGAGGGGGGGGGGATGAATTAAAAGCGAGGAGTGGGAATGACGTTTGGATATGAGTGGTGGGAGACAATAGTGGAGAGGGAGGAACAGGAGAGAGAGAGTGTGAGTGTGTGAGAGTGAGTAAGACTGTGTGTTGTGCGTGTGTGTGTTTTTTTTTTTTCTATGTGAGTGAGGGAGACAAAAGGCAGAACTGCCTGTAGCGAGTGCCTTCCCATAGTTGAAAGTGACAGGGCCAAAATCAAGGGACGTTCGAGCCAAAATGCCTGGACACACGGAGTTTGAAGCAATTTAAGTCATATGAGGAGGGAAAGGTTGATTACATATGAACATAAGAAAATTGGAGTCTGCAAAAAGCCGATCGGCCCATACAAGGCAGATCCTTGTCACACCCAACCCCAATTACAAGGCCCAATTATAGGCCCAACTCACTAATACCTTGAGTACTGCCCCCACCAAAATGGTCAGGGATTAACACAAGTTTACGGAAGTCTGCTGAGCGCCTGGTAGAGCCCCCTCACACCCAACCCATCTCGTCCATATGCCTATCTAATTTTATCTTAAAGCTCCCTATCGTTCTTGATCCCACTATATCACTTGGTAGCCTATTCCACCCATCTACAAATTTGTTACCAAACCAATATTTGCCTATATCTTTTCTGAAACGAAATTGATCTAATTTGAAACCATTTGTACGAGTTCTTTCGCTATCACTGAACTTTTGGGAGAAAGTTCCAGAGCTCAGCTGTTGAATAGAAGAAAGTTAGAGAGTAACGTTTCACTCTTGGGTTGGCCCCTCTTCTTCCTTATCTATCTATCTATCTATCTATATGCTCAGGCCCAATCCCCATTTTGGGGGTAGCCGACTCAAGACAGATCAAGAACAGGGAAAACACAAAAACAGCATAAAAGCAACGAATAAACACAGATAAAAAGCACAAACTCACACACATCCAGATCACCTAGGAGAAGACCCAGAGACCAGGGTCACCAAGGTCACTCCAGCACTCCCCCGG
>CM064580.1:49528730-49600873 GCA_032716605.1 Paralithodes platypus
TATATATATATATATATAAACAGATCACAGTGAAAGTTGACCAATCTTTGTTACTATAGGGTTTCTATGTCGGGGTTCCTGGTTCCCCCCGTACCCCTGGGGGACTGTCTGATACTTTCCTACCTGGGGATGGGGGGGGGGTATTTTCACAATGTAATTAGTCAAAAGTTATGACTAGACTGTCAACATTTATTATCGGAATTCATAATGACTTAATATCAATATCGTGCTTTGGATCAGTATGGGGTAAACTGTTTAAGTCGGTCATTTTTAACGTGTGCCCACCTCGTTTTTTTTCTCTTTCTGTCCCTCTCTCTTTGGCTTGTATCCATTTGGCCCCATTCAGCCTACTGTTTTAAGACGTTTACCCCCATCCAGGTGTCAATATTCTCCTTGCGAGCGGTAGCGAGCTAGCATATATATATTTTTGTTTTGACAGCAAGCTAAATTTGTAAATTTTTCGATAGAAAAGTGTCTCCGGCGAAGCCGGATTTCTCCATACAGTGCTGGCTCGCTATCGCTCGCCAGGAAGAAATCGACACCTGGATGGGGATAAACGTCTTAAAACAGTTGGCTGAATGGGGCCGAATGGATACAAGCCAGAGAAAGAGAGAAAAGGACAGAAATAACAAAAAGCCGGTGACCCCCCTTAAAGTGTGCGTGTGGAGAGGGTGGTACGAGTATTATGACCACAGCAGCCACTATAGGTTCATGAGATGCTTCAGCTGAGGGTAAATTGCCATGTTATCATCTTGACTACTCGGCTATTGCGACAATTTTGTTGCGAAATATGGTGGTTATTACGGAAACTTGGCGTTGACCCCTTCAGCACGATGACACAATTTCCATCTCATTTTTGTTTTCATAAGACGATTTGCATTACCGTAGCTTATAATCTACCTCCAGGACTTAAAGAGGTAAATACCATATCAATAAACCTGTAATGCCGGATTCTATAACAACATGCCGCATCTATGTATATATATATATATATACAGTACATGATGGGTATATATGGAGTATACAGTATACTGTATTATAAGCACACATACTGTAGAACAAGCAAGCAGAATATTTAGATGTTCCTTCATCAGATCCATAAGGTAACAACACCACAACCAAACAACAACAACAACTACCCTCCCACAACAACAACACCTGGGCTACACCCCCCCCCCCCCCCCCCCTTCCCGGAAATTAACCCCACTGATCCACCTGGGCTCAATGAGTTGTTTGGACAGCAGGGATACGGGAAGGGGTATGGGGGGGTGAGAGGGGGGGGGGGTAGATAAGGGGGAGTGGGGTGTAGGTAAGTGGAAGGGGGAGGGTAGTGGGGTGTAGGTAAGGGGGGAGTGGGGGGTAGATAAGGGGAAGGAGAGTGGGGTGTAGGTAAGGAGGAGGTAGTGTAGGTAAGGGGAAGGGTAGTGGGGTGTAGGTAAGGGGGAGGGTAGTGGGGTGTAGGTAAGGGGAGGGTAGTGGGGTGTAGGTAAGGGGGAGGGTAGTGGGGTGTAGGTAAGGGGAAGGGTATAGTGGGGTGTAGGTAAGGGGGAGGGTAGGGGGTGTAGGTAAGGGGGAGGGTAGTGGGGTGTAGTAAGGGGGAGGTAGTGGGGTGTAGGTACGGAAGGGTAGTGGGGTGTAGGTAAGGGGAGGGTAGTTGGGTGTAGGTAAGGGGGAGGGTAGTGGGGTGTAGGTAAGGGGGAGGGGGTGGGGTAGGTAAGGGGGGGGTAGTGGGGTGTAGGTAAGGGGGAGGGTAGTGGGTGTAGGTAAGGGGAGGGTAGTGGGGTGTAGGTAAGGGGAAGGGTAGTGGGGTGTAGGTAAGGGGGAGGGTAGTGGGGTGTAGGTAAGGGGAAGGGTAGTGGGGTGTAGGTAAGGGGGAGGGTAGTGGGGTGTGGGTAAGGGGAAGGGTAGTGGGGTGTAGGTAAGGGGAAGGGTAGTGGGGTGTAGGTAAGGGGGTAGGGTAGCTGTAGGTAATGGGAAGGGTAGTGGGGTAGGTAAGGGGGAGGTAGTGGGGTGTAGGTAAGGGGAAGGGTAGTGGGTGTAGGTAGGGGAAGGTAGTGGGGTGTAGGTAAGGGCGAGGGGAGTGGGGTGTAGGTAGGGGCAAGGGTAGTGGGGTGTAGGTAAGGGAGAGGGTAGTGGGGTGTAGGTAAGGGGGATGGTAGGGGGGTGTAGGTAAGGGGGAGGGTAGTGGGGTGTAGGTAAGGGGGAGGGTAGTGGGGTGTAGGAAAGGGTGAGGGTAGTGGGGTGTAGGTAAGGGGAAGGGTAGTGGGTGTAGGTAAGGGGGAGGGTAGTGGGGTGTAGGTAAGGGAAGGGTAGTGGGGTGTAGGTAAGGGGGAGGGTAGTGGGGTGTAGGTAAGGGGGAGGGTAGTGGGGTGTAGGTAAGGGGGGAGTGGGGGTAGATAAGGGGAAGGGTAGTGGGGTGTTGGTAAGGGGGAGGGTAGTGGGGTGTAGGTAAGGGAGAGAGAGAGAGAGGTAGATGGGATGGGTCGACAAGGTGACCATATGTTGACAGAAACCCTCTACCCCGGCTTTTCCTTCACCCCCAGGGCTTGGGAAGGTAGATCATATAGGCCTATATATATACTGTATACACACACACACACACACACGGTAAACCTTATACGATTTAATGTTTTCAAAGTTAAATAGTTCTGCATGCCATGAACATTAGAATGGCTAAGATAAAACAGAATACATAAAGATACTTCGAAACTGGTGAGGGGATTGTGGACTGTCCATCCTAGATGCTTTATATACAGTAATAATAATAATAATAATAATCGTCTGGTTACTTATATAGCGCTCGTTCTCCTCCTTCGAGGATTCATAAGCGCTTGGCTTTCTTCAGTCTACCAGAGACCATTACCCATCCCCCTTGCTCATGGGGAGATGGTAACCGCCGGCTATATCCCAGAAAAACTTTTCAATCTGAGCTGGGATTGAACGCTAGACCTTCAAGATGGGATTCAGGCACGCTATCAACTGAGCCAGCCGGACGGCTGGATTGTCTACTTCCGTCTATCAATATCATATAAATAAAGAGAGAGAGAGAGAGAGAGAAAGAGAGAGAGAGATAGAGAGATAGAGGTGTATGCTGTTATCACTCCTCAGCCAATATTTGCCACACCTTAATACCAACTCTATTCTAGACACTGTATCTATGAGGACCTACCTTACCTCATTACTTATACACTTTATTTTTGGTTTATATGTATATACTCATAACAATTTATAGTTAAATAGGTATTATATATCATTAAGTATGTTAAAAATATGTCTCTTATACTAAATGTTGTTATTCCTACCCAAATATGTCTCTTATACTAAATGTTGTTATTCCTACCCAAATATGTCTCTTATACTAAATGTTATTCCTACCCAAATACGTTTATAAGGGTAAATATTATTGACATTTTAATAGCCTTTTCATAGCCCGTCCTTTTTAGACCAATATTATGTTTACAATGTAGACATTTGTATATTTAAATTATATTTTGCAGAGCTGAAATCGAGAATGATCAAGGCCTAGCTTACCTTATTGTACAGTTGGGCAAATAAGTCATGTCTCCACTGTCATTACGTTTTGCTCACTGTGTGCTGTATTAGTATCTGTCAGATGTTGAATAGGGTGTGTAAAGATAGGAAAATGTTTGTATATCTCACTCGCAACGATGAATTAATGCATAGATAGTACTGATCTCAATTATTGATCGAAATATACTTGGTGCCGCGACATCACTGATTTGTGCAACTACTATATTTATGAAGATTTATTCAAACAAATTATATCATTGTCAAATGTTGAAAATCGAAAAAGATCCTGGTTTCCTAAAACATAAAGAAATCCTTGGAATACTAAATCGGAATGAACAGCAATCCGTGAAAACCTCTTTGCAAAATATAATCACTTGAATCGAAAGAGTACCGGTATGTAGTAATGTGATTTTCTACATGCTCTTATCACTGTTGTACACACACACACACACACACACACACACACACACAAACACACACACACATATACTGTATATACCCACACGCACACAAGCAGGACACAAGAACTAATTAATAATTACACCCCATACATAATATGCAAAATAATCCAAAATGAAAAGTAGACAAATTTACCAAGGACACCTGACCGTCGTACCATTCCTCGCCAGCAGCAATCCAGAAAGCCACACTCACCTGCAGAGAACACAAATAATAGATTAGTTAATTACATAAGAACATAAGAAAATGGGAGTCCGCAGAAAGCCGACCGGCCCAAGCAAGGCAGATCCCTGTTATTAGTTAATTAATTAATTAATTAATTAGTTAATTAATTAGTAGCCGGCCTTCGGCCGGAACATTTTTCTACCGAAAAATTTACAAATTTATCTTGAAAGGGGGTCTAGGGGGTGTTTGTCTAAGCTTGATGGATGTCTAGAGGAAACTAAAAAATAAATTAATTAATAGACCAAAAAACAACCACTGTCCCCTTATTAATACCCTGTAGATGGCTGTCATAGACCAACAGAAGTGCAAATTACGAGTGAGAGATGCCGGACATATTATAATAAATGATGGCGCCCCAGGCAGGCAGGCATATACCGGTACTGTAGTTTTAGGTGACGAGTAATAAGTTTGAGAGTTGGAGACGTGCTTGGGAGGAACAGCGCAGGATTGGCATTCTATCACGGGTCTGTCCTTCTCTCCCCCCCCCCCCCCTCTCACTCTCACTCCATCAGATCCCCCTGCTCGATTAATTTGTACATTTTTCGGTTCTTCAGAAATGATAGGCTCACTATAGTTCGATAGGAACAAAAATCGACACCTAAATAGCACGAAAGGTCTAAATATTGACAACAAACTGGGACGAAACGTCTTAAAATCGACAAACTATTGGACCGAACCTCATAATATCTGAAAACGAATGGAGCTAAACATGAGGCAGACGGGGGGGGGGGGGCAGAAAAACGACTCATCTCCGCTTAAAACCTTCCACTCTTCCACCTCTCCATTTCGTTCTCCGGGTATTTCTTTTCCCACCCTCTTCCGTCCGGCCCCACCCACTTACGTCATCTCTCCCCTGGGGCCGCCCTATCTGCACGCCCATCCCCTCTCTATCTGTCTGTCTGACAATCTATCTAGCTATCTCTGCCTGTCTTTTATTTACTTTCCTTCCCTGTATCTATCTATCTATCCATCTATTTATCTATCTATCCATTTATCTACTGTACATCTCTCTCTCTCTCTCTCTCTCTCTCTCTCTCTCTCTCTCTCTCTCTCTCTCTCTCTCTCTCTCTCTCTCTCTCCCTCTGACTTCATCAATAACTCGTCAATATATTGCCACTTCTACGACGCCCCCCCCCCCCCCCCTCCATCACCCCCAATGCTAGGCTCATTTCCTTTGCTCTCTTGGCGTCACATCCACTTTTCCACTTACGATATATTATGACACTTAATTTCCACTGCTCTGCCTTCATACTATTTACTGTGTATACCGTATTGTTTATGTTACCGTATATATATATACAGTATATATATATAATATATATATACAGTATATATATAATATATATATATATATATATATAATATATATATATATATATATATATATATATATATACAGTATATATATATATATATATTTTTTTTTTTTTTTTTTTTTTTATAGCTTTATCTGTTTGTCCCCTCCTTTAACATCACCCCATATACATAACTTAACATACTATCGGAGTTCATCAATAATTCGTCAATACATAAGGTAACATAAGAAAATGGGAGTCTGCAGAAAGCCGATTGGCCTACACAAGGCAGATCCCTGTCACACCCAACCCTACTACACCGAGTTTATGAATAACTCGTAAATATATCGTCACTGCTATACAACCCCCCCCCCCCATTTCCCAGTCCCAATTACGGGCTGCAACTTTATTCAATCGAACAATTTAGACATTTATCTTGATGGGAGAGTCTTGGGGGTGTTTTTTTTAAAGCTTGATGGAGGTCTAGGGAGGACATTTTACTTTTACTCATTTAACCCATATCATAATTTCCTTTAACATAAGAACATAAGAACATAAGAAAATGGGAGTCTGCAGAAAGCCGATTGGCCTAAGCAAGGCAGATCCCTGTCCCACACAACCCCAATTACAAAGCCCAATTATAGGCTCAACACTCTAATACCCTGAGGATCATCTTACCAAACCGGTTAGAGATTAACGCAGGATTACGGGGTCTGCAGAGCGCTGATTGGCCCAACCCGGCTGATCCCCTTCACACCCAACCCTTCTCGTCCATATGCTTATCCAATTTTTTCTTAAAGCTCCCTATCGTTCTTGATCCCACTATATCACTTGGTAGCCTATTCCACCCATCTACAACTCTGTTACCAAACCAATATTTGCCTATATCTTTTCTGAAACGAAATTTATCTAATTTGAAACCATTGGTACGAGTTCTTTCGCTATCACTGAGCTTTAGTACATTTGTCATGTCCCCTTTGTTAATCCCACTAACCCACTTGAACACCTCTATCATATCCCCTCTAACTCTGCGTCTCTCTAACGAATGTAAACCTAATTTCTTCAACCTTTCTTCATACGGAAAATTTCTAATATTATGGATCATTTTTGTCATTCTACGCTGAATTCTCTCCAATGAATCTATGTCCATTCTGTAATAAGGACACCAAAATTGGACAGCATAATCCATATGGGGTCTCACTAATGACAAGTAAAGTTTTAAGATAACATCAGCAGTTCTGTTACTCACACTCCTAGAGATGAACCCGAGAATCCTGTTTGCCTTATTACGAACGCTTATACACTGTTTTCTAGGCTTCAAATCATTGCTAACAAACACACCTAGATCTTTCTCGCAGTCTGAATTTTCTAATTCTAAATTAGCTAGTTATATTTAACATTTGTTTGCATCTTCCCTATCTTTAATACCTTGCATTTGTCAATGTTAAACTTCATCTGCCAATTTACTGACCATTCATGTAAGGTATCTAGATCCCTTTGGAGGCACTCTATATCGCTATCTGAATCAATTGATCTCCCCATTTTAGTATTGTCTGCGAATTTACTTATCCTACTAGTTATACCTAAATCTAGGTCATTTATGTATATAAGAAACAACAGGGGACCTAATACCGATCCCTGGGGGACACCACTTTTGACTGCTCCCCACTCTGACTTGGTACCATTTATGCTGACTCTCTGTTTCCTACCAATTAACCATGACCTAATCCATCCCAACAACGATCACACTTATATGCCAGCCCTCCGTTGCCATGCTTCTTCCTTCACTGTACACATTCCTTGGCATTATGTATAGTCACGCATCATAGTCGTGACATACTGGCGCATCTCCAGCTTAATAAGGGGGAGGTAGTCGCTTTTTCTGTATCTCCTTCGCCCTCATTTTTAACCCCATTAGTTTTGAAATGTTAAGAAGTTCGGCCCATTAGTTAGGCGATTTTGAGACCTTCGCCTCATTTCTTTGTCAATATTAACCCTCTACGACATATGCCGCGATTTTGATCCTATTGGGGATACTTTAAAGCCTTTGTTACCATCAGGGGTATTTAGAAACCTTTAGTTTAGGTACTTCAACCTCTGCAGTTGTCTTTGAGTTAGCTGTGGGCAGAAAACTAATTTTGAAGAGGTAATTATAAGAGTGAGAGAACTCTATTTCTTATTGCTAATCTGCCAACCTCTGCGTCATAAATGCGTGAAAGGGTTAAGACTTTTCGTGTCATTTAGGTGTCGATTTGTTCCTGGCAAGCGATAGCGAGCCTGTAATTTAAGAGGAACCGGCCTTCGCCTTCGGCCGGAACATTTTTCTATCGAAAAATGTACACATTTATCTTGAAGGAGGGTCTTGGACGGGTGTTTTTATAAGGTTGGTGGAGGTCTATGGAGGAAACTAAAAATAATAGTAAAGCTATATATAAATGAGCCAACAAATACGGTCATCCCCCATTAAGGGGAGGTTTCCACTTTGTTTCCTGCTCCTCCAGCAATCTAAAAATGTCACCCCCTTGACCCCCTTTCAAGATAAATTTGTACATTTTTCGGTAGAAAAATGTCCCGGCCGAAGGCCGGTTCCCTTTCAATTACAGGCTCGCTATCGCTCGCCAGGAAAAACTCGACACCTAAATGGCACGAATGGTCTTAAAATTGACAGAAATGGGGCGAGGGTTCTTAAAATAGCCAAACTAATGGGGCGAACGTCTTAAAATCTCAAAAGCAATGGGGCTAAACATGAGGGAGAAAGGGGTCCAGAAAAAAATCCTCCAGGTGGAAATCTCCCCTAGGTCCCGTGAATATCAAGGCTTTCTTCTGATGGGTTCAAGATCATTTGGATGTTTTAAGGTGTAACTGTTTCTTTGTTGTCTACGTTTTCTATTTGTTATTTTTCTCTATTATTATCATTATCATCATTATCATCATTATCATCATTATCATCATCATCATCATCTCCACCTTGCGCACGTTTGGACTCCTCCTTCTTCTGCCACTCATAAACTTATCCACATTTTCCACTTCTTCCTTCTTTAATTAAATGTGTCCACCTTTTCCTTCTTTCATTAAACTTATCCACCTTCTCCACCTCTTCCTGCTTTTATTACCATTATCCAGCTTTTATTTAGCTTATCCACTTATTTCTCCCTTTATTATACCTGTTCACTTTTTCCACTCACTTCCTCCTTTTAATAAACTTATTCTCCCCCCCCCCCTTATCCCTCCCATCTCAAGTGCCCAAGGCTTATCAGGGGGGCAGTATGGGGGGGGGGGGGTTTCTGGACCCTCTTCTCCCTTTTCTTCCTACTTGTCCACTTTCTCTCTTCTCCTCCACTTCCTCATCTTCCTATCTGTACACTTTTTCTTCCTCCTCTTTCTACTTGTTCACTTTATCACTTCTCCACTTCCTATCTGTCCACTTTTTCTTCCTCCTCTTCCTATTTGTCCATTATCTCTTCTCCTCCACTTCCCCCTCTTCCACATGTCCACTTTTTCTTCCTCCTCCTCCTACTTGTTCACTTTATCTCTTCTCCACTCCGTCCTCTTGCACTTGTTCACTTTGTCTTCCTCCTCTTCCTACTTGTCCACTTTATCTCTTCCCCTCCACTTCCTCCACCCACTCCTCCACCTTGTCTTCTATTCCTACTCTCACTCTACGTCTACGTCTACGTCTACGTCTACGTCTACGTCTTCACGTTCATTTCCTCCTACTCCTCCCTCAATATCTTCTTTCCTTCTTCTTCGTTTGTCTTGTTCTTCTTCTTCTGTTTTGTATTTGTCTTCGTCTTCTTCATTTACTACTTCTTCTTCTTCCACCATTACTCCTCCCCGCAGTATGAAAATAGGCGTTATTAAACCTGGGCACGCCTCAGGGTGAGATACACAGAGTTACATAGATAACGCTCTCTCTCTCTCTCTCTCTCTCTCTCTCTCTCTCTCTCTCTCTCTCTCTCTCTCTCTCTCTCTCTCTCTGACAAAATATGTGTGAGTTTATGTATGTGTACAAGCATTATCGAGATTAGTTTGAGCCGACAGTTTAAGGGGGGTCACCGTTTTTTTTTATCTTTCTCTCCTGTTCTCTCTCTCTCTGCCTTGTATCCATTCGGCCCCATTCAGCCCACTGTTTTAAGACGTTTATCCCCATCCAGGTGTCGATTTCTTCCTAGCGAGCGTTAGCGAGCCAGCATTGTATGTAGAAATCCGGCCCGGAGACATTTTTCTTTCGAAAAATTTACAAATTTAGCTTGCTATCAAAACAAAAACATATATATGCTGGCTCGCTACCACTCACCAAGAAAATATTGACACCTGGATGGGGGTAAACGTCTTTAAACAGTAGGCTGAATGGGGCCGAATGTATATAAGCCAAAGAGAGAGGGAGAAAAAGAGAGAAAAAAAAAACGAGGTTGGCTCCCTTAAGGGGAGATATCCACTTGAGAGATTTTTTTCTTGACTCCTTTCTCCCTCATGTTTAGCCCCATTGCTTTTCTAATTTTAAGACGTTCGCCCCATTATTTTGACGATTTTAAGAACTTTCGACCCATTTCTGTCAATTTTAAGACCTTTCGTGCCATGTAGGTGTCGATTTTATCCTGGCGAGCAATAGCGAGCCTGTAATATAAGAGGAACCGGCTTTCAGCCGGGACATTTTTCTACCGAAAAATGTACAAATCTATCTTGAAAGGGGGTCTAGGGGGAGTAATTTTAAGTTTGATGGAAGTCTAGGGAATCAACTAAAAACCTCCCCTTAACAGACTGCATCCCCATATCCCGAAAGGGTTAACAGTTTATCCTCCAGCCTGACTGTATGTAGGTTAACGTCAGCACCATATGATATCAGTGTCAGCACCATATGATATCAGTGTCAGCACCATATGCCATCAGTGTCAGCACCATATAATCTTGCTGACTTAGAACATTAACGTGAATATTCCGCTAAACCGCAAAAAAACCACCGATCGTTTTACCTCAGTTAAGAATTATACGGGTTATAATATATATACTGTATATACCCCTATCCTTGGCTATAACAGCAGTAAGGTAAGAATGGCTATTGTAGTGATCGAGTTACTGTAATGGATATAGCCTTAGCTCCATTATTAAAGTTTCTTTGTTTATCATTCTCTCCCTCTCTCTTTGGCTTGTATCCATTCTCTCTCTCTCTCTCTTCCTTCAACTTTCCTTTTCTATCGGATATGCCATCTCTACTAGAATTAAGTCCTGACTACCTCGTTTGGATCGTAAGGTCTGTGTGGCCAGTGTATCTATGTACATTTGTGTAAACCTCTCTCTCTCTCTAGAATTAAGTCCTGACCACCTTGTTATGATCGTAAGGTCTGTGTGGCCAGTGTATATATGTAAATTTATGTAAACCTCTCTCTCTCTCTAGAATTAAGTCCTGACCACCTCATTTGGATCGTAAGGTCTGTGTGGCCAGTGTATATATGTAAATTTATGTAAACCTCTCTCTCTCTCTCTAGAATTAAGTCCTGACCACCTCGTTTGGATCGTAAGGTCTGTGTGGCCAGTGTATCTATGTAAATTTATGTAAACCTCTCTCTCGAATTAAGTCCTGACCACCTCGTTTGGATCGTAAGGTCTGTGTGGCCAGTGTATCTATGTAAATTTATGTAAACCCCTCTCTCTCTCTCTAGAATGAAGTCATGACCACCTCGTTTGGATCGTAAGGTCTGTGTGGTCAGTGTATATATGTAAATTTATGTAAACCCCCCTCTCTCTCTAGAATTAAGTCATAAGAACATAAGAACATAAGAAAATGGGAGTCAGCAGAAAGCCGATTGGCCCAAGCAAGGCAGATCCCTGTCCCACACAACCCCAATTCAATTACAAAGCCCAATTATAGGCTCAACACTCTAATACCCTGAGGATCATCTTACCAAAACGGTTAGAGATTAACGCAGGATTATGGGGGTCTGCAGAGCGCTGATTGGCCCAACCCGTCATGACCACCTCGTTTGGATCGTAACGTCTGTGTGGCCAATGTATATATGTAAATTTATGTAAATCTCTCTCTCAGCTTTCCTCCTGTTTGCCACCACCCTCCACTTGACGCGGGACAAGCATATAATTGAAGGTAATAAAAGCCGAAATAGCCACTCGCAACCAACACATAAATAACTGGACTCGATTGGGACGGAATTTGGGGGGGAGAGAATCCAGATCGTTAATGGCAGGGAAAATCTAAACTATTACAGTGGGACATTCAGAACAATAATAAAGTGATTCTCCGTGCTTTATTTCATTTCAACTACCTCCTGAAATGGCCCCACATTACAACACGACTCTTCAAAATGTCTTGGGCCTCTGCCTGACATTCTTTCTATTATTTTGTGTATTATTCGATGCCTTTCCTCCTCCAACAAGCCTGCTCTTCTTTTTTTTCACCGAATCCCAGTTTTCTGAAGTAATTGACATTAAGCCCTTCTCTGTATCCTCCTACTATCTCTATTCTCAGTTTCAAGCCAAAGGTGGATGTTGTGTGTGTTTATCTCAGACATGAAGGCATGTAGGCCTATTCCATTTTATTACTCTCAATCTAATGCAAAAACAATCTTGGTTTACTCACGATTGTTCTACTGCTGTCCACAATAAGGAGAACACATGCAAACGGTACCAACGCCTTTAAACTCACGAATCTCAAAATCATTATGTTTCTGCCCGGATTCATGCCATATCTATTCTTCGACTTGTCAACAACTTGTTCAATAATAAATTAAATGAAACTTCTAATTCTAACTATTCCCAAGCTTTCTGGCATCTTGCCATAAACCTCTTCAACAAATTTACTTATTCGTATTTCCCTCCTCTGTTCCACTATGAAGGCACCACCGTCACTTTTTTCTCTGAGAAAGCTGAACTCTGTTGCTAAAAACTCCACCTTGGAAATTTGTCCCATCAGTATGGCGATTTTAAGACCTTTCGTACCATTTTGGTGTCGATTTTTTTCCTGGCGAGTGTTAGCAAGCCTGCAATTTTAAAAGGAATCTGCATTTGGGAGAGACATTTATCTCGAAGGGTGTTCTTGGAGGTATTTTGTAAGCTTGATGGGGGTCTCGGAAGCAAACAAAAACCTCCCCTTTAATGCGAGTTTGATGGACTGTGGAGGTTAAGGGGAGATGGGTCGTTTTTCTGGTCCCCTTTCTCCCTCGTGTTAAGCCCCATTTGTTTTGAAATTATAAGACGTTCGGCCCATTAGTTAGGCGATTTTAACACCTTTCGCCCTATTTCGTTGTAAATTTTAAGACCGATTTTAACACCTTTCGCCCCATTTCGTTGTCAATTTTAAGACCTTTCGTGCCATTTAGATATCGATTATATCCTGGCGAGCGATAGCGAGCCTGAAATTTTAAGAGAAACCGGCCTTCGGCGGGACATTTTTCTACCGAAAAATGTACAAATTTATCTTGGGTTTTTTTTTTTTCTAAGCTTGATGGAGGTCAAGCGGAAAAAAACTAAGAAATACAGGAATAAATGAATTAATAGACCAAAGAAAACAAAAAGCAGTCCATTCCCCCCTAATGCGAGTTAGATTAGCCAACTCCGGGGGTCTATAAATCAGGATTAGTTCGCGTAATTACCCGAGAAGAGTCATTGTTATTACTCTTGTTGTTGTTGTTTGTTGTTATTGTTTGTGTTGGTGGTGGTGTGTTTGTTGTGTTTCTTATCATTGTTGTTATTGTTTGTGATGGTGGTGTTGTTGTTATTGTTCTTGATGGTATTGTTGGTGTGTTTGTTGTGTTTCTTATCATTGTTGTTATTATTGTTATTGTTTGTGTTGGTGGTGTTGTTGTTATTGTTCTTGATGGTATTGTTGGTGTGTTTGTTGTGTTTCTTATCATTGTTGTTATTATTGTTATTGTTTGTGTTTGTGTTTGTGTTGGTGGTGTTGTTGTTATTGTTCTTGATGGTATTGTTGGTGTGTTTGTTGTGTTTCTTATCATTGTTGTTATTGTTTGTGTTGGTGTTGGTGGTGTTGTTGTTATTGTTCTTGATGGTATTGTTGGTGTGTTTGTTGTGTTTCTTATCATTGTTGGTAATGGTGGTGGTGGTGTTGTTATTGTTTTTTATGGTAGGCTACTGTTGTTGCGTTTCTTATCATTGTTGTTACTGTTGTTGTTGTTGTTTGTGGTGGTGATGGAGGTGTGTTGTTATTGTTTTTGATGGTATTGTTGGTGTGTTTGTTGTGTTTCTTATCATTGTTGTTGTTTGTGGTGGTGTGTTGTTGATGCTATTGATGGTACTTTTCTTGTTTTTCTTATTATTGTTATTATTTTCTGCTATGGTTGTTGTTTTTGTCATTGTTTGATTAGCCAACTCTATGGGTCCAAAATCAGGAATAGTTTGTATAATTTCCCAAGAAAATGTATTGTTATTTCTGTTATTGTTGTTGTTTTTGTCGTTGTTTACTTAGCCAACTCCGTGGGTCATACCAGTATATCAGGATGAGTTTGTGTAATAACTGTGTTGGTGGTGTAATGGTTTAGATGCTTAAGTTCTGGGTGTGGTGTCCCGAGTTCGAATCCCGGGAGGACCATATGCTTTCATTAGTTTATTCAAGTACATTGGGGTCTGTAATGGATGATTAATGTTAAGAACGGGGTGTTACTTATTACCCAGGAAAAGGTGTTGTTATTGTTGTTGTTTGTGTTGGTGGTATAATGTTAATTGTTTTGATGGTACTGGTGTTGTGCTTGTTGCATTATATATATATATATATATATATATCGGTATATATATAATTGTTATTATTGTTTGCCATTGTTGTTGTTTTTTGTCGATATGTTCTTAACCAACTCCATGGGTCTACAGTATAAATCAGGATTAGTTTGTGAAAATACAAAAAAAAAGGTATTGTTACCGGTAATATATACAGTATATATGTGTGTGTGTGTGTGTAATGGTAGTGATGGTGTGTTTATTAGTGTATTTACAGGTAATCACACATACACAATCCCACCCCTACTCTGTGCAACTCTCCAACCCAAGAGTGAAACGTTACTCTCAGTCTTTCTTCGGTAATTGTTTAGTGTATGGCCTCCTCCTAAAGAAAATTGATTTTTGAGCACAGACTGAACCAAATGTTCACTACTGTATTTACATTGCTGGTCATTAACCTAACATAACATAACCTAAGGTAACCTGGGCATCCTGGGGGCTGCTGCCCCCAGACCCCGCTGGTCTTGGGTTTAAAAGTGATAAAAAACACATATCTCTTACCTCATTATTCAAAGTTTTGTATTTGGTTTAATATACACTTCCCAAGTCATTTGAACAGTTCTATTGCTTATATATATCATAATTATAATACACCATAGAATACGTGTTTAATAACTAGAAAAAGAGGACTTCGATTAAACAATTACGCTTTCTTCTATTCAACAGCTGAGCTCTGGAACTCTCTCCCAGAATTAGTCTTTCCCTCCTCCTATGACTTAAATTGCTTCAAACACCGTGTGTCCAGGCATTTTGGCTCGAACGTCCCTTGATTTTGGCCCTGTCACTCTTTCAACTATGGGGGAGGCACGCGCTACAGGCAGTTCTGCCTTTTGTCTCCCTCACTCACATAGTAAAACACAAACACACACAGGGAGAGAGAGAGAGAGAGTTGCATTCTTACTTTCATCTCATGTTGCACATTGCTGGATTTGCCATTTATGTTTGTGTATTACAAATTAAAAATACTAAGAGTTATTATTTTCGAAATATCATAACCATCCCAATTTATTTACTAACAGCTTTAATATATTATTAAATTTTGCTTGTTGTATTTCTCTATGAGAGAGAGAGAGAGAGAGAGAGAGAGAGAGAGAGAGAGGGGGAGAGAGAGAGAGAGAGAGAGGGAGAGGGAGAGGGAGGGGGAGAGAGAGAGAGGGGTTGATAGCTGATTTGGGCTATTTATTCCTAAGGGCATGCTAGTCATCAGAGAATTAATTGAGTCAAACACACGCACACTCTCACACACACACACCCATACATTCTCACACACACACACTCACACACACACATTGCATTTATCTGGACATCTGATTTATATAATTAACTGTAGAGTAATAATCTTCATTGCATCTATAATATAATTATGTTTTAAAGATAGGTTCAGGGTGTATTCCGGTATGTAATATATATAATACACCCACTTTGCTCGTTTGTTCAGGATCGGGTACTCGAAGGCGATCTAATAGGGTTTTATTTAAAGTTTGATGGAGGGTTTTGATGGGATACTCCAAGGCGTCCTAATAGGGTTTTATTTAAAGTTTGATGGAGGGTTTTACCATTTAGGCCTACTTACCTTGCGATCTGTTTTCTTCCCACTATATAACACCCTCGTTTAGGCCTATAGTCCAAAATAATATATATATATGGCAAAATCGAGCCAAAACTAAACCCTTCCCCCTCAATAATTAGTGGATGGCAGGGATATTTTATAAGAACATAAGAACATAAGAACATAAGAAAATGGGAGTCTGCAGAAAGCCGATTGGCCTAAGCAAGGCAGATCCCTGTCCCACACAACCCCAATTACAAAGCCCAATTATAGGCTCAACACTCTAATACCCTGAGGATCATCTTACCAAAACGGTTAGAGATTAACGCAGGATTACGGGGGTCTGCAGAGCGCTGATTGGCCCAACCCTGCTGATCCCCTTCACACCCAACCCTTCTCGTCCATATGCTTATCCAATTTTATCTTAAAGCTCCCTATCGTTTTTAATCCCACTATAGCACTTGGTAGTCCATTCCACCCATCTACAACTCTGTTACCAAACCAATATTTGCCTATATCTTTTCTGAAACGAAATTTATCTAATTTGAAACCATTGGTACGAGTTCTTTCGCTATCACTGAGCTTTAGTACATTTGTCATGTCCCCTTTGTTAATCCCACTAACCCACTTGAACACCTCTATCATATCCCCTCTAACTCTGCGTCTCTCTAACGAATGTAAGCCTAATTTCTTCAACCTTTCTTTATACGGAAGATTTCTAATATTATGGATCATTTTTGTCATTCTACGTTGTACTCTCTCCAATGAATCTATGTCCATTCTGTAATAAGGACACCAAAATTGAACAGCATAATCCATATGGGGTCTCACTAATGACAAGTAAAGTTTTAAGATAACATCAGCAGTTCTGTTACTCACACTCCTTGAGATGAACCCGAGAATCCTGTTTGCCCTGTTTCGAACGCTTATACACTGTTGTCTAGGCTTCAAATCATTGCTAACAAACACACCTAGATCTTTCTCACAATTCGAGTTTTCTAATTCCACATTAGCTAGTTTATATTTAACATTTGTATGCATCTTCCCTATCTTTAATACCTTGCATTTGTCAATGTTAAACTTCATCTGCCAATTTACTGACCATTCGTGTAAGGTATCTAGATCCCTTTGGAGGCACTCTATATCTCTATCTGAATCAATTGTTCTCCCCATCTTGGTATCGTCTGCAAATTTACTTATCCTACTAGTTATACCTAAATCAAGGTCATTTATGTATATAACAAACAACAGAGGACCTAATACAGATCCCTGGGGGACACCACTTTTGACTGCTCCCCATTCTGACTTCGTACCATTTATGCTGACTCTCTGCTTCCTACCAATTAGCCATGACCTAATCCATCCCAACAACGCCCCACCTATTCCATGCGCCTCAACCTTTCTCATCAATCTCTCGTGGGGGACTCTGTCGAAAGCTTTACTGAAATCTAAATATATTATATCATATGACTTGTCATTATCTACTGCTTCATATACCTCTGAGAAAAAACTAAGCAAATTAGTAAGGCAAGAACGTCCCTGAGTGAATCCATGCTGAGAAGAATTTATTAAATTAAATGTATCTAAGTGGTTTCTAATTTTACTAGCAATAATTGACTCTAGGGATTGATAAGGGATATATTATAAGACATCTGCTTGCTATAGTCTATTCTCTGAAAGTAGGCGAGGAATCATGACCTCTAACCTCTGTAACTCAAAAAGGGCTAGAGCAAATTGTCTGTAAATCTCCACATCTGTTCCTTGACTGACTCTTCCCAAATGGTAGACATATTAGCTCGATTACTCTAGTCGTTTTTTAGTTACAGAGGTTAGAGGTCATGATTTCTCGCCTACTTACAGCGAATAGACTATAGGCCATATCTCTCCTCAGCCTCACTTATCGTCTAACTGTTATCAATAAGGAGATAGCAGAGACGTCATTTGATACCGAGAGCTACATTGTATTAAGGGGAGATGGGTAGTCTTTCTAGATCCCCTTCTCCCACATGTTTAGCAGCACAGTTTAGCCCCATTAGTTTTCAGATGTTAAGACCTTCGCCCCATTAATTTGTCAATATTAAGACCTTTTGTGCTATTTAGTTAAACATGGATTCCAGTAACCAGTGAATTAATGAATATAGGCTACCAGTAATTCCTTATAGATATTTGTATTTTATTTCCTAGTGCTTGCCTATCGTTATTTCCCAAAGATACAGGCCTATAGTATTTTTTTCCCCTTTTACTTACCTTGCTTCAAAGTTCAATGCTAATTATTTTTCCCTAATCGAAAATGTTTACCATGTATAATTAAAAGCAGAGAATGTGGGTTAATTTTCGAAATATAGAAGCCTAAAGCTATTTTCGTTTTTCAATAACTGAACTCGTGATATTTCCGTCTACAACTATTACATTTTGTCATCGTGTGTCTTGCAATTTACGCCGGCCAATCTAGAGCATCGGCCAAACCAGCGTATGTAGTTTTATTTCTGAAAGATACATGCTTATAACTATTATATATTCGAAACAAACCAAAATCTACGGGCGATTTTGGTTTCCCATTTACTTACCATGCGAATTTGTTCTTCCCACTCTATAACACCCTCGATTATATTCCCCATCCGAGCAGACCACGAACCACCGGGCTGTAATCTAACACCGAGCGCCCACAGCAGGAATGTAAGATAATATATGAGAGGGAAAGATAACACCGCACTATAGCCCTTCTGAGCACCGCACCGTCACCCACTTCAACCTCCTCCCACCACGGTCAAAGCGATACTGACACTCGCAGAGTCGCAGGCTCGCAGCCCCCTAGAGCCCGCGGTACACCCCCCTAGACTTCCTCCAACTTTACCCCTTCTACTTTTTTTCCTTACTGTACTCGTGCTTAGCCCCATTAGTTTTGAGACTATAAGGCGTTCGCCCCATTAGTTTGTCAATTTTAAGACTTTCCGCCCCATTTATTGGTCAATATTAAGACATTTCGTATCAAGTAGGTGTCGATATTTATCTTAACGATCGATAGCGAGCCTGTAATTTTAGAGGGGCACGATTTTCTACCGAAAAAAGTACAAATTAATTTCGAAGAGTGACCTTGAGGATGTTCTTCTAAGCTTGATGGAGGCCTAGTATAGAGAACTAAAATAAGAGTAAATCGAAAAATATATAAATAACACCTAGCCTACCCCCTTAAGGGGAGATCTCCACTTGAGGGATTTTTTTCTTGACCCCTTTCGCCCTCATGTTTAGCCCCATTGCTTTTGATATTATAAAATGTTTGCCCCATTAGTTTAGCGATTTTAAGAACTTTCACCCCATATTAAGACCTTTCGTGCCATTTAGGTGTCGATGTTATCCTGGCGAGCGATAGCGAGCCTGTATTTTAAGAAGAACCGGCCTTCGGCCGGGAAATTTTTCTACCGAAAAATGTACAAATTTATCTTGAAAGGGACTCAAGGGGGTGTAATTTTAAGGTTGATGGAGGTCTAGGGAACAAACTAAATACCTCCCCTTAACCCCTTCAGCACCATGACGCCTTGTTTACTTATGATTCTGGCTGAAGTTAGACGGTTTTATGCAGTTTAAAAAGTACCTATGGTTTTCAGAAGGGTTTATTGAGATCACGTTGACCCCTTTGAGTCCTAGAGGCAGATTATAAGCTGAAGGGTTTATTGAGATCACGTTGACCCCTTTGAGTCCTAGAGGCAGATTATAAGCTGAAGGGTTTATTGAGATCACGTTGACCCCTTTGAGTCCTAGAGGTAGATTATAAGCTGAAGGGTTTATTGAGATCATGTTGACCCCTTTGAGTCCTAGAGGTAGATTATAAGCTGAAGGGTTTATTGAGATCACGTTGACCCATTTGAGTCCTAGAGGTAGATTATAAGCTGAAGGGTTTATTGAGATCACGTTGACCCCTTTGAGTCCTAGAGGTAGATTATAAGCTGAAGGGTTTATTGAGATCACGTTGACCCATTTGAGTCCTAGAGGTAGATTATAAGCTGAAGGGTTTATTGAGATCACGTTGACCCATTTGAGTCCTAGAGGTAGATTATAAGCTGAAGGGTTTATTGAGATCACGTTGACCCATTTGAGTCCTAGAGGTAGATTATAAGCTGAAGGGTTTATTGAGATCACGTTGACCCCTTTGAGTCCTAGAGGTAGATTATAAGCTGAAGGGTTTATTGAGATCACGTTGACCCATTTGAGTCCTAGAGGTAGATTATAAGCTGAAGGGTTTATTGAGATCACGTTGACCCCTTTGAGTCCTAGAGGTAGATTATAAGCTGAAGAAGATCGATTAATGGTAGACGGAAGAAGATGGTTATTACGTCATGGGGCTGAAGGGGTGAACCTGGCAGAATATAATTATATACTTGTTCGCTTCGGAGTTGAGAAATCCCTATTTGGAGTTGATTGGATGATGGTACTGTTTATATATCCCTTTTGTGTTCGTGTTTACAAATGGAAAATGTTAAGTCGAACACACTATCATACTATATATGTATATATATATACAGTATATATATGTATACAGTATATATGTGTGTGTGTGTGTGTGTGTGTGTGTGTGTGTGTGTGTACTCTCACCTAGATTCGAAACAGGGACAGTCAGGAAGAGAGTCCATGTTTAAACCCATTCCACTCTATACCAAATCGTAGGACATAGATATGCCAGAGTACCGGTACTGTACACATAATAATAATAATACAAGGCATTTTACAACTATTCCGAAATCTGGCGCCACTCGGGTTGAATTATTTTAATCTAATTCTCCTCCAGGCAAGTACGAGAGATACATTAATATGCTGTTTATTACACACATGTGGCCAAATAAAAGTTACATTAATATGCTGTTTATTACACACATGTGGCCAAATAAAAGACCTACGAATCTGGGTTACCACATACAGTTATTAAGGGGAGGTATCCACTTGAGGGATTTTTTTCTTGACTCCTTTCTCCCTCATCTTTAGCCCCATTGCTTTTCTAATTTTAAGACGTTCGCCCCATTATTTTGACGATTTTAAGAACTTTCGACCCATTTCTGTCAATTGTCGTGCCATTTAGGTGTCGATTTTATCCTGGCGAGCGATAGCGAGCCTGTTATTTAAGAGGAACCGGCTTTCAGCCGGGACATTTTTCTACCGAAAAATGTACAAATTTATCTTGAAAGGGGCTCAAGGGGGTGTAATCTTAAGCTTGATGGATATCTAGGGACCAAACTAAAAACCTCCCCTTAATTCACTCTAACCGTTATATCCCCGAACCTTAAAAATGGGTTGAGGATGGCCAGTTGACCGATCATTACCTGTTTGTTTTACCTTACCTGGTTTAATCTCCGTAATTGGCTACCTCTCTCTCTCTCTCTCTCTCTCTCTCTCTCTCTCTCTCTCTCTCTCTCTCTCTCTCTCTCTCTCTCTCTCTCTCTCCAGTCCTTAAGGGGAGGTTTTTAGGTTGTTCCCTAGACCTCTATCAAGCTAAAAACTACACCCCCTAGACCCCCTTTCAAGATAAGTTTGTACATTTTTCGGTAGAAGAATATCCTGGCCGAAGGCCGGTTCCTCTTAAATTACAGGCTCGCTATCGCTCGCCAGGAAAAAATCGACACCTAAATTGCACGAACGGTCTTAAAATTGACAGAAATTAGGCGAAAGTTCTTAGGATCGCCTAACTTATCTCGAAATCTTAAAAGCATTGGGGCTAAACATGAGGGAGAAAGAGGTCCAGAAAAAAATCCCTCAAGTGGAAATCTCCCCTTAAGCCACTCAAACAGGCTTTACTGGCTTTTATATCGTGCTGGCTTTCCTTTGTCCTCGTTAATTTGGAGATCCTCGATGTTCGTTTGTTTTTGTCCGGTGGTATTGTGTTTCTACATTTGTCTGTTTGGATCGACACCTAAATAGCACGAAAGGTCTTAATATTGACAAATAAATGGGGCGAAAGGTCTTTAAATCGACAAACTAATGGGACAAACATCTTAAAATCGGAAAACTAATGGGGCTAAACATGAGGGAGCAGGGTGTCTACTAGAGAAACGCCCCATCTCCCCTTAAGAGTAAGAAAGGTGTTCATCGAATAGTGAGGGAGTTAACCCCTTGAGGATTATGACGCATATCAGCGGTATATTTTTATTTGGGTGAGGGCTGGTCCCGTCCAGAGTGAGGTTTGGCATCCTCTACCCAACCGTTTCTTTTCCTGTACTACTTTTCCTACTTCGGGGGCAGGAGGCTAGGAATCCTCCTCCCCTTGTAAAAATTCACGAGACGGTTCCTCTTGAAATTACAGGCTTGCTATCGCTCGCCAGGAAAAATCATCACCTAAATGGCACGAAAGCTCCTAATATTGACAAAGAAATGGGGTGAAAGGTCTTAGAATCGACAAACTATATAGCGCGAACGTCTAATAATCTCAAAATAAATGGGACTAAACATGAGGGAGAAGGGGGTCTCGAAAAGCGACCTAGTTGATGTCCGCGTTTAGCCGCTCTTAATTTCCTTAATCATAGACAAGTGCCATTTTGGTAGAAATTAGCAACTCGTTATCGGATAGTGTATTGGACATCGCTTGATCGAAAAAGAAAATGTATAATCAATCTGTCGGTATAACTAAACTGTAACTATAACTCGGTATAACTAACTATAACTAACTAACTAAATAACTATAACTAACTAAATGTAACTAACTATAACTCGGTATAACTAACTAACTAAATAACTATAACTAACTAAATGTAACTAACTATAACTCGGTATAACTAAACTATAACTATAACTCGGTATAACTAACTATAACTAACTAACTAAATAACTATAACTAACTAAATGTAACTAACTATAACTCGGTATAACTAAACTGTTATGACATTGTAAACTAACTAATTATAACTAACTAATTATAACTAACTATAGCTCGGTATAACTAAACTATTATGACATTGTAAAGTCAATACAGTTAGATAAGATGCTATAGTCTAACCTGGCGAATAATATGATCCTTAGTAACTGATTTCTCGATTTGTAATTGGAACTTATTATATTACCATGTCTCCTCACATTCATGCCAAATTTTCTTAATTAGCAAAATAAATCGCTGCAAAACCATCGTAAAGCCACCGTCACACGAGCGTTTTTTTTCGTCAATTTTCCATGAGCAAGATTTGTCTGTTGATATTTAGGGATATGTTTGCATTGGAATCGGAAACTAGATCGCAGTTAGATTATGTAAAGTAGATTAATTCTCATGGAACTTATATTTTGAAGCTGCCAGACCACAATTGCTCGTAAACATTGACGGAAAAATTGCTCGTGTGACACCGCCTTTAGAGAAGAGTAATCCAGAGAGAGAACTGGAAAACCAATACGTATCGAGGAGCAGTATAGGAACGATAGATATTAACCCAGGTTTGAGTACCAGCGACGTGTGTTATATTTTATTCTACCTATATTTAAACGATATTATGCAGCTCAGGAAGGATCTGTGGTAGTTAAAAGGGTAGGTTGAGATAGTTTGAAGCCTTATTATGGCTGGAGGTCCTTCCTAAGCTGAGTAAAATCATCTAATAGTTGCCAGCATATGATAGAAAGGACGTCCCTGGTACTGAATGGGTAAGGGAGTATAACACACAAGACAATTCTACCCCATGTTTTTGTTCACACTCTGCAACACCCAATATATCGACACTATATCCGCTCGCATCAACAAGATATACAGTCTTCCAGAATAATAAGAGACACAAACACAATGTACAGTCGCTCTAATAAGTTATGTCCCAGCTGTCATTACATTTGGCTCGCTATGTACTGTATTATTGTCTGTCAGATGTTGAATAGGGTGGATAAGTGTGGGAACATGTTTTTATATTTCACTCGATATGAAGAAATGAAGCTTAGATATTGCTGATACCAATTATTGATCAAAACATACTTGGTGCCGAGATATCACTTATTAGCGCGACTGTACACGCAGACACTGAGTATACGACGATGGGAATGTGTATTGACAGTGGTTAGAAAAATATACGAATAAATTAGTTGTTAGTAGAAGCTATAATGTTAAATAAACTAATACCAATATATCAGATTATTAGCATGGGAAACGCACGAGAATAATATCATATAAAGTAATTATGCTTATACTGTATAGCATAGTTCACAGCAAGCGAGCACAGAGAGAAGTAAAACACTCAAATATGTCACAAACCAACACATGATTAAAGGAGAAATCGCTGTGGTTTGTATTGCATTTAATCATAAAGTGTTTATAATACAATTATTACATGTATTTTAATACGGCGTTAATCACACGTAATATAGGAAGATTGTAGATGAATAAGACTAGATAATAAAGACTACAACCTTGTTCTATTATGATTATATATATATAGAGAGAGAGGGAGAGAGAGAGAGAGGGAGGGGGGGGGGGATAATCAACCAGACAGCTTATGATGTAAACACACGATACAATCCCACCTAAACGAGTAATTGGGTAGGAGGGCAGCCAATAATCCATTTGGACTACATGGTTCCTATGAGGGGCCTCTCTGTCAGGTTAATACATTTGGACTACATGGCTCCTATGAGGGGCCTCTCTGTCAGGTTAATACATTTGGACTACATGGCTCCTATGAGGGGCCTCTCTGTCAGGTTAATACATTTGGACTACATGGCTCCTATGAGGGGCCTCTCTGTCAGGTTTAATACATTTGGACTACATGGCTCCTATGAGGGGCCTCTCTGTCAGGTTAATACATTTGGACTACATGGCTCCTATGAGGGGCCTCTCTGTCAGGTTAATATATTTGGACTACATGGCTCCTATGAGGGGCCTCTCTGTCAGGTTAATTAGCTTGTCTACAACACAGGAACTATGATGGTCTGTGCATGCGCTAGAAACTGCTTGCTCACTACAGCGGGGATGGCCGTATTTATTAGCTCATTTATGTATCTTTTTAGTATTTGTTTTAGTTTCCTCCCTAGACCTCAATCAAACTTAAACAAAAAAACACTTCCCCAAGACCCTCCAAGATAAATATGTAAATTTGTCGATAGAAATATTTCCCGGCCGAAGGCCGGTTCCTCTTAAATTACAAGCTCGCTATCGCTCGCCAGGAAAAAGCGACACCTACAGTAAATGACAGTGTTAATATTGACAAAGCGACACCTACAGTAAATGACAGTGTTAATATTGACAAAGAAATAGGGCTTGTTTGGGCCGATCGGCTTTTTGCAGACTCCCATTTCCTTATGTTCTAAAAGTCTTAAATTCGTCAAACTAATGGACCAAACGTCTTAAAATCTGAAAACCAATAGGGCTAAACATGAGGGAGAAGGGGGGCCAGAAATAAAGCTTTCATCCCTCCTTAAGTGCAGTAGTGCCGGCGGTGTGGTCCGTATGTGGCACCCGGGCTGACAAATCTGTCTCCTTTAACCACCACTATTCTCTGACCTTCTGAACCCCCCTACCCCCTCCCCCTCCCCCTCCCTCCTCATACTACCCCCTACTTCCTCTCTCTCTCTCTCTCTCTCTCTCTCTCCTACCCTTCTTATGTCATATTTTCCCCTCTATACTTAGTCCTGTACCCCCTCCCTCCCTCGACTCTACTGTTCTCATGGCTGTTCCCTACTTCCCTCCTCTCTCTCCTCTCCTCTCTCCTCCCCGTACTCTCAGTCCCCCCCCTCCCTCCCCCCCCCGATCCCAGTACCCCCCCCCCCCCCCCCCCTCCCCCCCCCCCCCCCCCTTCCTACCTCGTCTCCCCTCCCCAATTGCCCTTTTTACCCCCCCCCCCCCCTCCCTTTACCCCTAGCCCACTCCCCCTGCCCACTACTTCGACCCCCCCACCCCTTCCTCATAATTCACCTCACTCTCCTCTAGTCCTCTGCCCATTTCGTGGTCAATTTTTAAACCTTTCGTGCCATTTAGGTGTCGATTGTTTTCCTGGCGAGCGAAAGCGAGCCTGTAATTTAGTAGAAACCGCCCTTCGACCGAAAAATGTACAAATGTCTCTTGAAGGAGGGTCTTGGGTGTGAATTTGTAAAGCTTGATATAGGTCTAGGGAGGAAACTAAAGATATATAAAACAAACATTAATTAAAAAAGGCCTGTTAATAAGAGACAACCCCCCCCCCCCCTTAATCAACCTTAATCAACTTAATCAACTCCATGAGGTTTTTGAGATACTAGCCACTCCTTGCAACAACTCCCCGTAACTCTCAACCTCCATCATTTTCCAGGTAATTCAGTTGTTGACACTTTGTTCCTGACCTGTGACCTCTCTTCCTCCGCTTGCTGTGATGTCCTTGTAATGATGCTGCTTCCTCTCTCTCTCTCTCTCTCTCTCTCTCTCTCTCTCTCTCTCTCTCTCTCTCTCTCTCTCTCTCTCTCTCTCTCAATGTCGCTAGATGTAAAAATGTGCCTCTAGATCGAAGTAAATACCCATAGATCTCGCGGGAAAGTATAGCTAAATTGGCAACACTGCTACTCGTCATCACTGTTCTGGTATCATTCATTTGGCGACACTTTTGGCTTGACCTTTGACCTCTCGATCCTCCGCTTGTTTTATGACCTTGTAATGCTGCTGCTTCCTCTTCCTCTCTCTCTCTCTCTCTCTCTCTCTCTCTCTCTCTCTCTCTCTCTCTCTCTCTCTCTCTCTCATCAAGAGCTATCACTTACATCATCCATTTACTCCCCATTTTCTTAATACGGGTGAAGAGGATGGGTTACCACAGGAGGGTGGGGCTTGATGGATAGATAGATAGATAGGTTGATAGAAAGGTTGACAGACGGGTAGAAATAGATAGATAGATAGTTGGATAGATAGATAGACAGATAGGCTCTGATAGAATGAAAATAAACACCATATGAGGAGGATCACTTTATTGACAACGTTTCACAGATAGGTTCTTCAGGTCATTAACAGGCTCTTAGATACTCCAGAGACTTCAGTTACTTTAGAGACTCCAGTTACTTTATGAGACTTTAGTTACTTTAGAGACTCCAGTTACTTTATGAGACTCCAGTTACTTTATCAGACTCCAGTTACTTTATGAGTCTCCAGTTACTTTAAAGATTACAGTTACTTTATGAGACTCCAGTTACTTTATGAGACTCCAGTTACTTTATGAGACTCCAGTTACTTTAGAGACTCCAGTTACTTTATGAGACTCCAGTTACTTTAGAGACTCCAGTTACTTTATCAGACTCCAGTTACTTTATGAGTCTCCAGTTACTTTAAAGATTACAGTTACTTTATGAGACTCCAGTTACTTTATGAGACTCCAGTTACCTTAGAGATTCCAGTTACTTTATGAGACTCCAGTTACTTTATGAGACCAGTTACTTTAGAGACTAGTTACTTTATGAGACTCCAGTTACTTTAGAGACTCCAGTTACTTTAGAGACTCCAGTTACTTTATCAGACTCCAGTTACTTTAGAGACTCCAGTTACTTTATCAGACTCCAGTTACCTTAGAGACTCCAGTTACTTTAGAGACTCCAGTTACCTTAGAGACTCCAGTTACGGCGATATAATTTATAAGTCATGTCGAGAATATTAGCAGGCGGAGTAAAAGTAGTTTTCTCTATAGTATATCTTGAATATCTGGTTTGTTTACTCTGTTGTCCACCGGTAGCAGTGTTGGTTGTATATATATATATACCGTATATATATGTGTGTGTGGAGAGAGAGAGAGAGAGAGAGAGAGAGCGAGAGCGAGAGAGAGAGAGAGAGAGAGAGATATTATAATGGCGGGGTTTAAATGTTGTTGGACAATAAAATTATATACCATGACTGCAATACAATGGTTGATTAAGTCATTTTAAAGTTGACGCCATATTTGCTTAGCTACTGAGTTACAATATTTCGTCAATATACTGTAGCTATGCCCCATACGTAAGTAATTCCACATTATGATGGGTATTAAAGATAGGGAAGATGCAAACAAATGTTAAATATAAACTAGCTAATTTAGAATTAGAAAATTCAGACTGCGAGAAAGATCTAGGTGTGTTTGTTAGCAATGATTTGAAGCCTAGAAAACAGTGTATAGGCGTTCGTAATAAGGCAAACAGGATTCTCGGGTTCATCTCTAGGAGTGTGAGTAACAGAACTGCTGATGTTATCTTAAAACTTTACTTGTCATTAGTGAGACCCCATATGGATTATGCTGTCCAATTTTGGTGTCCTTATTACAGAATGGACATAGATTCATTGGAGAGAGTACAGCGTAGAATGACAAAAATGATCCATAATATTAGAAATCTTCCGTATGAAGAAAGGTTGAAGAAATTAGGTTTACATTCGTTAGAGAGACGCAGAGTTAGAGGGGATATGATAGAGGTGTTCAAGGGGGTTAGTGGGATTAACAAAGGGGACATGACAAATGTACTAAAGCTCAGTGATAGCGAAAGAACTCGTACCAATGGTTTCAAATTAGATAAATTTCGTTTCAGAAAAGATATAGGCAAATATTGGTTTGGTAACAGAGTTGTAGATGGGTGGAATGGACTACCAAGTGCTATAGTGGGATCTAAAACTGTAGGGAGCTTTAAGATAAAATTGGATAAGCATATGGACGAGAAGGGTTGGGTGTGAAGGGGGATCAGCCGGGTTGGGCCAATCAGCGCTCTGCAGACCCCCATAATCCTGCGTTAATCTCTAACCGTTTTGGTAGGATGATCCTCAGGGTATTAGAGTGTTGAGCCTATAATTGGGCTTTGTAATTGATTTGGGGTTGTGTGGGACAGGGATCTGCCTTGCTTAGGCCAATCGGCTTTCTGCAGACTCCCATTTTCTTATGTTCTTATGTTCTTATGTAAGACAACTATGCCTTGTTCCAAAGAGATAGGCCAGAAATTGTGAACCCTAGCTTCTATAACTCAAAAAGGGCTAGAGCAAATGGCCTACACATTTCCACACCTATTCCCTGTCTGACCATTCCCTAATGGTAACAATATTAGCTGGTTAGTCTAGTCGTGTGTGAGTTAATGAGGTTAATGGTCAACATTTTTTGGCCTACTTATTTGGAACAGGATATAGCTGTATGCCCAACACTGCAAAAGTGAGATGAAACAATTTGGATTTATTGGGTTATTATTTATTACTGAGATACCAATTTGTATTTTAGCGTACATTAATATAAGCCCTGAACAGGGACCTCGTTTGCATTTGTATTAGTCGTCAATTTAAAAAAAATTGCCTCCGGAAAATCCTCAATTACTTGTTGATAGATAAATAAAAATTGAATGTGTTTACTAATTTTAAAAAAACTACTGCATCTTTATTATCAGTCGATTTATTTATAATGTATTTTGCATAGTCGCAAGTGAAGAGTAGATATTAAGCTCTGTTAACCTTCAGCATATATGCTGAAATTCTGACATTAATTTGTCGAGATAATCATCCATAGCATAGAGTAAACATTACCAGGTCATCATGTATGCACCATTTACGAAGTACGGTCGCGCTAATAAGTCATGTCCCAGCTGTCATTACGTTTGGCTGGCTCTGTGCTGTATTACTGTCTGTCAGATGTTGAATGGGGTGAGTAAGTGTAGGAACATGTTTGTATATTTCACTCGATATGCAGAAATCAAGCTTAGATATTACTGATACCAATTATTGATCAAAACATAATTGGTGCCGAGACATCACTTATTAGCTTATCATGCTCTTTCAAGTAGGAAGGAAAATTACTTTATTTTAGCATAAAGCCCATTTATGTATGTCCTATGATCATAAATGTAAACATATCAACTGACTGAATTTGATTTGCAGATGGTTGAAACTAGATGAAAGCTATTCTATGGAATTAACTCTAGATTATTGTGTTTGGAACATAATGTTGAAAAAAAAAGTTGTTCAGTCTCTCCGATTTATATTTCCTTTATATATATATATATATATATATATATATATATATATATATATATATATATATATATATATATATATATATATTGTATAATAGTATTCTTGTTTTTCTTTGTGTTGTCCCATTCAGAAATTGTTAGGATTATTTTGTTTTATCAGTAACTGGTGGTGGTGGTGGTGGTGGTGGTATCAGGTTGGTGGGTCTCAGGTTACATTCCCACGGCAGGTCACATACCCCCACCCACCTCACCTGTACTACCACTGCCCCTATTATTATACCCCGGGACCTCACCCATACACCAGGCTCTCTCTCTCTCTCTCTCTCTCTCTCTCTCTCTCTCTCTCTCTCTCTCTCTCTCTCTCTCTCTCTCTCTCTCTCTCTCTCTCTCTCTCTCTCTCTCTCTCTCTCTCTCTCTCTCTCTCTCTCTCTCTCTCTCTCTCTCTCTCTCTCTCTCTCTCTCTCTCTCTCAATATATATACAGTATATAATATATATATATATATATATATATATATATATATATATATATATATATATATATATAGTGTATATATACTGTATATATGTGTGTGTGTATGTATGTCTGTGTGTGGTGTAATATAGTATATGGGGTGGAATTCATTTGGATCAGAAGCTATAAGAAAGTGTCCAGAACGTAATATTAGGAGCGCTCAAAGAGGAATGAAAAGGGTAATGTTAGGCATAAGTGCGCGGAATTTCGGTGTGAGTGTCCTAGGTTCGAGTCCTTGGAGTGCCACATGTATTTGTTGATTTCATTAATTGAGTTTAGAAGTGAAGTTGGTTGGTGAAACAATATAATACCTTAGATATACAAGACGAGAGCCTCTTGCATAAAGCCGGAGTCACACGAGCCCTTTTTCGAGCAATTTTTACGGGCAATTATGTTCTGGAAGCTTAAAAAAATTACACTTCATCAGAATTCAGCCGCCTAACATAATCTACCTTCAGTCTAGTTTCCGATACCCAAAGTCCCAAAATAATACGAGAATAAACTTGCTCATGGAAAATTGACGGAAAATGCGCTCGTGTGACAGCGGCTTAAGGGGAGGTATTTAGTTTGTTCCCTAGACCTCCATCAAGCTTAAAATTACACCCCCTGGAGTCCCTTTCAAGATAAATTTGTACATTTTTCGGTAGAAAAATTTCCCGGCCGAAGGCCGGTTCCTCTTAAATTACAGGCTCGCTATCGCTCGCCAGGATAAAATTGACACTTGAATGACACGAAAGGTCTTAATATGGGGTGAAAGTTCTTAAAATTGCTAAACTAATGGGGCAAACGTTTTATAATATCAAAAGCAATGGGGCTAAATATGAGGGAGCAAGGGGTCAAGGAAAAAATCCCTCAAGTGGAGACCTCCCCTTAAGAACACAAACACAAGTAGAAGACGATCTCATTATTATAAACACCAGAGCCTGTTCATTAGGAGGAATCGGTCTTTGGACATTTGCCTACCGAAAATGTACAAATTTATCTCGGGATGGTGTTTCTTTAAGCTTGATAGAGGTCTCCACTTGAGGGATTTTTTTCTGGACCCCTTTCTCCCTCATGTTTAGCCCCATTGCTTTTGATATTATAAAACGTTTGCCCCATTAGTTTAGCGATTTTAAGAACTTTTACCCCATATTAAGACCTTTCGTGAAATTCAGGTGTCTATTTTATCCTGGCGAGCGATAGCGAGCCTATAATTTAAGAGGAACCGGCCTTCGGCCGGGACATTTTTCTACCGAAAAATGTACAAATTTATCTTGAAAGGGGCTCAAGGGGGAGTAATTTTAAGCTTGATGGAGGTCTAGGGAATCAACTAAAAACCTCCCCTTAAGCTTGATAGAGGTCTAGGGGGCAAACTAAAACAAATCTAAGTATCGTTAAAAATATAAGACTAAATATACAAATCAAATAACGTCCTCTTAACTATCACCCCCCCCCCCCCCACCTTAGCCCCCCCCCCCCTCCCCCTTCCTTACCTCACCACTCTCCCGGCTCCAATGTCAATAACCCCCCCAGGCATCGCTAACCCTTTTCGTACCGCACTTTTCACCTTATTGTGGCTACTGTTAGACGATTTTATCAAGTTTAAAAGTAATATGTTAAACGTGAGGGAGAATAATAATAATAATAATAATAATAATAATAATAATAATAATAATAATAATAACGTGAGTAATAATAATAATAATAATAATAATAATAACGTGAGTAATAATAATAATAATAATAATAATAATAATAATAATAATACAGTTTATTTCCACCGCCAGTGGTTCTTCTTGTTACATAATATTTACAAATATAATTATATACAGTTGGGGGTTTAGTGTTTTCAAAGTAGTTACAATACTAATACATAATACATAATTTAGTGTTACATAATACATAATACATAATACATAATACATAATTTAGTGTTACATAATACATAATACATAATTTAGTGTTACATAATACATAATACATAATACATAATTTAGTGTTACATAATACATAATACATAATTTAGTGTTACATAATACATAATACATAATTTAGTGTTACATAATACATAATACATAATTTAGTGTTACATAATACATAATACATAATACATAATTTAGTGTTACATACAGTAGACATACAGTTGTTAGTTGTGTATTCAGACCAGGTGTGACGGACCACAATTCCTAAGCTGTAATTACAAATACACCAAGTAGGTCAGCTCAGATCTATGTAGATTAAGAGGGCAGATAAGCCTGTGGATTATTAGGTTAACCCTTGCACCTGGCTCAGGGTAGGACACCTTCATATAGCCTATCTAAATACAGTAACGTTCTCTTTAATACAGTATTATATTTTGACATAAGAACATAACAGTGTATACAATTAAAATTAAAATTTAAAGATCTGCTGTTTAACTAAGACATACCCGGTACTGGAGAGAAAGAGAGAGAGAGAGAGAGAGAGAGAGAGAGAGAGAGAGAGAGAGAGAGAGAGAGAGAGAGAGAGAGAGAGAGAGAGAGAGAGAGAGAGAGATGACAGCGCGGGGGATTATGAGGGATTAAAATTGGGGTGGGAATCAGACAGAGAGAGATTTAGGGTTTAGAGAGAGAGAGATATATACATATACATACACACGTGCACATACACACACACATACATACATAATAGAGAGAGGGTCATGTCTACAGATTTCTTATGAACATTAATTTAATTATAAGCAGAGTTTAGCAGTAAGGTTTTAACATTAGTCTTAAAGGTTCCTAGGCTACTGGAAGTTTGTACATTAACTGGGAGTTTGTTCCAAAGTACAGGTCCTCTTACCGTTAATTTGTTTTGCCCTATGTCAGTTTGAACATTCGGAATAAAAATCATATTTTGTTGTCTCGTTGTGGTAGCTGTTACATTGAATACTGTGGGTAGACTTAGTAGATACTCTAGGTAAAGCTTATTTAAGTATTTGAAAATAACTATTAGTGTGTCATGCGTTATTTTATCTTTAATATTTAACCATCTTAGTTCCTTTAATATAGGAGTGACATGATCACACTTTTTTTACTTACCGTCAGCCACTTTAGCAGCAAAATTCTGAAGTTTTTGCACTCTGGATATTTGGGTAGCATTTGATGAACCCCAAATTACACTACAATAATTTATTATACTTAGCACTAGTGTTTACAATGATTGTTCTAGTTGATTTGTCAAAGTGATCTTTTATTCTATTGATATAGATAAGTGTCCCTACTACTTTTTTACTCATTTCTCTAATGTGGACATCAAAGTTCATATGTCTATCAAAATATATGCCCAGATGTTTTACATGAGTGGTAGGTTCAATAGTGCTGTCATTAAGGCGTATGGTGGCATTACTGGGTATTTTTGAAAGTACCTGACGAGTGCCTATGAATATGCATTGGGTTTTATCAGCGTTCATCATTAATCCATTTTGTATAAAATATAGAAGGGGATCCATAAAAAGCGACTACCTCCCCCTTAATGGAGGAGAGTTGGGTGAAAGGGCTCCTTGAAGATATTAGAGGAGCGTACGAGGAGTGATGTGTGGGAGTTGGATAGGCCAGCTCAATCATGGAAGTGGCTATGACAGTGATACCAGTTGAAATGTTGAACAAAATAAACATACAGATAGTGTGTGTAATAATAATAATAAACATACAGATAGTGTGTGTAATAATAATAATAAACATACAGATAGTGTGTGTGTAATAAAAATAATGATAATAAATATAATAATTATAAAAATAATAATGATAACAACAAAATCGGTATATTTCGAGCGTATGTGTGTGTGTGTATATGTGTATGTGTGTGTGTGTGTGTGTGTGTGTGTGTGTGTGTGTGTGTGTGTGTGTGTGTGGTTGTGCATGCATGTATGTGTGTGTGTTTTTTTTTTTTTTTTTTAACTTTCCGAGGACCTTCCCTATATAGCAGCAGCATAGTCTTAATGCTTGGCTTGTGGTGTGTTGTGGTAGCAGGGTGTCAAACGAAAACCAAGTCCATGTTTTTATAGTCTTTATTAGTGTATAATTATATAAAGACAAAATTATGGTGTACAGTTCAAAATATGGCTTTGGAAGGGATCAAATAGCAAAAACAATGCTAGTTCATGTTAAATTGCTTGTACCACTTCTCATAATCATTCAGGTCTCCAAACAAAATTGCCCCAGTTTGACACCCTGTTCTAAGATCTCTTAAGGGGAGATTTGCACTTGAGGGATTTCTTTCTTTACCCATTTCTCCTTCATGTTTAGCCCCATTGCTTTTGAGATTTTAAGACGTTCGCCCCATTAGCTTGGCGATTTTAAGAACTTTTACCCCGCTTATGTCACTTTTAAGAGCTTTCGTCCCATTTAGGTGTCGATTTTTTCCTGGCGAGCGACAGCGAGCCTGTAATTTAAGAGGAACCGGCCTTCGGCCGGGCCATTTGTCTACCGAAAAATGTACACATTTATCTTGAAAGGGGGTCAAGGGGGTGTAATTTCAAGCTTGATGGAAGTCTAGGAAACTCACTAAAAACCTCCCCTTAACTAACAGGGTTGTGCTTGGTTTTGTTTTCTAGATATTTATCTATTTATGTTTTAGTTTCCCCCCTAGACCTCCATCAATCTTAAGATAATACCCCCTAGACCTCCATCAATCTTAAGATAATACCCCCTAGACCTCCATCAATCTTAAGATAATACCCCCTAGACCTCCATCAATCTTAAGATAATACCCCCTAGACCTCCATCAATCTTAAGATAATACCCCTAGACCTCCATCAATCTTAAGATAATACCCCCTAGACCTCCATCAATCTTATGATAATACCCCCTAGACCTCCATCAATCTTAAGATAAATCCCCCTAGCCCTCCATCAATCTTAAGCTAATACCCCCTAGACCTCCATCAATCTTAAGATACTACCACCTAGACCTCCATCAATCTTATGATAATACCCCTAGACCTCCATCAATCTTATGATAATACCCCTAGACCTCCATCAATCTTATGATAATACCCCTAGACCTCCATCAATCTTAAGATAATACCCCCTAGACCTCCATCAATCTTAAGATAATACCACCTAACCCTCCACCAATCTTAAGATAATACCCCCTAGACCTCCATCAATCTTAAAGATAATACCCCCTAGACCTCCATCAATCTTAAGATAATACCCCCTAGACCTCCATCAATCTTAAGATAATACCCCCTAAACCTCCATCAATCTTAAGATAATACCCCCTAGACCTCCATCAATCTTATGATAATACCCCTAGACCTCCATCAATCTTATGATAATACCCCTAGACCTCCATCAATCTTAAGATAATACCCCCTAGACCTCCATCAATCTTAAGATAATACCCCCTAGACCTCCATCAATCTTAAGATAATACCCCCTAGACCTCCATCAATCTTAAGATAATACCCCCTAGACCTCCATCAATCTTAAGATAATACCCCCTAGACCTCCATCAATCTTATGATAATACCCCTAGACCTCCATCAATCTTAAGATAATACCCCCTAGACCTCCATCAATCTTAAGATAATACCCCCTAGACCTCCATCAATCTTAAGATAATACCCCCTAGACCTCCATCAATCTTAAGATAATACCCCCTAGACCTCCATCAATCTTAAGATAATACCCCCTAGACCTCCATCAATCTTAAGATAATACCCCCTAGACCTCCATCAATCTTAAGATAATACCCCCTAGACCTCCATCAATCTTAAGATAATACCCCCTAGACCTCCATCAATCTTAATAATACCCCCTAGACCTCCATCAATCTTAAGATAATACCCCCTAGACCTCCATCAATCTTAAGATAATACCCCCTAGACCTCCATCAATCTTAAGATAATACCCCCTAGACCTCCATCAATCTTAAGATAATACCCCCTAGACCTCCATCAATCTTAAGATAATACCCCCTAGACCTCCATCAATCTTAAGATAATACCCCCTAGACCTCCATCAATCTTAAGATAATACCCCCTAGACCTCCATCAATCTTAAGATAATACCCCCTAGACCTCCATCAATCTTAAGATAATACCCCCTAGACCTCCATCAATCTTAAGATAATACCCCCTAGACCTCCATCAATCTTAAGATAATACCCCCTAGACCTCCATCAATCTTAAGATAATACCCCCTAGACCTCCATCAATCTTATGATAATACCCCCTAGACCTCCATCAATCTTAAGATAATACCCCCTAGACCTCCATCAATCTTATGATAATACCCCCTAGACCTCCATCAATCTTATGATAATACCCCCTAGACCTCCATCAATCTTAAGATAATACCCCCTAGACCTCCATCAATCTTAAGATAATACCCCCTAGACCTCCATCAATCTTAAGATAATACCCCCTAGACCTCCATCAATCTTAAGATAATACCCCCTAGACCTCCATCAATCTTAAGATAATACCCCCTAGACCTCCATCAATCTTAAGATAATACCCCCTAGACCTCCATCAATCTTAAGATAATACCCCCTAGACCTCCATCAATCTTAAGATAATACCCCCTAGACCTCCATCAATCTTAAGATAATACCCCCTAGACCTCCATCAATCTTAAGATAATACCCCCTAGACCTCCATCAATCTTAAGATAATACCCCCTAGACCTCCATCAATCTTAAGATAATACCCCCTAGACCTCCATCAATCTTAAGATAATACCCCCTAGACCTCCATCAATCTTAAGATAATACCCCCTAGACCTCCATCAATCTTAAGATAATACCCCCTAGACCTCCATCAATCTTAAGATAAAAACCCCTAGACCTCCATCAATCTTAAGATAATACCCCCTAGACCTCCATCAATCTTAAGATAATACCCCCTAGACCTCCATCAATCTTAAGATAATACCCCCTAGACCTCCATCAATCTTAAGATAATACCCCCTAGACCTCCATCAATCTTAAGATAATACCCCCTAGACCTCCATCAATCTTAAGATAATACCCCCTAGACCTCCATCAATCTTAAGATAATACCCCCTAGACCTCCATCAATCTTAAGATAATACCCCCTAGACCTCCATCAATCTTAAGATAATACCCCTAGACCTCCATCAATCTTAAGATAATACCCCCTAGACCTCCATCAATCTTAAGATAATACCCCCTAGACCTCCATCAATCTTAAGATAATACCCCCTAGACCTCCATCAATCTTAAGATAATACCCCCTAGACCTCCATCAATCTTAAGATAATACCCCCTAGACCTCCATCAATCTTAAGATAATACCCCCTAGACCTCCATCAATCTTATGATAATACCCCTAGACCTCCATCAATCTTAAGATAATACCCCCTAGACCTCCATCAATCTTAAGATAATACCCCCTAGACCTCCATCAATCTTAAGATAATACCCCCTAGACCTCCATCAATCTTAAGATAATACCCCCTAGACCTCCATCAATCTTATGATAATACCCCTAGACCTCCATCAATCTTATGATAATACCCCTAGACCTCCATCAATCTTATGATAATACCCCTAGACCTCCATCAATCTTAAGATAATACCCTCTAGACCTCCATCAATCTTAAGATAATACCCTCTAGATCCCCTTTCGTGATAAATACCCCCTAGACCTCCATCAATCTTAAGATAATATTCCCTAGATCCCCTTTCGTGATAAATACCCCCTAGACCCCCTTTCGTGATAAATACCCCCTAGACCCCCTTTCGTGATAAATACCCCCTAGACCCCCTTTCGTGATAAATACCCCCTAGGTCCCCTTTCGTGATAAATACCCCTAGACCCCCTTTCGTGATAAATACCCCCTAGACCCCCTTTCGTGATAAATACCCCCTAGACCCCCTTTCGTGATAAATACCCCCTAGACCCCCTTTCGTGATAAATACCCCCTAGACCCCCTTTCGTGATAAATACCCCCTAGACCCCCTTTCGTGATAAATACCCCCTAGACCCCCTTTCGTGATAAATACCCCCTAGACCCCCTTTCGTGATAAATACCCCCTAGACCCCCTTTCGTGATAAATACCCCCTAGACCCCCTTTCGTGATAAATACACCCTAGATCCCCTTTCGTGATAAATACCCCCTAGACCCCCTTTCGTGATAAATACACCCTAGATCCCCTTTCGTGATAAATACACCCTAGACCCCCTTTCGTGATAAATACCCCCTAGACCCCCTTTCGTGATAAATACCCCCTAGACCCCCTTTCGTGATAAATACACCCTAGACCCCCTTTCGTGATAAATGTGTACATGTTTTCGGTATGTGTCCCGGCTCGTTATTGCTCGCCAGGTAAAAATCGACACCTAAATGGCACGAAAGGTCTTAATATTGACAAAGAAATTAGGCGAAAGCTCTCAAAATCACCAAACTAACGGAACGAACGTATTATAATCTCAAAACTATTATGCTAAACATGAGGGAGAAAGGAGTCCAGAAAAAGCGACTACCTCCCCCTTAAGGCACTTGTATGTTCAAGCCATTCTTTCCTTTATGGTCTTATATACGCAGTGCAAGGGGATACTTCGGAGAGCGTCCTTCTTTATGTATAAATAACCACATAGTTTATGATTAGGACGTGGCTAGGATATCAATCTCTCTCTCTCTCTCTCTCTCTCTCTCTCTTTTTTTTTTTTTTTTTTTTTTTTTTTTTTTTTTTTTTTACTTGGAGCCTAGGTCGAGTTGCAAGTCAGACAGCCTTGGCATATGTCTGGCCGCAAATGGGCTTTCGTATATATTACTTGTTATTGTATTTGTTTTTGCTTTTGTATTAGGTTGCTTTTGTATTCTAGCAAACTATAATTTTACAAGAGTAAGTCATACCAGTTTTGGATGACTGGTCTATGACTTAGCCATTTTGAAACTCTTCATTGCTATATATATATATATTGGCCAAGCTAGTGTTTAAGAGAATGGGAAAACGTATGCAGGCAGATTTGTGGTGCATATATAGCATCCTTTATAACAAAAATAATGACATAGCTTGGTCAATAGATGGCGCTGTGATCGCCGGCGTGTATGGATATATAGATAGACAGATGTATGGATAGATAGATGGAGGAGTGGCTGGTTTCTCAAAGTTGCAGATAACATATAAACCAGCAATATAACTCCCTCCAAGACTCTCCAAACCCACCAGCACTTTAGGCTCTCGGTAAAATGAGCCAAGTTTGGAAAGTCGTCAAACGGGCTCATCTCTCGGAAAGACCTGCAATTGACCCTATTTGTCAAGTTGGACTTTTTGTTTATTATAGTGTCTACTTGTCTAGTTTTGTTTATTGTCAATATATTTTGCATTCATTTATTTGTTTATTAATTTAATGTTGTATTTGCTTGTCTACTGTATTAGCCGCGTATTTATTTGATTGTATATTAATTATTATGTCCGGTATCTGTTTGTATTTCTTATATATATATATATATATATATATATATATATATATATATATATATATATATATATATATATATTTATTGTATATATGCACAGTATGTAATTCATCGTTTCATCTGTAAATACTTAGTGTATGAGGAAAGGTTAATATCCAAGTCCATCAAGATATTATAAGCTAATATAAACTCCCGATACCATCATAACTCCTGGCTGTCAGTAATACGAGGCTAGTTTGTAAGTGGTTTAAGTGGCTCATAACTCAAATGACCTTCAAATGGTCCAACCAAACACAGCTTATATAATTGGTTTGTTAGTTAGATTTTGTTAGATTTACGTACTTATCAGAGTCTACTATCTATCTATCTATCTATCTATCTATCTATCTATCTAATCACAAACGCAAATACACACGTTCACGCTATCTCTCTCTCTCTCTCTCTCTCTCTCTCTCTCTCTCTCTCTCTCTCTCTCTCTCTCTCTCTCTCTCTCTCTCTCTCTCTCTCTCTCTCTCTCTAATCACAAACGCAAATACACACGTTCACGCTATCTCTTTCTCGCTCTCTCTCCCTCTCTCTCTCCCCCCCTCTCTCTCTCTCTCTCTCTCTCTCTCTCTCCATTGAGCCACAACACCACCATTGCTATGTCTTCTGTCGTGGGTGTTACCATGTCAAGAGTAATCATGAATAATTGTTTACTGTTTAGCGGGGGGGGGGGGGGGGGGGGGGGGGGGGTCGCGGTGGGACATATGGCTACATGTTGGAGAGAGAAAAAGAGAAGAGAGAGAGATAATTATTGCAGCCTGTCAAATGTGGATGTGGCCAATTGTGTGTGTGGGTGTGTGTGAGGAGAGAGAGAGAGAGAGAGAGAGAGAGGGGGGAGAGTTAATGAGATGAATATATATATATATTTATATATATATACTGTATTTCCATTAAACATAAAATTGGAGTCGCCCACCAAACACACTCACAATCATATATACATCAATACTTTAAATATTGATAAGGCCAACTTTTCCGGTTTTAATTCAGCTGTCACACTATATGCACGACACATATAAAATCCATAAATGTCGCTGAGTTCAGACCTTCACATTACCAATAGTTTACAGCAGAGAGAGAGAGAGTGAGTGACTGCGTGAGTGAGTCAGAGAGAGAGTTCCTACGCGTGTGTATTTGAATTCGTAATATATGTTTAAATACGATCTGTTTAACTATGACCTGTTTAACTATGACCTGATTAAATAAAGAGGTTACAGGGTGGGAAGGTATTGAATCATTAAATAAAGAGGTTACAGGGTGGGAAGGTATTGAATCATTAAATAAAGAGGTTACAGGGTGGGAAGGTATTGATTCATTAAATAAAGAGGTTACAGGGTGGGAAGGTATTGATTCATTAAATACAGAGGTTACAGGGTGGGAAGGTATTGAATCATTAAATAAAGAGGTTACAGGGTGGGAAGGTATTGAATCATTAAATAAAGAGGTTACAGGGTGGGAAGGTATTGATTCATTAAATAAAGAGGTTACAGGGTGGGAAGGTATTGATTCATTATAATAACAGAGGTTACAGGGTGGGAAGGTATTGAATCATTAAATAAAGAGGTTACAGGGTGGGAAGGTATTGAATCATTAAGGGGAGATGCTTGATATTTCTGGACCCCCTTCTCCCTCATGTTAGTTTGGCGATTTTAAGATCTTTCGCCCCATTTTTTGCCAATATTAAGATTTTTCATGCAATTTAGGTGTCGATATTTTCCTTGCGAGCGATAGTGAGCCTGTAATTTAAGAGGAATCGGCCTTCAGTCGGAACATATTTCTATCGAAAAATGTACAAATTTATTATGAAGGGGGGTCTTGGGGGTAATTTTTAAACTTGATGGAGGTCTTGTATGGTTACGATATAATAAATATATATATATATATATGTATACCAACAAAACAACCACTACCCCCTTAAGTTTGGCGGAGGTCTAGTGGGGAAATTAACAAAATTGATAAAAATATCAATAATTATGCAAATGAATACGGCCATCCTCCCTTAAGTGGGTCACTCAAGCTGAACTATCACCACACGAGGAGAAGGTTCACACTCGTAACCATATTCTTTATAATTTCATATATATTCACCAACCCACCAATTAACTTACAAATAAACCTAATTAATGAAAGCAATAAAACAAAGGAATATATTATGTGGTACTCCAAGGCTAAGATAGAACAAAAGCGGTAAATATTATCAAGTTGGGTGTGTTGATAATCATTTGTTCTTGATTATTTGATATGCAATTATATTTGTATTAACCCCTTCTGTACCGGCAACGTGTTTTTATGTGTTCTGGCCACCCTTAGACGATTTTAGTCAGTTTCAAATAGCCTCCAGCCATTAACAGGGTTCGAACTATCTCATTTAACCCTTTTTACTGCCAGAGATACTTCTTAAACTGCACACAATAAACTAAATGTAGCTAGAATATAATTAAAATTATGGGACTAATAACCCTAGCTACTACGAGGGTGATCCTTTTGGACCACCCCCGGTTTCGCTCCATTTACCCCATTACTTTGGCGATTATAAGACGTGTCATCCCATTTGGGTGTTGATTATTTTTGAGCGAGCGATAGTAAGCCTGCAAATTATAGGAAACCGGTCTTTGCCCAGGACATTTTCTACCGAAAGTGTTTGAACTTAGCTTAAATGGCGGTCTAGGAGGCGCTTTAATTTTCGAAAGGGGATTTGGGTCGGCTTTATTTTAGCTAAGGGGGCAAGCTAAACATTTAAAGCAAGACAAGGGCGTCATCGTACAGAAAGGGTTAATAACATGTATCTTGACTGTAAGTGTAAGAGTGTTAGCAAGAGGGTGTATAAAGGATGGGGTGCTAGTGTTAAAGGGAAGCTGTGCATGTTAAAAGTGGGAGGGCGAGTATGAAAGAAAGTGTAAAGGTTAGTGTAGAGTGTGTGGGTGTGTGTGTGTGTGTGTGGGTGTGTGTGTGTGTGTGTGAGAGAGAGAGAGATTCGTGTCAGTTTAAGTGTTATTGTCAATGAGTTGGGGTAGTAAAAAGTGAGTGGAGTGGAGATTCGGCTTAGTAGCATTAGTGTGTGTGTATACGGATTTGTGTATGTGTGTGTGTGTATATGGATTTGTGTATGTGTGTGTGTGTGATGGGGGGGGGCAGTGAGTAAATGAGTGTGTAAAATGAAGAATGGCAATGTGTGTATGTGTGTGTGTGAGGGTGGGGGGTCAGTGAGTAAATGAGTGTGTAAAATGAAGAATGGCAATGTGTGTATGTGTGTGTGTGAGGGTGGGGGGTCAGTGAGTAAATGAGTGTGTAAAATGAAGAATGGCAATGTGTGTGTGTGTGTGTGTTCACATGTGAGCGTTGGACGGCGAGTGAGTGTGTTGGGGGTGGCAATGTGTGTATGTGTTTGTAGGGGACAGTTTAAAGTGCGTGTGTTTTGGGGTGTGCGGCAATGTGTATATGTAATGCTTAAAGTGTGTATGTGTGTGTGTGTGTGTGTGTGTGTGTGTGTGTGTGTGTGTGTGTCGGGGGTCAGTGAGTGTGTGGGGTGAAGAATGGCAATGTGTGTCAGTGTAGTGGAGAAGCAGCCTCGAGTAACCTGACACTGACACTCTCCCACGAAGTCTCTCCCTCACCCAACACCACCGCTAGCTAACCCTTTATCCATCAACACCACCAACATCATCACCCTCCTGTTCTACATCACCGACACCACCACCATCATCATCACCACCACCACTGTCATCACTACCACTTATTTATGATACAACACTAGCACTATCAATACTACTCTCATCATTCTCACCACCCTTTTAACCTGCAACACTATCACCATCACCACTATTTTCATCATGCTCACCACCATCATCATCACCAACACCCCTTTAACCTACAACACTGCCACCGTCACTATCATCATCACTACTAATCATCATTCTCACCACCACCATCATTATCACCATCACCCCTTTAACCTACAACACTATCACCATCACCACTACTCTTATCATTCTCACCACCACCATCATTATCACCACCACCATCACTATCACCACCAACATCAACAGCATTACTACCCCTTTAACCCCCCCCCCCCCCTACCATCTGTTATTGTCCTCACCACCTCTACTGTTACTAAGACACACCTCTTGTTGTTGTCACTGTTATTGTCCTCACCACCTCTACTGTTACTAAGATACACCTCTTGTTGTTGTCACTGTTATTGTCCTCACCACCTCTACTGTTACTAAGATACACCTCTTGTTGTTGTCACTGTTATTGTCCTCACCACCTCTACTGTTACTAAGACACACCTCTTGTTGTTGTCACTGTTATTGTCCTCACCACCTCTACTGTTACTAAGACACACCTCTTGTTGTTGTCACTGTTATTGTCCTCACCACCTCTACTGTTACTAAGACACACCTCTTGTTGTTGTCACTGTTATTGTCCTCACCACCTCTACTGTTACTAAGATACACCTCTTGTTGTTGTCACTGTTATTGTCCTCACCACCTCTACTGTTACTAAGACACACCTCTTGTTGTTGTCACTGTTATTGTCCTCACCACCTCTACTGTTACTAAGACACACCTCTTGTTGTTCATTCATTTATTCCTATATTTCTTAGTTTCCTCGCTAGACCTCCATCAATCTTAGAAAAACACTCCCTAGATCCCCCTTCAAGATAAATGTGTACATTTTTCGATAGAAAAATGTCTCGGCCGAAGGCCGGTTCCTCTTAAAATGTCAGGCTCGCTATCGCTCGCCAGGAAAAAATCGACACCTAAATAGCACGAAAGGTCTTAAAATTGACAATAAAATGGGGCTAAAGGTGTTAAAATCGCCAAACTAATGGACCCAACGTCTTATAATCTCAAAACAAATGGGGCTTAACACGAGGGAGAAAGGAGACCAGAAAAGCGGCCCATCTCCCCTTAATACCGTCACCTGTATCCTTCTCCTGATGACTCTAGACTCCTTATACGACCCTACTTCCTCCATAGTTGTATATGCTCCCAACCATGTCGCTCTTCCCGTACGGCAATATATAGTCATTACCATAATATATAGTCATTACCATAATATATAGTCATTACCATAATATATAGTCATTACCATAATATATAGTCATTACCATAATATATAGTCATTACCATAATATATAGTCATTACCATAATATATAGTCATTACCATAATATAGTCATTACCATAATATATAGTCATTACCATAATATATAGTCATTACCATAATATATAGTCATTACCATAATATATAGTCATTACCATAATATATAGTCATTACCATAATATATAGTCATTACCATAATATATAGTCATTACCATAATATATAGTCATTACCATAATATATAGTCATTACCATAATATATAGTCATTACCATAATATATAGTCATTACCATAAGCAAATACACTGCTCGACCTTCAGCCAGGGAAAATATGGAAAGGACAACCAGAGCGGTGGAATAGCTATAGGATCTCTCTCTCTCTCTCTCTCTCTCTCTCTCTCTCTCTCTCTCTCTCTCTCTCTCTCTCTCTCTCTCGATAGATAGATAGATAGATAGATAGCTTGATGTATAATGGCGACGTTTGTGTGTGTGTGTGTGCGTGTATGTGTGTGTTTCGACGACTAACTTAGCTTAATGTAGAATATCAAATATTTTTTCTACGTCGTGTGTTTGTGAGAGAGAGAGAGAGAGAGAGAGAGAGAGAGAGAGAGAGAGAGAGAGAGAGAGAAGGATAAAACCAAACAGATTATACCGAGGAAGAGAAACACCATTAAGGTAAGACTGACCCTTCCCCCCCCCCCCCACTCCTCATATAACCCCCTCTTTTACCCCCCCCCCCCCCTTCCTCACACGCAAGTCTCACACCTCTTCCTCTCCCTCCCGACCACGCCCTTGCTACTCTATCTCTCTCTCTCTCTCGGTGCATTGTCGGGTAGCCATTTAGCCATCACAGACATGCCAATTCAATTATCTGCGTTATGGAAAACGAACCTGTTTGTACGCACGGAGCTCATAGGTCGTGCTGTCCATTTGTGCCATCTGAGAAATTCTACGAAGCTGCACGTGAGTATATGCTGTCAAACGTGAGTATATGCTGTCAAACGTGAGTATATGCTGTCAAACGTGAGTATATGCTGTCAAACGTGAGTATAGGCTGTCAAACGTGAGTATAGGCTGTCAAACGTGAGTATAGGCTGTCAAACGTGAGTATATGCTGTCAAACGTGAGTATATGCTGTCAAACGTGGAAAGTGACATTGATAAATAATATATTTTTATCTTAGGGTCGAGTCACACCAACCCAGGAACCCGACATATTCTGACGCAAATCATCTGACCACAAATGTCGGAACAAATCGGCCATGGTAAGAACTATGAAAGTGTTTCATAAACTCGATGAAGCGTTCACACTGGTGGTCTGAATCATGCCACATTCCGGGGCCGCAGACAAGTGCGCACCTTGTCCGTCTTTTTCTTCCGATGTTACGTGGAGCCTTGTGCCCGTGGTGTTCGTTGTTGTGTAGCTACCGTGGACGAGGGAAAGTGTATTGTGGCGGTACAGAGCCGTAGTGCAATATACGATAAGACACACCATAGACACCGGAACACCAATACCCTGCATGGGACACCTATGGAAGTAAGTTGCAGAGATGGGCAGTGATGCAGGTGAGTTAACTTAAATGTGTTTACTGTACTACCTGGGGGCATACTCAGGTAATCAACACTGGATGCACATCTACTGTAGGTAAGGTAATTAGTGACTATAAGTGGATATAATATGTATTTTGGTAACGAAATACGGTAATCAGTGCTTACATTCATACGCATAATAGTAATGATAGATGACGATAGTATGTTTTACATGTCCAATGCAACACGATTTATAATGACATTGTTTAAGATAACCCTAAAACCAATACAAATTTACTCCTTTTGATAGAATAAGTTCATGATATCTTTTAACTTTTTCCATTCTATTTCATGTTATTTGTGCTCCTTTTAAGGACCTGTATGGCTCTTCTGCTTGGCTCACCTTTATTTGTATAAAATAATAATAATAATAATTAATATCGACACGTCTGCAGTGAGAACACCTTTTCAGTCGCGGGATGTCCGGTCAGTGTCGAATGTCAAGCCTGTTCTCGTTTGTCTAGTGTTAAATGTGTGTACAACTAAATATTAATTTATTCCAAATTATAGTATACGCAAGTAACAGTAATTAGATGAGGGTATTAGATAATTAAACAATTAACATAAAGCATATAGCCTTTAAACTTTATTTTAATTGGTTATCGACTGAGAGAGAGAGAGAGAGAGAGAATATATAAATAGACAGTTACCGGGTTGCCTAGTTAGCGCTTGACAGTTTGTGATTGGCCTGTGCCGAGGAGGAGGGCGTGAGGGGAGGGGGAGAGGAAGGAAGAGAAAGATGCAGACATAAGGGGAAGGAGAAGATGTATGGTAAAGGATGAGAGAAAAGAAGAGGAAGGAGGAGGAAGGGAGAAGGAAGAGGAAGATGCAGAGGTAAGGGGAAGGAGAAGATGTATGGTAAAGGATGAGAGAAAAGAAGAGGAAGGGAGAAGGAAGAGGAAGATGCAGAGGTAAGGGGAAGGAGAAGATGTATGGTAAAGGATGAGAGAAAAGAGGAAGGAGGAGGGGAAGGGGGTAGGATGTTAATGAGGCTCAGTCTAGTAATCGGTGACCGCAGACTTTTTTAGTTGAGATAACATAAGCGCTTCAGAATCCTCGAAGGAGGAGATACGGGCGCAATATAAGTAACCAGACGATTATTATTATTATTATTAATTAGCCACACAAATTATATCCTCGTCTTGATAATATGTATGGAAATATATACAGTAGATGTGTGATTGAATATTTAGGGTAAGTTTCTTAATAAACAGTTGATTTACAACACTAATTAACTATTAAATATCAAACTAATCACGCAATTCGATCATAATATTAATATTTCCATACACACAAACTGAAAGGGAACAGAACTTGTGCGGACAACTATACAAACTTATATATATTATACAGGTACTGTACACTGACGCGTACTGAAAGTTGCTCAGGGTTGGGTCCTTCCTTCCCCCACCCTCTCCATCCTGGGCAGGTAGAAGGGGGTGGAGGGGGGGAGGGGATCCAAGTCTACCCCACCTTCCACCCCCGACTATCCCCAGCTCCCCCATCTTCCTCTCTAGCTGCCAGTTAGTGATTAGCCACGCTTGTTCTCATGTCTTGTAAATTATAGCTAAACCATCATTGCACACGCTTACACTGGCCAACATTATATATCTATTAGGAATATATTCATACAATATGTAATTGCATTCTCAAAAACTATTCTCCTTACACAACGTGATTTACACTATTCCCAGTTATAGTTCTCCACCTCTCACTCTCTCTCTCTCTCTCTCTCTCTCTCTCTCTCTCTCTCTCTCTCTCTCTCTCTCTCTCTCTCTCTCTCTCTCTCTCTCTCTCTCTCTCTCTCTCTCATTTGCATTTGATTATATTGTTTAACCCCTCCAATGCAAGGACAAATTAATAAACATATTTTGCTATCTTTAGACAATTTTCTATATGCTGATGACTCCACCTTCACTATTCGAGTACATCTTCAAAACAACTCTGCATGCAATCACTCCAAAAGTCACGTGACAAGGCAATAGCACGTCTATCTTCTGATCTATTAATTATTTCTGATTGGGGCAGAGAAAATTTTGTTACTTCCAATGCCTCCAAGACCCAGTTTACCTCATAAGCCGTCAGACCAGTGTTGAGAATATATGTTGAGGGAAAAAAGTGTCCTTGTGATACCGGCTTTATATACAATAAGTATTAATTGGTAGGGGTCACTTGAGGCATGCTATGCTTACAGGTACCTACCCGATAGCACTATCGTTAGTGAGTGCTGTATTTATGTTGTACTATTGTTAATATCTTGTCATATTGTAAATTTTATTGTTTATATAACATTTTGATATAAATTGTAGTTTCTTTATTCATACAGAATTTAGTAAAAATTTACCAGAACGTCTTGGACTTCCCAAATTTACTAATTCCTTGAACGTGACGATAGTGCATTGTTATGTGTGCGATTAGTTTGCTTGGGAAACAGATTAATTTGCTCATGTAGTGATATACACCCTATGTGGTGGATTGTGTTCTTTTATTTAATAATTTTATTTTGCTGAGGCATTGTTTCCACATAGCGATTTTGATTAGTTATTTTGCCTTTATATTGTCTTTGTCCAAGCTTTGGTTTGTTTATTTTGCAAGTTTTACAATTGTATTGAACTGGTTATGTCACGTGTCGCCAGTCAGGCCTGCAGTACTGGTGACTGGTAGCGTGGGAACGAGCACCCGGTTCATTTAATGCTGTTCAACCCCGCCCCCACACCTGTCTCCGTCATCCCTCTCAAGCCCGTCACCCCTCTCACATCCCTCACCCCTGCCATCCCTCTCACTTCTCTCATCCCCGACACCCCTCTCACATTCATCACCCCGACACACCTCTCACATCGCTCACCCCTCTAACCAACCTCACCCCTCTCATCCCCTGCCATCCCTCTCACTTCTCTCACCCTTCCTTCACTTTTGTAGGTGGTATCACACGAGCTTATTTTCTGGCAAGATGCGATGAACAAGTTTTTTCTCGCACTATATTGAGGCTCCTATGCAACAGAATCAGACACTAGGTCAATGGTAGATTTTGTCAGGTAGTCCCATTCTTATGAAACTTAAATTAGGAAGCTATGAACTTCAATTGCCCGTAAATATTGACGGAAAATGGCTCGTGTGACATTGCCTCTCACTCGAGCATTCACCTTCCTATCACCACCTCCTTTTATATATCCCCTGCACGTTAATTTCCATGTGTATTTAAGTATTGGGTCACTTCTTTAATCTATTCTGGCGGCCAATTGACGATTTGATTAGCCTAAGGTGACCCTCATGCGATCTCATTTGTAAAATGTGTTTCATTAATAATTAATCTAACTGCTGCATACCTTTTCTAAGCTAAGTTAACTTTATTTATCAAACTTTTCTTATTTTCTATCCCGCTAATATGTTATCGCCCCCCCCCCCCCCTCTACTGTCTCTTTAAGGGGGGATGGGCTGATTTTCTCACTCCTCCTCCCTCTCCCCTCACCTCTCGTCTCCTTTCTCCCCACCTCACTCCTTCCCCTCCCTCTCGAATCCCACTCCCCTCATCTCTCCTCTCCTTCCTCCCAACCTCACTCCTCGTTCTCCCTCTCGAATCCCTCTCCTATCACCTCTCATATCCTCACTCCTCCTCCCTCTCGAATCCCTCTCCCCTCACCCTTCATCTCCTTTCTCCCCACCGCACTCCTCCTCCTCCTCCTCGAATCCCTCTCCCCTCATCTCTCATCTCCCCACCTCGCTCCTCCCTCTCGAATTCCTCTCCCCTCACCTCTCGTCTCCTTTCTCCCCACCTCACTCCTCCTCCTCCCTCTCGAATCCCTCTCTCCTCCCTCTCATCCATCCAGCCAGTTGCTAGGGTAGTGCAGCTGTCCCATTGTTAAGCTAATCCCACCAGATAATAGAGAAATAGCTTTACAATATGCAATATCCTTTTTTCCACTCACCCCGACCCTCACTCTCGTCCGCGCGTGGGGATCAGTCAAACGGTGCTGTTTGTGTGTTTGATATGTTGTGAAGTATGTGGTTTATTGTTGTGTTGCTGATTGTAATAGGTGTTGAGATTGTGATGTGTTTTGTCAAGTATTTTGTTCATTGTTGCGTTGCGTGTTGTGATAGATGTTTTGATTGTCTTGTGTGCTGTGCTCGTCTTGTGTGCTGTGAAATATTTGGTTCATTGTTGTGATGGGTGTTGTGACCGACTTGTGTATTGGGATAGTGTTGCTTGCGAAGTATGTGGTTCATTGTTGTTTCTGATTGTGATGGGTGTTGAGATTGTGCTGTACTGTGTGAAGTATTTAGTTCATTGTTGTGTTGCTGGTTGTGATAGGTAATGGTATTGTGATTGTCTTGTACGTTGTGAAGTATTTGGTTCATTGTTGCGTTGCGTGTTGTGATAGGTGTTGTGACTGTATTGTTTTGTGATTGTCTTGTGTGCTATGAAGTACTTGGTTCATTGTTGTGTTGCTAGTTGTGATGGGTGGTGGGATTGTGTTGTTTGTGAAGTGTTTGGTTCATTGTTGTGTTGCTAGTTGTGATGGGTGTTGAGATGGTGTTGTGTTTTGTCAAGTATTTAGTTCAGTGTTGTGTTGCTAGTTGTGATAGTGTTGTGTGTTGTTTGTGAAGTATTTGGTTCATTATTGTGTTGCTGGTTGTGATGGTATTGTATTGTGTAGATTGTAAAGTATTTGGTGTTGTGAGTTGTTGCGTCAGTACCAAACTTTCTCCCGTACCTGTCATACCACCACTACCACTACTACTACCACTACTACTATCACCACCATTGCAACCACCACCACTATTGCTAACACCACTACCACCACTACTATCACCACCACTGCAACCACCACCACTATTACTAACACCTACTATCACCACCACTGCAACCACCACCACTGCAACCACCACCACTATCACCACCACCACTATTCCTACCACCACCACCACTATCACTACCACCACCACCACCATTACCACCACCACCACCATTACCACCACCACCACCATTACCACCACTGCAGCCATTGATTTTTCGTTGCTAGGCAGTGTTCAGGGGAGGATTCGACAATTTTTGATGGGGTCGGCTTGGAGGTATGCCATATTCACATTGGATGGGGTTTAAAGCGATATATTTACTCGTATTTGTGTTTAAGTTCTTCCTTTTTTTTATCTATTTATCTCAATGGTGTAGGAGTTTTGTTTTTATTTTGTTTTATTTGATTGTTTGATGGGGTCGGGTTGGAGTTGGGCCATGTTTATAATTGGTTGGGGTTCGAAGTGATTTTGTGTCTTTTTTTACTGGATTATTCATTTCGTTATATTGTTGACTGCGTATGTTTATTGTTAGCAATTTCTTATGTGGTAAGTTTTCATTTTTAATTATATCGGGTTCGAGGTGTGTAATTTCCACAGTTTGAAGACGCATTAAGCGATCAAAATATATCGGTTATTATTTTGTCTTTATCAATTTACTAATGCGTTTATTTCGATGTATTGCTTGGGTGGTATTTTTGTCTTATTGCTTCAACATTTTGTCTTCAAGTTGTTTCCAGTAACGTATTATTATTATTCTGTAGCTTAACAAGTTTATATTAGTTAACAGAAGAAGTGCGTAAACAATTGAGCGATTGATCAAAAGTATATATTTGTTTGTAGTGTATGTCAAATGATGTAGTGTTGTTACTTTTGTTTTATGTACAATATATATGTGTGCGTACGTGCATGTCACATTTTGAAAGCTTTCCTGTGCTTGATATGTTTTCATGTGTATATCAGTGGCAAGTTTCTGTATGTGGGCGAATGTGATTCCAATTGCTTGAAGCATATTTTGTGTGTAGCTCTCTTTCTCAATCACGTGTATTTGCGTTGTTGACTAAGTATTTGTTTCCAGTTGATGGTAAATTGCCATATCTTCATCTTAATTACTTGGCTATTACGAAGATTGTGTAGCGAAATATGTTGTTAATGATGATAACTTGACAATAAGATGATGCAGAGACGTAGTAGTTTCATAGATTGTCATTGAGTATCTATAAATCAGCTGCTATATTATTCAATTTGTCATCAGCTGGAAATAAACCGATTATAGTGTTGTCGAGAGTAAATGTGTGTTATTATTTGGCGCGTAGATGTTTATTAAATGTGTGTGTGTGTGCATGAGAGAGAGAGAGAGAGACCCCATGCCTTTCCATAACTAATATTATTGTAACTGGCTCAATATCCCCAGTATATATATATATATATATATATATATTGAATTAATTTCAAGCACACAGCTGATCATAATGTACAGTGCTCAATTATGTATAATTAGTTGACTTTGCACAAGATATATCCAGGTATTCAAACTAAAGTCTGCCCATCGCATAGGCGCGCACACACAAAAGACACATACTGTATCCTCAAGCACACACATGCAATCAAACTTATACGAACTTAACATTCTTTGCACACATACTACTGTATACATACAACTTTACACATAAAGAATAGTGAAGGTAATTAAACACATACTGTACACACACACACACACACACACACACACACACACACACACACACACACACACACACACACACACACACACACACACACACACACACACCCACCTGTAAAGTAGTTTCAATAAATATCTATACAGGCGTTGACAGCTCTCACCGCTCCATACACATGCACTTGTACGTACAGTTTGGTGCACACACAGTCTCTCTCACACACACACTCCGCCCCCCCCCCCCCCACCCCCCCCACCACCACCACCACCACCACACCACCACCACCACCACCACCACCACCACCAGCACTACCATTGTCTGGCTCGTGTCTGCTTGTTCGTCTGCTCCTCAGTGTGTGCTGATCGTGTCTAGGGAGGGTTCTGTTTATCATGAGACGATTTTATGCAACTTAGAAAGGATCTTTAGGAATCAAAGGTAACAACTATCTCGCAAACTGACAGAACGCATTATAATCCTAAAGGGGTTAAAGTCGATTTGGAAACCTAGACCCCTAGCATAAAGAATAATGAATCTTTGTATAGAAAGAAGTATATATATACTGATTATGGCCACCCCTTCGGGGATCGCGGCGTCAGGCAATATATATATATTATATATAATTATATACTGTATATACAGTATATATTGCTTCACCATCACATAACTTTTTTTCCACCAGGCTTGGAATCCACAGGCTACACGTTGTCAACAATTATCAGTATGAAAAGTGAAAGTTAAAGTGTCCATAATAATTTAGCCATTCTTATGCTTATTGATGGTAATACACCCATCTAATATGTGGATAGAAAGGTAAATTACTCTAAATATAAATGGTCTTGTATACCTTTTTTTCATACTCTTATTATGCCCTTGATTTTCTACAATCTAGAGCCCATTGATGGAAGGTTAAGAATGAGATATAAAAAATGACTTCCAGAAGTGACAATAGCAAGTGCTTGGACCAATCAATTCGATAATACATTAATAATATATATATATATATATATATATATATATATATATATATATATATATATATATATATATAATTATATTTGTATGTGTTTTCGTTGACTGTATTTGTTAGTTAAGGGGAGGTCTCCACTCGAGGGATTGTTTTCTTGACCCCTTTCTCCCTCATGTTTAGCCCCATTGCTTTTGATATTATAAAACGTTTGCCCCATTAGTTTAGCGATTTTAAGAACTTGCACCCCATATTAAGACCTTTCGTGCAATTCAGGTGTCTATTTTATCCTGGCGAGCGATAGCGAGCCTGTAATTTAAGAGGAATCGGCCTTCGGCCGGGACATTTTTCTACCGAAAAATGTACAAATTTATCTTGAAAGGGACTCAAGGGGGTGTAATTTTAAGGTTGATGGAGGTCTAGGGAACAAACTAAATACCTTCCCTTAATCGAAATTATCAATTTAATTATAATGTTCATGACTTGTATATTTTGTCCACCACAGAATGCCTTTTCTATTACAAACTTTACTTCTATTCGGTGTGATATGTATTATACTATTTCTCCCCAGCATATTTGTTCTTTGACTAAACCATCCAGTTATGTTGCTTTGGTATTCCATCTGTCATCACCCCTACTCAATGTGTGGCTTATCACTAGTTACATAAGAACATAAGAAAATGGGAGTCTGCAGAAAGCCGATTGGCCTAAGCAAGGCAGATCCCTGTCCCACACAACCCCAGTTCAATTACAAAGCCCAATTATAGGCTCAACACTCTAATACCCTGAGGATCATCTTACCAAAACGGTTAGAGATTAACCCAGGATTATGGGGGTATGCAGAGTGCTGATTGGCCCAACCCGGCTGATCCCCCTTCACACCCAACCCTTCTCGTCCATATGCTTATCCAATTTTATCTTAAAGCTCCCTACCGTTTTAGACCCCACTATAGCACTTGGTAGTCCATTCCACCCATCTACAACTCTGTTACCAAACCAATATTTGCCTATATCTTTTCTGAAACGAAATTTATCTAATTTGAAACCATTGGTACGAGTTATTTCGCTATCACTGAGCTTTAGTACATTTGTCATGTCCCCTTTGTTAATCCCACTAACCCACTTGAACACCTCTATCATATCCCCTCTAACTCTGCGTCTCTCTAACGAATGTAAACCTAATTTCTTCAACCTTTCTTCATACGAAAGATTTCTAATATTATGGATCATTTTTGTCATTCTACGCTGTACTCTCTCCAATGAATCTATGTCCATTCTGTAATAAGGACACCAAAATTGGACAGCATAATCCATATGGGGTCTCACTAATGACAAGTAAAGTTTTAAGATAACATCAGCAGTTCTGTTACTCACACTCCTAGAGATGAACCCGAGAATCCTGTTTGCCTTATTACGAACGCTTATACACTGTTTTCTAGGCTTCAAATCATTGCTAACAAACACACCTAGATCTTTCTCACAGTCTGAATTTTCTAATTCTAAATTAGCTAGTTTATATTTAACATTTGTATGCATCTTCCCTATCTTTAATACCTTGCATTTGTCAATGTTAAACTTCATCTGCCAATTTACTGACCATTCATGTAAGGTATCTAGATCCCTTTGGAGGCACTCTATATCGCTATCTGAATCAATTGATCTCCCCATTTTAGTATCGTCTGCGAATTTACTTATCCTACTAGTTATACCTAAATCTAGGTCATTTATGTATATAAGAAACAACAGGGGACCTAATACCGATCCCTGGGGGACACCACTTTTGACTGCTCCCCACTCTGACTTGGTACCATTTATGCTGACTCTCTGTTTCCTACCAATTAGCCATGACCTAATCCATCCCAACAACGATCCTCCTATTCCATGTGCCTCAACCTTTCTCATCAATCTCTCATGAGGGACTCTGTCGAAAGCTTTACTGAAATCTAAATAAATAATATCATATGACTTGTCACTATCTACTGCTTCATATACCTCTGAGAAAAAGCTAAGCAAATTAGTAAGGCAAGAACGTCCCTGAGTGAATCCATGCTGAGAAGAATTTATTAAGTTAAATTTTACTAAGTGGCTTCTAATTTTCCTAGCAATAATAGACTCTAGCAACTTTCCTATGATTGATGTGAGACTAATGGGACGGTAATTGGATGCTATCGATTTATCACCTTTTTTGAAGATCGGAACTACATTTGCAAGCTTCCAAGCTTCTGGAACTAAACCTGTTTCTAAAGACTTGTTAAATAAAAATGCTAATGGGCTACTTAACTCATCTCTGCATTCTTTTAATACTCTAGCATATACCTCGTCAGGACCAGGCGATTTTTGAGGTTTCAGTCTGTCAATTTCCTTAAGCACATCATTTCTACTTATACTAACTGTACTTAACATATTTTCTATACTACTTGTTCAATTATTTGGAGTTTCATTTTAATCTTGCTACTAATAAACAACGATACACTGCTTAGGAGATTGATAGGAATATAAAAGGCTTAACACTAGCAAATTCATCCTGGGAAGAGGATAAGAACTTCCACAAAACTTAAAATCTGGTACAGTACGGTGACGGTATATCTTAATAAATAGTTGGACTGATTGTATGTACACATTTCGCTCGTTATTCTTAATTACCAACACTTGGTCAAGATAAACATAGTTCTAAAGAATGTTCGGCTATGTGCAATCCCGTACCAGCCGTCCGGCTGGCTCAGTTGATAGCATGCCCGATTCCCATCTTGAAGGTCTCGCGTTCAATCCCCGCTCAGATTGAGGAAAACAAATCTGGGATATAGCCGGCGGTTACCATCTCCCCATGAGCAAGGGGGATGGGTAATGTCTCTGGTAGACTAAAGAAAGCCAAGCGCTTGTGAATCCTCGAAGGAGGAGATACGGGCGCTATATAAGTAACCAGAAGATTATTATTATTATTATTATTATACTGGTAGACACAAGACACAACAAAAGTTAAAAGCTTAAGTTGTTAGATTTATTCTGAGTAAAGGCAAAGCTAAGACTATGGCGAGTTTGAATCCCTGAACAAACTATAACCATCACACTGTCCGCTTACGTTAGTCACAATGTACAGTATAACATTTTTGTCGGAATCCTGTGTGATTGATAACTAGTAAAGGGGCATTGTGACCATCTAAAATCCTTATAGATTCTAACAGTGTATCTTGGATAACCTAGATGAGTAAATGCTACAACGTAATCTTTCAGATAGCTTCAACAAGCACATGTTACATTTCAAGCCATTAAATTAATAAATATATATTATATAGGCCTACTGTATATACAGTATATATAGTGTGTGTGTGTGTGTATATATATATATATATATATATATATATATATATATATATACATTATATATATATATTATATATATATATATATATATATATATATATATATATATATATATATATATATATATATATATATATATATTATATATATATATATATATATTATATATATATATATATATATATATTCACAACTGTGAGCACGCCTACTGAATGCAGATGTCCAGGCGTTCAAGCTGTCAATAGACTTGTGTGTACCGGTATATAATTACATAAGAACATAAGAAAATGAGTCTGCAGAAAGCCGATTGGCCTAAGCAAGGCAGATCCCTGTCCCACACAACCCCAATTATAGGCTCAACACTCTAATACCCTGAGGATCATCTTACCAAAACAGTTAGATTAACGCAGGATTACGGGGGTCTGCAGAGCGCTGATTGGCCCAACCCGGGCCACACATACACTTACACATATATATATACTGTACATAATTATGAACTTAGTGTGAGCTGACGTTGATATACAAGTAAGAAAATGTTCGAGAGAGTGAAAGGGAAAACGAAGAAATGGGTACTTGTAGATGATAAGTAAGGCGGGTTTAGGAGGGGAAGAGGATGTGTAGACTATTTGTCTCCTTGAATTATGTTGTTGAGAAACATCTGGAGAAGGGACAACACTTGTATGCTGCCTTTATGTACCTGTAGAAAGCCTATAACAGAGTTGACAGAGAAGGTTTGTGGAAAGTATTGAGACTACACGGAGTAGATGGTATTGAGACTACACGGAGTAGATGGTATTGAGACTACACGGAGTAGATGGTATTGAGGCTATACGGAGTAGATGGTATTGAGACTATACGGAGTAGATGGTATTGAGACTATACGGAGTAGATGGTATTGAGGCTATACGGAGTAGATGGTATTGAGACTATACGGAGTAGATGGTATTGAGGCTATACGGAGTAGATGGTATTGAGACTATACGGAGTAGATGGTATTGAGACTATACGGAGTAGATGGTATTGAGACTATACGGAGTAGATGGTATTGAGACTATACGGAGTAGAGTAGATGGTATTGAGACTATACGGAGTAGATGGTATTGAGACTATACGGAGTAGATGGTATTGAGACTATACGGAGTAGATGGTAAGTTACTGAAAGTCGTGAATAGCATGTATGAGGGTGCTCGGGCGGCAGTGCATGTGGGAAATGAACAGAGCGAGTTCTTTGATCTGAATGTTGGGCTAAACCAAGGGCATATGAGAGTGAGGTGGAAGGACAGAGAGGAAGATGCAAACCGAGAGTGTGGTGGAAGGATGGAGTTGAGAAGAGGTATTAGTGAAAGCAGTGTTGGATGGGATGGGCTGACAGAGGTGCATGGGGGCGATTCATTCGTGGCCACCCCTTCATTGCTCATAACGTGTGGCAATAGAGATAATTGATGATAATGTAATGATGAGAGGTGGTACAGTCGGCCCAAATAAGTGATGCCGCGGCACCAAGCATATTTCGATCAATAATTGGTATCAGCACTATGTAAGCATTAATTCATCGTTTCGAGTGAGACATACAGGCATGTTCCTATCAGTACACACCCTATTCAACATCTGACAGACAATAATACAGCACACAGCGAGCAAAGCGTAATGCCAGCTGAGACATGACTTATTTGACCGGTGGTACAGTAATGATGATGAGGGTAATAAGATAATGTCCGGCCCTCTTCTCTGCCAGGACCTCCTCCTCTACTTACGTTAAGGGGGCCCACCTCGCTTTTTTTGTTTCTCTTTCTCTCTCTATCTCTTTGGCTTGTATCCATTCGGCCCTATTCAGCCTATTGTTTTAAGACGTTTACCCCCATCCATGTGTCAATATTTTCCTGGCGAGCGGTAGCGAGCCAGCATATATATATATATTTGTTTTGACAGCAAGCTAGATTTGTACATTTTTCGATAGAAAAATGTCTCCGGCGAAGCCGGATTTTTCCATACAATGCTGGCTCGCTATCGCTCGCAAGGAAGAAATCGACACCTGGATGGGGATAAACGTCTTAAAACAGTTGGCTGAATGGGGCCGAATGGATACAAGCCAGGGAAAGAGAGAAAAGGAGAGAAAGATACAAAAAGCCGGTGACCCCCGTTAACGACGGAACAATGGCGCTCGTCTGTAAGGGAATAGGGTGTATATTAGGGTCGGTTTATTTTGTTTTGTATTGTTGTTGTTTTATTGTGTTTTATTGTGTTTTGTATTATTGTTGTTTTATTGTGTTTTGTATTGTTGTTGTTTTATTGTGGTTTATTTTGTTTTGTATTATTGTTGTTTTATTGTGTTTTATTTTGTTTTGTATTGTTTTTATTGTTGTTTTATTTTGTTTTGTATTATTGTTGTTTTATTGTGTTTTATTTTGTTTTGTATTATTGTTGTTTTATTGTGTTTTATTTTGTTTTGTATTATTGTTGTTTTATTGTTTTATTTTGTTTTGTATTATTGTTGTTTTATTGTGTTTTTTTTAGTTTCCTCGCTAGACCTCCATCAAGCTTAAATAAACCCCCCCCTAGACTCCCATTCAGTTGCAGTAGTGGTTATTAGTGTTGTTGATAGTGGTGGTGGTGGTTACATGGATGGTGCACTAAGGGTGATGTATTTTCCACCATATTTATTGTTGTAGTAGTGGTGATAATTGTAACCGTGGTAATATTAAGGTTGGTGATAGTGGTAGTAATAGTGGTGTTGTAGTTGTGATGATGGTGTTGGTTACGTGGATGGTGCTCTAAGGGTGATATTTTGTCCACTATAATGATCGTTTTAGCAGTGGTGATGATTATAACAGTGTTAGTATGATAATTGGTGACAGTGGTGGTGATAGTAGTGTTGTGGTACTAGGGGTGGTGGTGGTGGTACGTAGATGGTGATAGTGGTGGTGGTGGTTACGGAGATGGTGATAGTGGTGGTGGTGGTTACGAAGATGGTGATAGTGGTGGTGATAGGTAGTAGTGTGGTTGTTGTAGTAGTGGTGGTAGTGGTTACGTAGATGGTGATAGTGGTGGTGATAGGTAGTAGTGTGGTTGTAGTGGTGGTGGTAGGGGTGTTATGGTGGTAGTGGTGGTTATGTAAAGGGTGATATATTGCCCACCATATTGATTGTCCTGTCTGGTATGATGCCAAAGGAGACCTACCAGCCGAAACTACCAACCTGGGAAGGAGAGTAGTAGTAGTAGTAGTGGGTAGTGTGGTAGTTATGATGGTAGTGTTATTAGTGGTATTAATAATCATGATATTGGTGGTGGTCATAGTACTGGTGAATATAGGGATAGTAACGGTATGTGTGAATATGATGATGGAGGTGGTGGTGGTGGTGGTGAATATGTTGGAGGTAGTGTTGTGGTGGTGGTGGTGTTGTGATGCTAATAATGGCGATGGTGGTGGTGGGTGGTGGCTGAGTTAAATGTGGTTGTGGTGTTGTGATGATTATATGACTGGTGGTGTTGTGATGGTGATAGTGGTGATGGTGGTGGAGGTTGTGATGGTGATGTTGGTATTATGTAACTATGGTAGTGACGGTGGTGGTGGTGATGTAAGGGTATAATATATTGTCCAGGATATTGATTGTACTGGCAGGTATGATGACAAATGTGACCTACGTGCCCAGAATAGTGACCTGGGAATGAGCGAAGTGGCCTTGGGGTCTTGAGAGAGGGAAGGAGATGTGATGTCAGAAAAATGGCTATAACATGTGTACAGTGTAGGATAAGTATAAAGTGTATTATATAAGTGGTAGGTGTAGGGTGATAGATAAATAGCTATAACTAGTGTAGGATAAGCATAAAATGTATTAAGTGGTAGGTGTAGGATGATGGATAAATGGCTATAACAAGTGTAGGATAAGTATAAAGTGTATTATATAAGTGGTAGGTGTAGGATGATGGATAAATGGCTATAACAAGTAGGATAAGTATAAAGTGTATTCTATAAGTGGGAGGTGTAGGATGTGAGATTAATGGCTATACTAAGTGTAGGATAAGTATAAAGTGTATTATATAAGTGGGATGTGTAGGATGTGGGATAATATGATGTGTAGAATAATAAAGTGATGCCCTAAGTACTGTACATATTTGTGTTATGAATATGGGAGATGTAGGCTGAGTGATAAGAGGTATAGATTAAGGATATGTGACTGTATATGAATTATAAACCTAGAATGCATCGAATATATTATTAACACACCGTGTATGGTATTATATTAAAACTATGAGTGGCTAATTAAATTTACACTGAAATTTGTAAGCTGAAAAAGATGTGTGCGCTAAGTAAGGATAATTGGATATGTATGTGTATTGTGAAAGGGGTATTGTGCGCTAAGGATAATTGGATATGTATGTGTATTGTGAAAGGGGTATTGTGCGCTAAATATAAATGGAAAATATGCGGTACAAAATAAGAACTCTTAAAGGGACCTGCCGATTTTTAAAGGGACCTGCCGATTTTTACTCTTGAGGGTGTCAGTGAATTTCGTCTGAGTTCAATAATATTTGGGACACTTATAGGGGACCTAAACAGAGAGAGATGCCTGTAATATTAATTCTCTAAGGCAATTAGTTTTTGAGTTAGGTAAGAATTAGTTTGTAAATTTTATGACTTTTTAAAAAATAAAATGAAAATATTAAATGTGTAAATACAAGTTGAATGTAATTGGTAAGCTAATTGTAGGAATATAATATAAGTCGATAAACAAACCTCTAAAAGTTTTTGCTATGAGGCTTGATTATTCTATATTTTATACTATATACTATATTTTAAATAATACGTTGGTTAATGCATATGAGGTGTTAGAATTATTGATTTATGCATATATGAGAAATGTATTCTTAAAATTACATGTGTATAGTGGAAGGATGTGGGCATCTTTTATATTGATGTATTCTATAAATGGAAATTATAAATATGCTACGTTGAGAGAAAAAGTGCAAGAATTGTATCATTCATATATATATATATATATATATATATATATATATATATATATATATATATATATATATATATATATATATATATATGTGTACTGAATAATAATGAGTGGATGAAATATTACTGTTATGCAAATGAGAGTTGTCTAATCGGAATATGCATTACATATATTATATATCCATAACTATGTTAGTTTGTAGCAATACATTTTGCATTAAGGAACATAGTCTTTTACAAATAACAGCTAATATTTTTTTCTAGGTACTGTATATATATGTTGTATTTCTGAAGCAGAGGCGGGTTGAGGTTAAGATGAATGTGTGTGTGTGAGAATGAGAGAGAGAGAGAGAGAGAGAGAGAGAGAGAGAGAGAGAGAGAGAGAGAGAGAGAGAGAGAGAGAGAGAGAGAGAGAGAGAGAGAGAGAGAGAGAGAGAGAGAGACTTAAACAACCTATAATTTATCACCACACAGAATGGATGCGGGCACACCGTAATATGTATAGACATAATAATTGTAGGCGATACGATAGTTCAGTTGCAATTGGGTACATAATGTAAATTTCTTGGCCTTCTGCAACATGGATCAATTAGGAACGGGTTAGGTAGAACAGTAAGAATGGGTCAAACATAAATAGGGGGAATAAAGGTATGTGATTTACTGTGGTAGTTGTGGTAGATAGATAGATAGATAGATAGATAGGGGGAGTTACATTATAGGGGAGACTGTAAGGGATGCCTGTCACTTACACTTGGGAGAGAGAGAGAGAGAGAGGGAGGGAGGGAGGGGAAGAGAAGGGAGGAACAGGGCTGAGAGAGACGCTAAAAGTAGAGACAACTTCGAGACTGGAACACATTCCCATAACTCATAATTTTCTATCAAACCCAAAAATGTATAAATTAATGTGGGTGAATATGAGGAAGGAAATGAATGCAAAACACACAGTACGTTAGTATAGTGTGAGGGGAAATGTAAGGATTTTCTGTCATGAACCGTCCACTACCTTCAACTCTTGCTATCAATTTGTCTAACATTTGTAGGCTTTCCTGACAATTTAATTCAGCTTAAAATGGGACTCCAGTAATTAAAAGGCTTCGAAATATCTCACTTAACCCTTTGTATCACCCCAGATCCTTCTTAAACAGCACAAAATCGTCTATATATAGGTAGAAAAGGATTACAAAGACGTCGCCGGAACAGAAGAGGTTAATTACCAGCCCGGTGGTCTAGTGGAGAGCGTGTTGACTTAAAGGGGTCTTGAGTTTAAGATTGTTCACTAGCCATGGCTAGTACAGTATCCCTTGAGCAAGGAGAAGGGTAATATTTTTTCAGTAATATGGTATGTCCACTGTTGTCTAGTATGTGTAGCATTATTGAGTCTTGGAGCGAGGGCTAGTGAGAAAATAGCGTGTAATACAAGACCTCAAGATTAATATGCTGCTGGGGGTCTTTGCCTGTTGGTCTTTTAGCTAATTAAAAACGTGTGTGTGTGTGTGTGTGTGTGTGTGTGTGTGTGTGTGTGTGTGTGTGTGTTCCAGCTTGCAATATGTCTAATTGTCTATCTCTGTCGATACAACAATAAACACATATAGACAGGTAACGAAATTAACAAGAACAATGGAGAAGAGGGAATAATTACCAACAACGTAAAACACAATAAATAGGCCAACGGAGGGGAAATGAGAGAGAGAGAGAGAGAGAGAGAGAGAGAGAGAGAGAGAGAGAGAGAGAGAGAGAGAGAGAGAGAGAGAGATATGAAGACGCGAGGTAAAAATATATATACATAAACTCGAAAATTATACAATGCCAATATAAATTGCATACCATCCAAGAATGAATACAAAATAAGAAGAACGATCTCAATATGTTAAATATTGTCAACCAGTAAGAAAGGAAAGTGAAGAAATGTGTGGAGAAGACAGGACAAAGAACGTTAATAATACTATAACAAAAATCTAGAGATCTGATTAAACGGAAATTAAAAGAACTGTAGGGAATTATGTGTGTGTGTGTGTGTGTGTGTGTGTGTGTGTGTGTGTGTGTGTGTGTGTGTGTGTGTGTGTGTGTGAGTAAAGGGTGTCTTGCTTAGCGTTCTTAAGACCCCTGTAAATATTTAATGTTTCAGACTCTTGCACAATGCAGGGGTTGCAGGTCGCTAAGTTATTTGTGATTCTGTGTGTACAGTATGTGTGTGAGTGATTCTGTGAGTGTATGTGAGTGCTTGTGGAGTGTATGAATGTGTACAGTATGTGTGTGTGTTTCTTTATGTTTGAGTGTGCAGTGTGTGAATTTGAGTGTGATTGAAAGATAATGACATCGCTAATGATACCTTAAACAGAACTTATTATATCAACATGACACACAGTAATTACAAACCACTAAAAGCCTCTTTGGTCGATCTATAGTAGGTCAACCAAACCCTGACCTGATGTAAGGGGGATAGGGCTTGTTTGCTTGCTCGTTTGTATTTATATACCGGTATATATATATATATATATATTATTTTTTTTTTTTTTTTTCCTTGCCTGACCTCCATCAAGCTTAAACAAACAACCCCTAGACCTCCCCTTCAAGATATAATTGTACATTTTTCGATAAAAAAAAAAATCCGTTAGTTTGGCGATTTTGAGACCTTTCGCCTCATGTTTTTGTACCTCTAAGACCTCTCGTGCCCTTCAGGTTTCGATTTTTGCTTGGCGAGCGAAAGCGAGCCTCTAATTTTAGAAGAATCCCATTTTTCTACCGAAAATGTACACATTTATATTGAAAGGGGGTCTAGGGGGTGTTTTCTAAGCTTGATGGAGGTCTAGAGAGGAAACTAACAAATATATTAATAAATAAATAGCCTATATAGACCTAAAACCAACCACTAGCCTAACCCCTTAAGATTTAGGCAAGAATGAACGCTCCCTATAGACGTGTAAAGACCAAAAAGACTCGGGCTGGGAGAGTTATTAACCCCGTAGGCTCTTTTTCGGTCAGAAGTTTGCCTTGGCTGTTCGAGTTTGGGGTCGGAGGTATAAGTTTCTCGCAGTCTCCCTTTTCTTATTTTCCGTTTTCTTTCGCCTCTTTGATTTCTCATTTCTTTCTGTTTTTGCTTTTGTTATACGGTTTAGCAAATTATTATATATGTTTTTTATTTTTTTTATCAGCCACCCTTTTCTTAGGCTTTCGTTTTCTTTGGCTTCTTATTCCTGGTCTCATTCCTTTTCTTTTCTTTTCTCATTTCGTTCTTCTTGTTCTTTTTTTACTTTTATTATACGGTTTAGCTAAATATTTTCTCTGTTTTCAATTTATATCAGTCACCCATTTCTTCAGGCTTTCGTTTTTTTTACTTCTTATTCCTGGCCGACTCGAGACAGAGCCAGAATAGGGACAACACAACAGAAAACAAAATGAACACACAAAAACAAAGTACAGATTCACACCCATCTCGGTCACACGTACATATAATAATCGTGCAGCTTACCTCGCGTATTACGGTCACATCTCCCTCTGAAATGACGACACATGATTTGTTAGCATAGTTTAGAAAGGCCAGTGTGTTGCTTAAGGGGGGTCACCGTTTTTTGTTTTTTTTTGTATCTCTCTCTCCTTTTCTCTGTTCCTGGCTTGTATTCATGCGGCCCCATTCAGCCAACTGTTTTAGGATATCCCCATCCAGGTGTCGATTTCTTCCTGGCGAGCGATAGCGAGCCAGCATTGTATGGAGAAATCCGGCTTCGCCGGAGACATTTTTCTATCGAAAAATGTACAAATTTAGCTTGCTGTCAAAACAAAAATATATATATGCAGGCTCGCTACCACTCGCCAGGAAAATATTGACACCTGGATGGGAGTAAACGTCTTAAAACAGCAGGCTGAATGGGGCCGAATGGATACAAACCAAAGAGAGAGGAAGAGAAAGAGAAGAAGAAAAAAAGCGAGGTGGGCTCCTTTAATCAGAAATAACTAATCGAGCGAAATACATAACACTATGCAAAGCTAATGCAGTTGTGAAATGGACATACTGTAGTCTAGTCGCTGTGAGTAGGCGAGAAACATGACCTCTAACCTCTGTAACTCAAAAAATCATGACTTCTATCCTCTGTAACTCAAAAAATCATGAATTCTATCCTCTGTAACTCAAAAAATCATGACTTCTATCCTCTGTAACTCTAAAAATCATGACATCTATCCTCTGTAACTCTAAAAATCATGACTTCTATCCTCTGTAACTCTAAAAATCATGACATCTATCCTCTGTAACTCTAAAAATCATGACTTCTATCCTCTGTAACTCAAAAAATCATGACTTCTATCCTCTGTAACTCAAAAAATCATGACTTCTATCCTCTGTAACTCAAAAAATCATGACTTCTATCCTCTGTAACTCAAAAAATCATGAATTCTATCCTCTGTAACTCAAAAAATCATGACTTCTATCCTCTGTAACTCTAAAAATCATGACATCTATCCTCTGTAACTCTAAAAATCATGACTTCTATCCTCTGTAACTCAAAAAATCATGACTTCTATCCTCTGTAACTCAAAAAATACCAGAGTAATCGAGTTAATATTTCTACCATTTAGGAAGAGTCAGTCAAGGAATAGATGTGGACATTAAATTTTACAGCCAATTTGCTCTAGTCCTTTTTGAGTTAAAGAGGGAAGGAAGGAGGAAGGGAGGGAAGGAAGGAGGAAGGGAGGGAAGGAAGGAGGAAGGGAGGGAAGGAAGGAGGAAGGGAGGGAAGGAAGGAGGAAGGGAGGGAAGGAAGGAAGGGAGGGAAGGAAGGAGGAAGGGAGGGAAAGAAGGAGGAAGGGAGGGAAGGAAGGAGGAAGGGAGGGAAAGAAGGAGGAAGGGAGGGAAAGAAGGAAGAAGGGAGGGAAGGAAGGAGGAAGGGAGGGAGGGAGGGAGGGAAGGAAGGAGGGAGGGAAAGAAGGAGGAAGTACGTAATAATAGAAAACCCGCTTTTTAAGGGGAGACAGACCGTTTTTCTGGACCCCCTTCTCCCTAATGGTTAGCCCCACTAGTTTTGAGATTTTAAGACGTTGGTTCCATTAGTTTGGGGATTTTATGACCATTCACCCCATTTCTTTGTCAATACTAGGACTATTCGTGCCATTTGTCACTCTTTGAAATCTGGGGGAGGCACTCGCTTCAGGCAGTTATGCCTTTTGTCTCCCTCATTCACATAGAACAAAAAAATAGGTGTCGATTTGTTTCCTGGCGAGCGATAGCGAGCCTGTAATTTTAGGAGGAATCGGCCTTTGGCCTAGACATTTTTCTACCGAAGAATGTACAAATCTATCTTGGGGGTGTTTTTCTAAGCTTGATGGAGTTAGGGAGGAAACTAAACAAATATATGAATACATTAATTAATAGACCAAACAAACGGTCAGCCTCCCCTTAATCCGTCACTCCCTTGTCCCAGGTGCAGGTCTTGGCCACTGTACGGACGGTCGGAACTGGGGTGTACAAAATACCCTCGCTCCCTGCATAACTTAGGGGGGGGGGTTCTGGGCCCCCTTCTCCCTCGGGTTTAGCCTCATTAGTTATATTTTAAGACGTTCGGCCCATTAGTTAGGCGATTTTAACGCCTTTCGCCCCATTTCGTTGTCAAATTAAGACCTTTCCTGCCATTTAGGTGTTGATTTTTTTCCTGGCAAGCGATAACGAGCCTGTAACTTTTAGAGGAACCGGCGTACAGCCGGGACATTTTGCTGCCGAAATTGTTTTCTTTTTTCAAGCTTGATGGAGGTATAGGGAAGAAAAAAAAAAAAAAAAAAAAAACCCAAAGCTAACCACTACCCCCTTAAGGAGCCGCTCCGTGTAACTTAGTCTCTTACCAGCACCAAGTTTGTGGAGGCTTGTATGAAATTAGTTCCCTGTTTAATTTACGAGACTTTAAAAGCATATTATATACATTATCTGAAGTGAAATCGTGCGGTGGTGAGTTTGGTGCGGAGGTGATGGTTAGGATGAAACTTGGTATATCGGTGTTCGAACCCTCGCAGCAATATAACCTAATTTTACCTTAAGGGGGGATGGGCGTATTAAATTATTTTATCATTTATGTATCTTTTTTATCATTTTGTTTTCCTCCCTAAACCTCCATCAAGCTATTAAACGATTTTATTCAGCTTTGGAAGGACATCTACCAATCAAAAGTCTATACAGGCTCAATCTCAATTAATCCTTCTATATCCTTCTGAAGCCATAAATCCATAGAACCACAATGCGGATCCATATTTAATCACACACACACACACACACACACACACTTACACACACTATATTCTTCGGTTCTAGGTCTCTTATCTCGGGTAGCTGTTTTCTTGGCAAATCTCGTAAACTTTTTAAGTGTGTTTTCCCAATTAACGTGCCTCCCCCCCCCCCCACCTTTACACACACACACACACTCTCTCTCTCTCTCTCTCTCTCTCTTATTGAACACTTTATCTCTCCCCTTCTTTTCCATTCTTCTCGCCATAAAAACCTTCCTTCTGTTCTGTTTCCATTTCTATCTTCGACCTTAATTTTGCTAAAGTGGTAATAATAGTAATAATAATAATCAGATAATAATAATAGTAATAATAATAATAATAATAATAATAATAATAATAATAATAATGATGGTAATAATAATCATAATAATAATAATATGGTTGATGTTGAGATCTGTAACCCTTTGAGTACCAGCGACGTGTGTTATATTTTATTCTAGCTATATTTGGACGATGTTATGCAGCCTAGGAAGGATCTGTGGTAGGTGAAAGGGTTGTTGTTGTTGTTGTTCCCCAAGCTGCCTGGCCGAACAGCCCCAAGGCCCCGAGCAAGGCCAAGGCCATAACCGAGCACCCCCACAGAACCCTCCATGCCGACCACAATAAAGCCTGGGTGACCGAAGCCACTCCATGGCGGGGAGCTGAGGAGGGTGCAGAAACGCCCGGGAAACCAAACCCCACCCAGGGCCCTGTGCCCCTCAGCAATTATGAAGAGAAAGTTGAGGGGCAAAGGAAAAATGTGACGCTTTGGCTTCCAATCTTGATAGATTGGGAGGTCAATCCACGGAAGAGACGCCGTCACTTGAGATCTAGAAAATATATAAGTAAAAGGAACAGTCAGAGGAAGCTATGGGTACGGCAGAGATCGCTCAGGTCTCACTCTGATAGACCAGCCCATCACCAAGTCATATAAGTAGAGTTGTATGCATGCCATTGATTGATATTAAGAGGAGGCCGGTTTCTTTTAAAATTACAGGCTCGCTATCGCTCGCCAAGAAAAAAATCGACACTTAAGTAAATTACAACCATCCCCCTTAAGTAAATTACAACCATCCCCCTTAAGTAAATTACAACCATCCCCCTTAAGTAAATTACAACCATCCCCCTTAAGTAAATTACAACCATCCCCCTTAAGTAAATTACAACCATTCCCCTTAAGAAAAAGAAAAAAAAAAAGTAAAAGTGAGAGGTGAAGCCGTACAGGTGTTGGACGTAGGGTAGTGTGTTATGCTGTACCTGGGCTGATCATGTCCGTAACAACAACAACCACGTGTACGGAGTGATGTAATGGAGTGTGTGGGTGTGTGTGTGTGTGTGTGTTAGTGTGTGTGTGTGGGTGGGTGTGTGTTAGTGTGTGTGGGTGTGTGTGTGTGGGTGTGTGTTGGGGAGGGGTGGAAGTTATGTATGTGTCTTGGGGAGGTTGTGTGTGTGTGTGTGTGTTGGGGAGATGGGAGGGTCGAGGTTGTTTGTGTGTGTGTGTGTGTGTGTGTGTCATTGGGGGAAAGAGTTGTGTGTGTATGTGTGAGGGAGTGTTGTATGTGAATTTGTTTATTTGTCTTTGTGATTTCGTGTGTTACTGTGTTGTGTGTGTTTGTGTGTGGAAGGGTAGCTTTGAGTGTTTTTCTTCTCCTTAACTCCCCTGTCATCTACATAACTTAATAATGTTTGTACATAGCTTATTAAGAATCAATATATCTTCTCTTTCATCCGACTCGCTCTTTGCAACCTATTTCTAATCCTACCGTTTTCATTTGTTTTCCCCAACTGTTTTAAACTTTTAATAAACAAAAATCAACCACTCACAAAGATCAGTCCTAAATACCCCTCCCCCCTCCTTTCCTTCTACCACAACACCCCCTTCCTCTCTTCTACCACAATTTCACCTCCTTCGACCCTACATTCTCATTCTACCCCACCTCCTCCTCCTGCCACAACTTCCCTTCATTTTATCCCACTCTTTCTACCACATGTTCGCCTCCTGCCCCCCCGCCCCCCCCCCCCCCCCCCTACTACCCCCTTTATCCCCAGCAGCCGACCCTCAGCTAAATTACATTCCATATGCGTCGTGTTGCCCACTGACCTCCAAAGTTTTTTCCGGGGCTCTGGGCTAAGGCGACTGTACCCTTGGGCTGTGTGTGTGTGTGTGTGTGTGTGAGAGAGAGAGAGAGAGAGAGAGAGAGAGAGAGAGAGAGAGAGAGAGAGAGAGAGACCGATCATAGAGCCGTTGTGATCCAAACGAGGGCAATGGGGATGAGAACTTAATTCTAGTAGGGACAGAGTACAAAGGAGTACAAAGGAGTACAAAGGAAATCAAGCAACAACAGGTCTAGTGACCCTTCTAGGTTGCTTGTCCTCCAAAACACTGAGGATCAAGTGTCCAAACAGTGGTTTAGAGTGGGTAAGGGAACATTGGAAAGGGAACTACTGCCCTGCCACTAACGTGGCAGGACTAGGAAGTTAGTAGGGGACATATGGGTTAGTAACTGAGGAGGATAAGTTATTCATTTACAAACGCAGTCAGTCGCGGGTTTGATGCGAGATATTTGTCTAGGCGGAATTTAAATGAATCAACGGTGCTGCAGTCTATAACGTCTCGGGGAAGCCCATTCCACAAGTTGACAACTCGATTGAAGAAGAAATTCTTAGATTCGTGCGAGTTAAAAGATTTACCAATAATTTTGCAACCGTTTCCCCGCGTGTAATTAGATTGGTCGATAGTGAATTACTTACTACAGTTCATATTGTCGATGCCTTTGATGATTTTGAACACTTGAATTAAGTCGCCTCTTAATCTGCGCTGGGTTAAAGGAAATAGATTTAATTCTCTAAGACGCTCTTCGTATGGTTTGTTCTTTAGGCTAGGTATCATTTTGGTAACTCTACGTTGAACTCGTTCTAGCTTGTTTATATCTTTTTGGTAATAAGGGCACCAGGATTGAACGCAGGGAGGGGAGAGAGAGAAAGCTAGGGGCAACAGGTAAACACAAACAAACACACAAACAAACAAAGCCCCACAGCACACAGCAAACACACACATACCAGCTTCTCCTAAACACATATTTCTCAACATTTCCCTCAGCCCCGGATATATTCCCCTTTACCCCTTCAGTGTGAGAGAGAGAGAGAGTATATATGTGTGTGTGTGTGTGTGTGTGTGTGTGTGTGTGTATGTGTATGTGTATGTGTGTGTGTGTGTGTGTGTGTGTGTGTGAGAGAGAGAGAGAGAGAGGGGGGGGGGGGGGGCATTATTGTCAAGTGCATCGACCCCACATACGTGATGGGGTCATGCCGTTAAATTTTATGTACGGATGCATAGATACATACATGCATGAATTACATACTGAGAAACTCCCCAGACATATAATCCAATATACGAGCGTTTACATGAAGTCATATATACATAGTGTATATATTTACATACACATACATACATACATACATACATACCAAGAGGACAGCAACTCCAAATGGAAGTAAAACACGAAGACATTTTGTAAAAGTCAAGTCAAGTTGGGAAGCGTATTCTAGGTTGCACTTGACCACGTCTCTCATCTCCGTACCATTGCCGTTTTGTGACTGTGTTGGGTAATTCAGGTCAGTTGTTGTTGTTGTTGTTTCTGTCTGAACGAACACCCTCAAGGTCCCGAGCAAGGTCAAGGCCATAAGCAAGCACCCCCACAGTTAACCGAGCTGGTACGCACGGGGGTAACAACACATTATCCAGGTTACCACAATACTCCTCCGGATGGGACGTCGCAAAGGTCCACTAACTCCAGATTCCTATGTACTGCTAGGTGAACCATGGCATAGTAGGGTGTAGGGTGTCCGT
>CM064580.1:49600973-49883473 GCA_032716605.1 Paralithodes platypus
TTGTTCTATTGTCTTTTGGTAGAATAGATATAGTAAGTTGTTCTATTGTCTTTTGGTAGAATAGATATAGTAAGTAGTTCTATTGTCTTTTGGTTTCTAGGACGTAGAATAATAGCAGTATAGTAAGCTGTTCTATTGTCTTTTGGAGAATAGAGGAGTAGAAGGTTGTTCTATTGTCTTTTTGGTTTAGAGATAGAGGATAGTAGGGAGTTTCTATTGTCTTTTGGTAGAATAGATATAGTAAGTAGTTCTATTGTCTTAGTTTCCTGTCGAGCACCATGTCAGTTTATCCAGTTTTCATAGACAAGATAAATGTCCCATCTCAGCCATCTGTTCTCGAGCCTTACATAATATCTCTAAGTAGTGGTAAGGGCGCGATGCATGGGCCGTTTGTGGATCTGGTCCCCCCTGTTTCCTCCATTGATGAGCTCACCATTAGTTTTTCAGATTATAAGACGTTCGGCACCCATTAGTTGTGGTGATTTTAAGACATTTTCGCACGCCATTTTCGTGTCAATTATTAAGGATCTTTTCGTGTTATTTAGTTATCGAGTTTTCACTGTGGCGATGCGGATAGCGAGCCTGTAATTTAAGCGGGAAGAGGGGGCCTTGGGACGGGGAAATATTCTATTGAGAACAAATTTAGCCAAAAATTTATCGTGAGGCGGTATGCGTTGAGGCGCGCTTTGTTTTTTTTTTAACTTGATGGAGGTCTACGGAGGAAACAAATATAATAATAAAAATATACACAAATGAGCAAATAATAACGACCCATCTCCCATTAAATACAAGCAGCCTCGTAAAGATCAGTAGCTCTGTTATTGCTTGCTTTCCTTTGTAATTCCTTTGTACTAAGCCAAATAGGTTGGTAGGTAGGTTCGTACATTCTTGACAGGAAAGAAATAGGTAGGAAGGTTTGTATTTGTGTAGGAGAAAATGAGAGTGTGGCCAGAGGAGAGAGAGAAAGAGGGATTGTTTGGAGGCTTCGTAGAGCTTGGAGGACGGATGGAGCTGGGGAAGGGAGAGGGCGAAGTTGGATGCGACGTGGAGGTGAAAGTAGAGAAATTATATTCCCAGTTATGGATTGAATGCAAAAAAAAAACAAAGCACCGGTACATATATGGTTTGGTTTCAATAATTGTTCTATTATTGATGAACTAAAATCGATAAAATGGGGTCCGGCGTGGGTGGGTGTGGGTGGTGCCCGCGGTGGGGAGGGCGGATGGGGGTGGGGGTGGGGTGGGGGGGGAGGGCGACGGGGGGGGGGGGGAGGTAGAGTGGGTCGCGAGAGTTCGGTTTAACGATGACGCTCCCCGACATTCATCGATCTATAGTTTTTATTCGAGGTAATCCTTGGGGGATTTTGGGGATTATGACGCATTTTTGACGACAGTTTATTCTGGCTTGCAATAGACGCACAGTTAAATGTACACATTAAAAGATTTTGATCCTGATTTTTTGGCATACAATGACAAAACCAAGTCAATCAGTTCAGTTTCAGCTACAGTCGTCTTCATTACAGTGCATGTTTCCGAAACTATTGTGAAGCCTCTGTTCAACTTTGTATATGGCCTTTATTATTCACCAGGGTGCTGTATAGGGCGCGGGTTCTTTATTCACCTTGGATCTGGCCTTTGTGATTTAGTAAACGTGTATAGCGGGGCACCTGTTCCCTTCACGCTGTATTAGGATGGGGAAGTATTTAATTCAGCCTGTATATGGCCGTGTATTCACGCTTGTGTGTTGAGTATCATTTTAGTGGTATAAACAGGAAGAGGTGAATTAAAACGAAATTGTCGGTAAAGCTTACATCCTACATGATGGTTTGATTTTCATGTATTCTTTAATTTATATTTATGTTAATGTTTATGATACATGAAATGGGAAAATTAGCTTAGCCAATAAATATTATGTGATGGTAGATTACGAAGTATACCTGCATGCTAGTTTACATAGGCCATATTTGTCCCTTATTACTAAAATAGGTATTTAACAAAAAATATTGGTAAACACGGAGTAGCTAATTGAAAGCGTGAGTTCTCAGTTTACGTCGTAGTTGCCATCGCATGAGTGAATAGTGAAGATGTCAAATTATAAGCTAATGACAATGATACCAGAACCGTAAAAGGATTGATTAAATTACATGTCGTAGGTAAAACAAGGAATGTCAGTAAAATGATCAAATTGAGTGGCATGGATATTACGGTTGCAAATTTAGCGAGCAATATATGAAGTTGATAGCAATAAGTAACACCCCGTTCTCAACATTAATCATCAATTACAAACCCCAGTGTACTTGAATAAACTAATGATGCTTAAGCAGTATGGTCCTGGTTCCCCGGGATTCACAACCAGTATCGGTGACACACACCACCCAGAACATAAGCAAACTCTAAAGATTACCATTTACAAACGCACCACCAACAGTTGTTCATCAGGATATATCAATGGTGCTATAATAGCGAGCAATGAGGGCAGCACATTGGTGGGGGTTTATAGGCCAGGTGGTGATGCTCCCGAGAGTGGCCAAGGCAGGACAGGCTCGGGTTATCACTTCAACGAGGCCAGGAGAGGCAGCTGGTAGCCACTCCAGTCGTACTCTACGAGTTGGAGATGACGTGCAGGACTAGGGGCCCGTCCGCTGAGGGGAGAGACTAAAGAGATTTTCTAAATCTCTTTGTGTGGGAGTATCTTGAATGGTAAGATCTTCATCTCTGTATTGTAAGTGAAGGGTGACCAGTTTCGAGGGCGATGTGAGCTAGAAGTTGGTCTAGGATTTTTTTTTTGTGATTGTGAAAAGCATCCTTCACGAAGCTGCCAAAACTGCTTGGAGTTGTCAAGAGCAGGACGTGCCCCATGGGGCAATTATTAGGCCACCATTATAGTTGTATGCGTTAAACACCTGGCTGAAGGTAGAGAAGTCGACAGAAAAGGGACTGCGATGGCTTGGGTGAGCATGGTGTGACGGGAAGCTGCTACCTCTTGCCTCCAGGCTTGAGCTGGTTGAACACTATAGTAGTTTCGGAGGGTTCGTGGCGAGCTCCCAAAAGAGCTACCAGCTGATTATTAGATTCAGAGGTTGTGTACATTCTCCTCCGGTATACGTCACTTAATCGTAACTCTGTTAATCTATTCAAAAGCTGGTTAGCAAGACTATAACCAAGGCAAGAGACGACATTGGCTTGTTGCAGTACTAAGCTCTGCAAATTGGGCAAATGTACTAAAATCGTTGCTAAACATGGGGGCCCTACTAAGTTTAGGATTTTAATCTTCGGACACACCTGAGCTACCTTTACTAAGTAAGATGAAGGCACATACACCAGTTGGTATCCTAGACCTCGCTGGTGCCAACACAAATCAACTCGCTCCAATCCCAACATTATTTCCACCCTTGCCGCTCTCTCTCCCTCCACTCCTGCTGCCCCTTGCTCTCTCTGCGTCTGTACCTCATCATGTTGACTGTGGTCTACGTTTGATTCACTTGCTGATGTCAACTCTAATATCGCATTTGGTAGTTCTTTATGAAATAACATCTTCAAGTTTGGGAGAGATCTTAAGATATGACTCACTTGTTTGATCTCACTCTTACGACCGAAGTTGAAGAGCCAGAGGAAATTAAGGGAGCTGCACTGACCTAAGCACGCACTATCATCACTAGTAAGAAACAAGTCTCCATTATACACTACTTTGAAGGTCTTGAGACTCCTACAATGCTGCGCCACTACCCCGATGGCCCAGTGGAAGGAATAGCGATCTGGGGGTAGCAAGGAGAGGGCCTGAAGATTTCGTAACCTCTGCAGTGATAATGTAATTGCCATTTCGTCCTTTTCATTCTCCGGTGTAGTAGTCAATTCTAAAAACGCCATTCTCCTGCAGTGCTTTAGATTGCTGTAAACTATCCCATCCAGTTCTGAGGTGAAATTCTCAATGTTCTTAGTTGAAAAAGAGGTCAGCTTATTGCAGAATATATACTCAATCACTTTCTTGAGTACACTTGTATTAGCACATCCTAATCGCATTCTTTCTAAAGTGTTGCTTATTAATGTGTCTCCATACTTTCCCCAAACAGCATGGGGTAATCGGATAAAATACAGTCTGAGAGAATAACAAATATCCCCCATCTCCGTGTACCTAATTAATGTATCATCCTGACTCGTAGTAGTGTCCCTAAGCACCTTATTACGGGTTCCATCATGGGGCACATATTCCCAACCTCTCTCTAACTTTAGCCTCTTGCTTTCTCTACCATATGTTTCGCCTTCACTTGCTCTCTTAGTGCTGGAACTCGCCTCTGGTTGAATCTGTGCATCTTGATCTCGGGCCATTTGATTCCATTGTAGTTTCCCCTGTATTCCATCCCCACCCGAGTAACTCCGTTTTCTCTTACTGTTAGTGCTGCGTTCTGTTTGGAATTTCTGCTCTTCTTCTTGGTAAACTGTGGCATTTTGTATTGAGTTCAGGGTGATTTCTGATATCCTATTCCTGGACAGAGCTTGCAAGGACGGGAGCTCCCATCTACATGCCATGAGGAAATATCTGGAAATGGAAAAACATAAATCAGGGTATTGTTTTTTATCTATATCTCTCTCTCTCTCTTTCTCTCTCTCTCTCTCTCTCTCTCTCTCTCTCTCTCTCTCTCTCTCTCTCTCTCTCTCTCTCTCTCTCTCTCTCTCTCTCTCTCTCTCTCTCTCTCTCTCTCTCTCTCTTGTCATAAATATTAAGTATATCTCACAAATACAGGATTTACCTTCTTAATATAAATATGAAAAGGTTAAGTGTCCTTTATCACGCCGTGGTAGAGTTGGTTAGGGCATGACATACATCCTGAATGTCGGTGGTTCGAGCCCCGCTGAGAGTTATAAAAACATTTAATACCTGACTTGTATTTATGAGATATACTATACTGTATATATATAAAATAAATGATCTAAATTGCTTCCTTGTTCATACTCACAAGTCTCCCGGGTTCGAATCCTGGTGGATCACATAAATGCTTTCATTAATTTCATTGGAGGTGTTTGGTGTTGTGGTGAAATTAATACAAAATATATTATTTTAAACCTCCCAAAATATTATCGATCTTTTTCAAGTTCAAGGATCGTATCCCTGATGCTTTGCAGTCCTCCGTAGTTTATCTGTCTAAATGTGGGCTCTGTAATGCGTTATATGTTGGCCAATATCGAAGCTATAATAAATGTGGGCTCTGTAATGCGTTATATGTTGGCCAATATCGAAGCTATAATTGAATACGAGGAATACCAAACACCATGGTCGATCTATAAGAACAGGCCTAGTTAGTTAGTTAGTTAAAACAGGACTTCATAGGCTATCAACCCTATTGGATTATTGAGCCAGCACACTGTAAGTCAAGAATATCGTCAGGACTGGAGCCCCTCTGCGAAAAATCCAGTCCCGTCAAACAGGCCTCACAGTCTCAAAACCATCATCCTCAGCAATACGAGAAGGGACTGGAGTTCTCGAAAGGGGCTCCAGTCCTGATGTTATTCTTGACTTTAATCGTGCTGGCTTAATAATACAATAGGGTTGATAGCCTCTGAAATCCTATTTTAACTAACTAAAGCAATAGGAGACAATTGGAAAAGGCTAGGAACCTCAATAAATAACAGTGATTTTTCAATATAGTTCACTTGTTCTGGAGATTGAACCCGCCTTATTACCGAGTCATCGCTCACAGTACACTAACTTGAAACCTTCTCTAGGTACGCATGACACCTCCACCAACCTATTGTGTTTTGAAGGGGATAATGTTTTTGAAGGGGATAATGTTTTTGAAGGGGATAATGTTTTTGAAGGGGATAATGTTTTTTTTGTTTTCTATTTATTCAGTTATTTATATAAGTCTTAGTTTCCTCGTTAGACCTCCATCAAGCTTAAAAAAACGCTTCCTAAACCCCTCTTTAAGATATATATTTTATTTGTACATTTTTCGGTAGAAAAATGTCCCGGCCGAAGGCCCGTTCCTCTCAAAATTACATGCTCGCTATCGCTCGCCAGAAAAAAATCGACACCTAAATGGCACGAAAGGTCTTAAAATGTACAAGGAAATGGGGCAAAAGGTGTTAAAATCATCAAACTAATGTGCCGAACGTCATAAAATCTCAAAACTAATGGGGCTAAACACGAGGATGAAAGTGGTCCCGAAAAACGAGCCATCTATAAGCTACACAATACCTTTATCACCTTAGGATCTTATTGTGAGCTAGTTACGTAAGCTAAGGAATTCGGTTTGTATCATGCTTTAGGGTTTTTAATTTAAAATGGTTAGGTTGGTTTATATTACGTGCGCACATTCAACATCTGACAGACATTAATACAGCATACAACGAGCAAAACGTAAATGACAGTGGCGACACGACTTAGTTGGCCAGCTGTATATACCATGCCAATTATGAACAACAAAGAATCATACGAATCACGAGTCAGAGGTATTATATCTGTCCTAATTAACTTACTTTTAAGGGGAGATATCCACTTGAGGGACTTTTTTCTTGACCCCTTTCTCCCTCATGTTTAGCCCCATTGCTTTTGAGATTTTAAGACGTTTGCCCCATTAGTTTGGTGATTTTTAAGAATGTCCGCCCCATTCTGTCAATTTTAAGACCTTTCGTGCCATTTAGGTGTCGATTTTATCCTGGCGAGCGATAGCGAGCCTGTAATTTAAGAGTAATCGGCCTTCGGCCGGGACATTTTTCTACCGAAAAATGTACAAATTTATCTTGAAAGGGGGTCAATGGGGTGAAATTTTAAGATTGCTGGAGCAGTAGGAAACAAACTAGAAACCTCCCCTTAAGTATCTACAGAATATATACTCTTCTTACTGTTATTGGTGTCTAGATGAACAGGTCAGGTGAAGGTATTGAGAAAAGTGAGTAGGTATATTAAGATCACCTTCCTCCCTTCCCCACACTTCTGGTCCAACTGAAGCTTACAGGGATGCTAATGCTAAATACTAAATATTGCTAGATTAGTCTTTGGATTTCGCTAGATGCTAAGGATATCAGTACATGTATAATGCACCACTTACAATTGTCTTAAATATATCTGATATTTCTATAATTTGTGTCTGAATTACACTCGCCGATAAAGGAACCCGTATAAGTACTGTACTTATATCTAGATATAGTGCTAACGTCGCTAAATCGGCAGCTCTGAAAGTTGAGAATATATTTTATCTCAAGTTTGTAGTACCATGTGTCAGTAGTATTAAATACTATACTTCAGCCCGTATATAATATTTGTTCAGTGTATTTGGCATTAAGGAAACGGGAGAGCACATGAGTTTTGCTGGTGAAAACTGGCATCTCCCCTTCGCATCTCTCTGGGTATTTTTGGCTGAGGGTTTGCGTCACCCATCACCATCACTATACCATTGCCTCACTTGCTCTTTCTTCTTCCCTCTGCTTTCCACTCTCTCCACTGCTTTAAGGGGACATGGGCCGATTTTCTAGATAACGTTCTCCCTCGTGTTAAGCCCCATTAGTTTTGAGATTTTAAGACATTTGGCCCATTATTTTGTCGATTTTAACACCTTTCGCCCCATTTCGTAGTCAACATTTAGACCTTTCGTACTATTTAGGTGTCGTTTTTTTCCCTGGCTAACGATAGTGAGCCTGTAATGTTGGAAGAACAGGCCTTCGGTCGGGACATTTTTCTACCGAAAAATGGACAAATTAATCTAGAAAGGGGATCTAATGGATGTTTTTTTTAATTTGATGGAGGTCTAGGGAGGAAACTAGAAAAATTATGAATACATGCAAAAATCGCCCAAAGAGTGAACCATCTCCCCATAATTGATCTCCCTTGCATTCTTCTCTCTCCCCTGCTTTATCCTCTCTCCCTTGTTTTCCCCTCTCTCCCTTGCATTCTTCTATATACCCTGCTTTATCCTATCTCCCTTGTTTTCCCCTCTCTCCCTTGCATTCTTCTATATACCCTGCTTTATCCTATCTCCCTTGTTTTTCCCTCTCTCCCTTGCATTCATCTCTCTACCCTACTTTATCCTATCTCCCTTGTTTTCCCCTCTCTCCCTTGCATTCATCTCTCTACCCTACTTTATCCTATCTCCCTTGTTTTCCCCTCTCTCCCTTGCATTCTTCTATATACCCTGCTTTATCCTATCTCCCTTGTTTTTCCCTCTCTCCCTTGCATTCTTCTATATACCCTGCTTTATCCTATCTCCCTTGTTTTTCCCTCTCTCCCTTGCATTCTTCTCTCTACCCTGCTTTATCCTATCTCCCTTGTTTTCCCCTCTCTTCCTTGCATTCTTCTCTCTACCCTGCTTTATCCTATCTCCCTTGTTTTCCCCTCTCTCCCTTGCATTCTTCTCTCTACCCTGCTTTATCTTATCTCCCTTGTTTTCCCCTCTCTCCCTTGCATTCTTCTCTCTACCCTGCTTTATCCTCCCTCCCTTGTTTTCCCCTCTCTCCCTTGCATTCTTCTCTCTACCCTGCTTTATCCTATCTCCCTTGTTTTCCCCTCTCTCCTTTGCATTCTTCTCTCTCCCCTGCTTTATCCTATCTCCCTTGTTTTCCCCTCTCTCCCTTACATTCTTCTCTCTCCCCTGCTTTATCCTATCTCCCTTGTTTTCCCCTCTCTCCCTTGCATTCTTCTCTCTACCCTGCTTTATCCTATCTCCCTTGTTTTCCCCTCTCTCCCTTGCATTCTTCTCTCTACCCTGCTTTATCCTATCTCCCTTGTTTTCCCCTCTCTCCCTTGCATTCTTCTCTCTACCCTGCTTTATCTTCCCCCAAATCCACTGATATTCTCCTTTTTGTCGAAGATGTTACACTACGGTCCTGCATCACTAATTCCACTAATCTCTTCTTATCTTCAAAACAGAAAAATGCGTATAATGGTAGATGGCCTTTATTCTCAATTTTACTCCATAAATACTGGCGTTCCTCGGGGGGGATTAGTTTTGACAATTAACCCCTTCACCACCATGATGTAATTTTCATCGTATTCTGGTTACAGTTTGACGATTTGCTTTAGTTTGTAATCTACCTATACGACTCACAGGGGTAAATACGATCTCAATAAACCCTCTTAGTAACACAGGTCCTTCTTAAACTGTATGGACGCATTTAATTTTAGCTAGAATCAAAGGTAAAAAGGCGTCTTGGTGCTGAAGGGGTTAACAGGCTTCGAACTATCTCAATTAACCCTTTTTACTACCCTAGATCCTTCTTAAGCTGCACATAATCGTCTAAATATAGCAAGAATTATATTAAGAAGACTTCGCCGGTACATTAGGGGATAAGGAATAAGCCCGATATTCTTGCATTTTTTATTATGCGTACAGTACATAACAATATATATTCGAAATTGCTATAGGTTAATTGATTTTTTTGTTCACCTTTTGATTCATGGAGAATGTTCCTAAGCTGCATACAATCGTCTATTAAGGGGAGGTATTTAGTTTGTTCCCTAGACCTCCATCAAGCTTAAAATTACACCCCCTTGAGTCCCTTTCAAGATAAATTTGTAATTTTTTCGGTAGAAAAATTTCCCGGCCGAAGGCCGGTTCCTCTTAAATTACAGGCTCGCTAGCTCGCCAGGATAAAATCGACACCTAAATGGCACGAAAGGTCTTAAAATTGACAGAAATGGGTTGAAAGTTCTTAAAATCTTCAAAATAATGGGGCAAACGTCTTAAAATTAGAAAAACAAAGAGGCTAAACATGAGGGAGAAAGGAGTCAAGAAAAAAATCCCTCAAGTGGAGATCTCCCCCTAATAGGCAGAATATAATGAAGAAACGTATGATCGTATCCTAAAGGGACGTATCCTAAAGGGACGTATCCTAAAGGGACGTATCCTCATTACAGAGTGTCCTATGCCACACTCGTTCGACAAGACAGAGGAGAGCCCCCGCAGCCATCCCCGAGACCCAGACCCAAAAGGGCCCCTGCAGCTGTCGGAGTGAGAAGACCCCCGCACCACCCTGTTGCTTCCGGAGCTCCAACAGGCACCCGGGAATCACGAACTGCCGGTATAAGTGCTGCACCACTCCGAAGGAACGCACCCACCGAACCCTATGCAGATTATATATAGGTTAGGAATATTTTATTCATATTGTATAACATATCTTTGCTCTCTTTCACTCTTCTATCGCTTTTACAACAACCATTGTTCTTCAGAGCTCTCTCAGTGTATACAAACATTTATATATATATATATTTTTTTTTTTTTTTTTTTTTTTCTATATTCCAACTTACTTCCTCTCGGGCATAGGCTGAGAGCCTTAACATTCACCGCTTTACAATGAACAGTGAAGCCCGTGAGGTCTTGTTCCAGTCTAGGGAGTGAGACATGTGAAGCACGTAGAGTACAACGAGCACCTGCCATCTTGCCTTCACATGAGGCACGGTGCTCACTCATGGCCCGAAACTACCCCATCTCTGAAGCCACCTCGTTCCCGTGCTTCACTGTCTCACCCCCTACACTCGGACTCTCACACTTACACACACACAACGCCACCTGTTGAGCAGATAACTCACTATACGTCAAGGTCATTAACAATTCTGTTCTAGCCACGTGATTTAATAGTACATAATATTATATATGACTATATATATTAATTAGTAGGCTATTGTATATCAGTGTATGTGAACAGTAAACAGGTGTAGAACAGGTGTGAGCTGTAATCTGTCGACCACATTGACCCCCAGGTACTGTAGGTATATAAATATATATATTGACTATAGTAAATGGTGTAGAGGTGTAGTCTATTCGCTGTAAGTAGGCGAGAAATCATGACCTCTAACCTCTATAACTCAAAAACGACTAGAGTAATCGAGCTAATATTTCTACCATTTGGGAAGAGTCAATCAAGGAGTAGATGTGGGAATTTACAGCCAATTTGCTTTAGCCGTTTTTGAGTTACAGAGGATAGAGGTAATGATTTATCGCCTACCTACAGCGAATAGACTATATCTAACCAGTTATCCTTGAACATTGGAGCAGGAGCAGTTATGGTTAGAATAATATTATAATAGTGTGTGTGTGTGTGTGTGTGTGTGTGTGTGTGTGTGTGTGTGTGTGTAATAATAAACGGTTTATTAAAGAATGGCAGCCTCATGAGCTGAAAATACACATTTTACAATTTAGTGGATGAACATGAGATGTACAGATATGAAGATGGTAAGCTCAGTTTACAAAAAAAAAAAAAAAAAATACAATAATGATGCAGGTGCAAAATACAAATTATCATAAAATAACCATGAGAGTAAGTGATATACAGTACATATACACATTTATTTTACTTACTCATATACAGAACATACATATATACACGTACGTATGCACATACATACGCATACATATACATACATATATAAGAACATAAGAACATGCAGTAAGTGTGCACATGTCCGTATACACCAACGCTCACGTATGCACACAAACATACATACATACAAAAACTGTTTTGGTAGGGTCAGGTGATGAGGTGAAAAGGGTAAAGAGGGAGCGGCATACAAGTCCGTACAGGTAGGGTCAGGTAAAGCCTACTACAATGGGAGGTGTGTGTGTGTGTGTGTGTGTGTGTGTGTGTGTGTGTGAACAGGAGCTTGCACGTATACAGTACTGTATGAGTTAAGGGGGGTCACTTGCTTTTTTTATCTTTTTCTCCTTTTCTCTCTTTCCCTGGCTTGTATCCATTCGGCCCCATTCAGCCAACTGTTTTAAGACGTTTATCCCCATCCAGGTGTAGATTTCTTCTTGGCGAGCAATAGCGAGCCAGCATTGTATGGAGAAATCCGGCTTTGCCGGAGAAATTTTTCTATCAAAAAATGTACAAATTTAGCTTTCTGTCAAAACAAAAATAGATATGTGCTGGCTTGCTGCCGCTCGTCAGGAAAATATTGACACCTGGATGGGGGTAAACGTCTTAAAACAGTAGGCTGAATGGGGCCGAATGGATACAAGCCAAAGAGAGAGGTAGATAAAGAAAACAAAAACGAGGTGGGCTCCCTTAACTATACAGCTTTTTTGCAGCCTCCCTCTAAATTCAACCTGAAAACCAAGTTACCTTTGACTGATCTGTTCCTTGACCCAACTGTTCTTGCTGATCATGAAGGCTAGGCTGTTATGGCTGATGTCACCTAAAAACCAAGTTACCTTTGGCTGATCTGTTCCTTGACCCAACTGTTCTTGCTGATCATGAAGGCTAGGCTGTTATGGCTGATGTCACCTAAAAACCAAGTTACCTTTGACTGATCTGTTCCTTAACCCAACTGTTCTTGCTGATCATGAAGGCTAGGTGGTTGTGGCTGATGTCCTGTGATCCTATGAATATCCGGCAGGGGGTTAATCGCTCCTCTTGCCCCAGTTCCTTGTTACGTGCTGTCGCCTTGTTGATGTGGCTTCGGTCACCGTCTGTGTATTAGTTGTAGTGTTATCAGTGCTAGTAATAGTATAGTGATTTAAGGGGGGGGGGGGGGGGCCTGTTTTGCTTTTTTCTTTCTCTCCTTTTCTCCCTTTCTCTGGCTTGTATCCATTCGGTCCCATTCAGCCAACTGTTTGAAGACTTTTATTCCCATTCAGGTGTCGATTTCTTCCTGGCGAGCGATAGCGAGCCAGCATTGTAGGGAGAAATCTGGCTTCGCCGGAGGCATTTTTCTATCGAAAAATTTACAAATTTACCTTGCTGTAAAAACAAAATATATATATGCTGGCTCGCTACCGCTCGCCAGGAAAATATTGACACCTGGATGGGGGTAAACGTCTTAAAATAGTAGTATGAATGTGGCCGAATGGATACAACCCAGAGAGAGAGAGTAAGAAAGAGAGAAAAAACGAGGTGGGCTCCCTTAATAAAAAGCAGCTTTTAGGGTAATAATTGATAACATATAAAAGTCAGCCATTGTCTATATTATGTACCTGATAGTGGTGTAAATATCTCCCGACACCACACTTCAGCCGGTGTCACACGAGCGATTTTTCCGTCAATATTTACGAGCAATTGCAGTCTGGCAGTCTCAAAATTTAGATCTCATAGGAATTAATCTACCGAACATAATCGATCTAGTTTCCGATTCCAATGGGAAACAGCCTCAAAATTGTACGAGAAAAAACTTGCTCTTAGAAAATTGCTGGAAAAAGGGCTCGTGTGATACCGGCTTTACTCATGAACACCCCACCAACTGTCTCTAGAATCTATTTTTTTTGTTTTTATTATTTTTTTTCTTCCCAGAGCAGAAACCAATGTCCTTAGCAAGTTACGAAGCCAAAGCCGCTCTTGTTAAATTTAATGTCCAAAGCACGCAGGAACAAAATGTAATGTCCAAAGCACGCAGGAACAAAATCTAGTCACATTCATTGTTCTCTATGAATATCTTCTATTGGTTATCATGGAGGAAAATAGGGTTGAAATTCCGGGAGGTCGGACATGGGTGACCTCTGGGTCTTCTCCTGGGCGACCTAGATGTGTGTGAGTTTTTTTTTCAGATTCTGTCTCGAGTCGGCCACCCCCAGCTGTGGGGTATGTACTTCAGTATAGACATACATACATACATGTTTTGTTAGGTTTGGGCTAGGCTTGGTTACGTTTGGATTCGATCAAGTTAGATTGCTTAGGTCAGATTAGTTTAATAGTCTGTGGTCAATTTTGGTTGTGGTCGTTTATGAATGTAGCTGTTTGATTAGGTTAGGTTAGGGTCTATGGGTCAGATTAGATTAGGAGATAGGTTGTTTTGGTTGGTCATTTGGGAATGTGGTCGTTTGGTTAGATCAGGTTAGGTAGTATAGATCAGATTATATTGGGAGACTACGGTCATTTGGGTTGTGGCCGTATAAAAGAGTGATTGTTATATGTATTCGTATACTCACTGAAGTAAGCCACCTTCCCCTCCACAATGGCATCTATCAGTGACGAACCATTGTACTGGAGGCCCCAGAAGGCTAGGCGAGAGGCCAAGGCTCCCATTGTACCTTCAGTGCGGTTCTGGGGAAATGCAACCACACATTATATTTACATTCAGCTCAGTTACCCATAGTCATTTTCACATTCAAGTTATTTTTATATACTGTATATATATATATATATATATATATATATATATATATATATATATATATATATATATATATATATATATATATAAGTAAAGTTATTGCATTTATCAATTGTATTTCGTTCTTTTAGTAATCTATATGTTGGATATAATAAATTAATCTTATACCTAAGAGGTTGGAATAATTCGACAGTTAATCAGGACTTCGACTATATTTCATAAACCCTTCTTATGCAAGTGTGATTTATCTCCTTATTATTTTTATTCCCCAACTTCTGAGATAAATTCAATTAAACGGACAGGATTTAAATATTACGACCGCAGTGCGTAACTTTATACCTTGAAATTATGAATTCCTATGGCAATTTTACCAGTATGAACGTTTTTCACTATTTACTTAATTAACTTATTTCAGCGTGGAACTTGGGGTTACATGTATAATGAACGCAAAGGAAACTATATCAGAGCATTTACTTCTTATTGACTCTTGTTAGAAATTATATTTGGATTACAGAGTATAGTTAAGTTTGGTTTGTAATTTAGTGTTGGTTTAGTTAGCCCGGTCGATTTGGCATTGCTTGAAATTGTCTACTGGTTGAGTAACATGAGTTGACATAAGACCAATTGTCCAGGTAAACTCACAACAAACAACATGTGGTGGGGGTCGTACTTGGTGACCACTGGGACGATATCGGGTCTCTCCACCAGGTCCTCTAGGGTGTTTATCGGTTTCTGGTACCTACACAAATAGAAGCAGGGTTAAGGGGACTGTGGTTATTATTGAGGGTCTATTTATTTATATATTCATTCATTTTTTAGTTTCCTCCCTAGACCTCCATCAAACTTAAAACAACATCCATTAGATCCCCCTTTTAGATTAATTTGTACATTTATGTCCCGGCCGAAGGCCGATTCTTCCAAAATTACAGGCTCACTGTCGTTCGCCAGGAAAACAATCGTCCTTCCACCTCACTCTCGTACACTCTCTTAGTCATTCTCTCGTTTCCCATACGTTCCACATGGCCGAACCATCTCAAAGTGTTCCTTTTTACACTTGCCAGCACATCTACATCCACACCACACCTCTCGTACTTCCTCATTTGTCTGTCTATCCCCCCATGTAACTCCGCACGTACTTCTCAAGTAACTCATTTCCACCCCTCTCACTCTTGGTTTGAGTCTCTCCACCAACGTCCATGCTTCACTCCTGTAATTCAATGTTGGGATTACCACTCTGTTATGCAAGGACTTCTTTACTTCCATGCTGACCACCCTATTTCGTGTTACTGCTTTCAGCATTCCTACAACCCTCTTCCATTCCATCAAACCCAGTTAATTCTCCTGTCATTTAGCTTATTATAGCTCACGACTGTATATTCCGTAGACTGTATATTCCGTAGACTGTATATTCCGTAGACTGACCTGGGTATTGAGAGCCAGGCTGTGAGATTGCCGGAGTAGATCCCCTTCAGTGTTATAACCACCACCCAGCTCACTGCCACCACAGCACGACCACTAACACTACTAGGCTGCCGAATGTGAACTGGAAAGACAACACATATGTGGTTATTCTTGTAATTGATGGACTGTAGAATTATACCCAACCACACAATAGTATATTGACCTGGTTAGTGGCTACAAGTAAACGCAAATAGATTATGAAGAGCATTTTGACACATTGTTATACTTAAAATACGATCGTTAATTACGATAACCAAGTTAATATTCAGTATTTTTTTAGCGGGACGCTTGTTACAGGCAGCTTTGCCTTTTTTCTCCTTCATACAAATTAACAAAAAATACAAAGGAACATGATAAACAACAGTAAAACTATCCCTAAAAGGCCTCTAATTTTTGTGGAAAATTTGAAAAAGAAAATCATGTGTACAACATATGCTTGACTCACTTCACTAACTTATTCAATTATAGAATAACTAGAAGAAACTATGATTATAGTATTAATCCTGTTGAATATTGAGTCAATGTAGTTTCATAAATTATAATTAATAATAATGGCAGCAAATTACAAATGTTAATGGCACGGTTGGAAAATAAATGTTTTAATTGTTTGATCTGCCTGGAAATTGTTCCCAACAATCTTGAAATCATTATCCTATAACACAATGGATTGGTCAACTCTTAAGTATTTTTGAAAATCTATGTAATTGTTGACCTTGAAAATTATAAAAATACTTCAAGTAATCACCGCTTGTTTTGCACTTAGTCAGTTTAAACAGGTTCAGGAAAATGTTCCATGTATGGGTTATATCTAAACTTCATGAATGTTCACTAACTTATATATTTTAATAGTATTGTAGTAGGGGAGTTATCAGTGACCCGACCCTTTAACCCTTTGTGGGCGGAGTGTTTTTGGAGATGGTGCAAATTCGCGCACTCATAGATCCAATTTTGCCTGATCCATCGAATGATCAAATTTGGTCACTTGCCCTATAAATAGTTAATATACTTCTTTGACCACAGTAATGATATTAATAAGACTGACCCTGGAAGAGGAAGGCCTTGGTGATGACGCCCACAGCCTCGCCGATAGGGTAGTACAGGCCGGGTGAGACACGTGACAGTATCCAGCCAGTCACCCACACTGATATCACCACCACTATCACGTACACCACCACGCATATCCATGTCTTGCAATACAAATAGATAAATGTATTAATGAAAAAGAAAATTATTAAAGATAAATGTATTTATAGGTTAAAAGGCAGTTTCATGTTTAGCCTTGATCACCTGGGCCCAGGTTCGAAACTGATGCATTTCGACACGATTCCAGATCAGGCTTTTCAATACTGGTGGGGGACAAATATGACTGCCCATTTCAGAATATTGGTAATTTCTTATCATTGCCCCCACCTCCCAATAACCGTGTCGACCACAAAGACTTCTGAAACGGGGCCCTGATGACCACTCTCCATCATACACAGACCCTTATAACATTCCTGTCAAGTCACCTAATTTTGAAATCCTCCTCAGACTTTCAAAAGGCTTATCCTTCAATAGCATTCACGTCACACTAGCGAGTTTCACACGCTCATACCCAGTCGGGCATACTTCAACGACGTATACAGGGTAATATCATGCATAACAAAGCCACTTCAACAACTTCCTTTCTATCCAATACCCCTTTTCCTCTCTCAACAATCTTTGATAAGTAGATACGAGGTGCCGATATAAAGGCTTATCCCTCAATACCTTCACCTGACCTGACATGCAACATACAGCTTCACCTTACTGCAGAAGAAGAGACGCCTTGTTGTCAGAAGTTGCAACAACTCTCGCACCCTCTTCTGATTCTAGCAACAGAACTAGTGTCTGCATCACTTCCAGTACTGATCATGTTGCTCATAATTCATCAACACGCTCCAGAGACACCTTCCCAATGACGACTCTATTCATCCTAGACTATATAGGCTTGGCAGTTTCCACAGCATGTAGCGCAGATTAAATCATCGGCATCATTCAGTCTGTTACTCGCATCATTATATTCCTTATCTAACCAGGTTCGATTCACACACAAGATTGTGATGAAGCTATAAGAGAAACATTGCCAGTAAACTGCTCCTCCATAAATGGTGTTTATTTTCATATGGTACCTTTCATGTATTGTGTGTTTATATTTGGGATAACTCAAAGATAATTTTTTTTCTTGCGTCTTTCCTACTCACAAGCCAGGAAAGAACGTTGAAAATTATGAAAGGCGACTGGATAATGTTTGGCTCAGCACTGACGATGGAGGAACGAATGGTCTGGAAGGGGTCGGTGTAGTCAACGGCCTGGAGACGGTTGGATGTGATCGTGCAGGTTCCCACCGTTATATCAGCCTCCTGGGGAAAGAACAACATATGTTTCAGTCAGTATATGTCAATTATTTTAGGGGTTCAAGCCTAGGGCAGGAAACGCCTATTCAAATAATTTGTAATAGTAATATTATTTTTTAGTATTATATTTGTTTTTAATTTTTCCAAATTATTTTTGTACACTAATTTTTACGCAATATTTCCGGAACCGCTAATCGGATTGCAACCAAATTTTGAAATGCTAAAAATTCAAAATAGCGGCTAGACAAGCCTGTGTCGCCCATATTTCTGAAATTTTATCGAGGTCAAAGTTGTCTCTCCCACTTATAGATGATTGTACTTTGGTGTATGGACTCCCCTACCAAAGCCCCACAAATATTAACCCGAGGAAAGCGCGATTGATGTTTTTGAAGTTAAGTCATCTTGTAGTCGAAGGCAATCATCCCCATTAGTAGTTGGTCAGTAAACTAAGGTATCATTTGCGAAAAGTCTAGTAGCAGAAATAAGCGATAGTGGTAGGTCATATATTTAAGAAAGGAAAAGTAGGGGTCCCAGGACGGTGCCTTGTGGACCCCAGATGTTACAGGCACAGTAGAAGAATGAGAACCCTCGAGAAAAATGCATTGATCCTAATTGGTTAAAAAGTCTTAATACAGTGAAGAAGTGGTCCTCGGATGCCATAATAATCTAACTTGGCTAACAGTCTTTGGTGGGGGACTTTGTCGAAGGCTTTGGCGAAGTTTATTACTACGAAGTCTAATTGTCCAATTTTGGGGTCATTAGGGATTTAGTGTTAGCCAGAAAGAATTAATAAAAATAACCTGTATTGAAATGGCTAAAGTATTAGATTCCCCCCATCAGCCTTACCCCTGCCTGTATGACTGTGGTCCTGGTGCCCTTAAGATTAGCCAGCCCACAGGACTTGACGGGACTGTTGACCAGGGTAAGGTTCAGGTTCCGGACAAACATCATCAACATCTGACCCACGTAGCCTGTACAGTCTGTGGCTCCGGTGGCTGTGTAGTAGCACCGAGCCACACTATTGAACACCATTTCTGAAAAGTGTTATGTGACTATTACTAGATGCATAAACTCAGTTAATAGGGTTCTCAACAGGGGTAATACATAAATATAGCAAATATTAAATATACATAAATATTATATAGACAGCAATAAAAATACAATTTACAGGCTTTATTGACTTATTATCTAGGTACACTGGGGAGCCACTCAAATAGTCCTCCAAGCAAATACTAGTAACTTCATACAGGTAGCAAGATATACAAAAGAACCAAAGTTGGCATTGCCTATCCTACACCTTTATACAGTACATATATACTGTATATTTAATTACATCTGAAAGACAAAGGCACTGACCTGGATTACCATAGACATGGAACCTCTCAGTTTACAAAGGATGACCCAAATGGCCTCGGTATTAACGGGTATAGCAGATAATCTGCCCATGGACTTCACGGGTGCACGTCGTGACGCAGGTAGAACAAATGGAAAATGGATTCAAGAAATAGATGTGATCTCTTGGGATTTGCCTTTATCTTTGCTAAAACTAAATGTATCCACATAAATTGTATTATCTACCATTACAGTACCCAATATTTTATTGATCAGACATTAACTTGACCAAAACTTACTGTATATCATTATCTACAAAATAGGAATTACCTCTATCTGTAGCGCGTCGACTGATGGCCCTAAGTGTGGACCCGAAGAAGTTGGTGATGTACGGTGGTTTGAGGGGGGCACTCTGTTTGAAAACTGCCTCCCTGCCTCCTGTCCTCCACCTCCCTGCCTCCCTCACCCCCACACCACCGTTACGGGCCTCACTCACCAGCACCCTCCACCCTGGAAACACAGGTATTTGCAATGTTCGTTTTGTGCCCCGTATTTCTATACTGTTATGCTGCTATTATTTATCACAACTAAGTTATTCAATAGGCTTGACTGAGTAGAAATAAACAAAGTATTCGGGAGACTGATACTAGGATGCATGATTATATGGGTTTTATATATACAGTGTTAGTATATGTTATTATATACATAGTCATAGATTACTTATATTTTATTATAATTACCACCAAACAAACAAATTCGGGAACTAACTATACTATTATTAAAATACCCAGAATAGTCTAAGAAGCTGCACACTGTTTTGGTTCCAATAATCCTTCTTGTAAATCTCTCATTAGGATTAGCTGTCACGTGGACCACCTGAGAGGGTACCAGACCATGGAGCTATAATAAGATAGCTCCATGTACTGTACCAGACACACACGTGTGCACCTGCAGCCAGGAACACATACGGGATCTTCTTAGAAATAATCATAGACAAATGGCTGACCACCCTAACAAAGAATAAGCCAAATGCTTAGACAATCTATAGTTCCAGTCAACAAGGGGTTTCCCTGCAAAAGTGTGACAAGCTCTGAGAGTCGAGAAACTTGGCGAACACTGAGCCTGACGACGACTTCGAAGAATTAAATCATCAGCGAAAGGAGATATTCCCCAAGACATTAAATGGGTGAAGAGATAGATCGCCTGCAACCTCGCCCACAGCCTGACAACCCTGGAGGAGACAACACCCCGAGCAGCCCAGTCATTCCTGTTGTTCAAGAGTTCCTGTTGTTCAAAAGTGCCTGTTGTTCAAAAGTTCCTGTTGTTCAAGAGTTCCTGTTGTTCGAGAGTTCCTGTTGTACGAGAGTTCCTGTTGTTCAAGAGTTCCTGTTGTTCAAGAGTTCCTGTTGTTCGAGAGTTCCTGTTGTTCGAGAGTTCCTGTTGTACGAGAGTTCCTGTTGTTCGAAAGTTCCTGTTGTTCGAGAGTTCCTGTTGTTCGAGAGTTCCTGTTGTTTGAGAGTTCCTGTTGTTCGAGAGTTCCTGTTGTACGAGAGTTCCTGTTGTTCGAGAGTTCCTGTTGTTCGAGAGTTCCTGTTGTTCGAGAGTTCCTGTTGTTCGAGAGTTCCTGTTGTACGAGAGTTCCTGTTGTTTGAGAGTTCCTGTTGTACGAGAGTTCCTCGTACTTCTTCAATAGTGTCTTCTTGAATGCATATCCAAATAAATAGTATGCAACTATTATTATTGAAATACGTTAACTGCAGTAATGTGATAAACGCCTGTGAGAGTGATAGAATGTTTTGTTCTGGTAAGACTAATTTGTTGTTTTATCAGTGGCTAGAGAAAGCTCATTAGAGGGTAAACACTAGTCAAGATTTCCATATTTAAGAATACCTTTACATATGTAATAATAAGTGAGCACTATAATTTTGGTTTAATATTGCACTATTAAACTTATAAAGTCTATCTCATATTTCCAAGGGTTAATTAAACACACTATAAACACAACTTTTAATAATTGGTCTAGTAACTTTCCAGTCGATTATAGTAAGCTTATGAAGGATGTATCGAAAAAAGAAAGTTAAGGTGAGGCTGATGGACTGTTGAGGTTAAGGGGAGATGGGTCATTTTTCTGGTCCCCTTTCTCCCTCGTGTTAAGCCCCATTTGTTTTGAAATTATAAGACGTTCGGTCCATTAGTTTGGCAATTTTAACAGCTTTCGCCCCATTTCGTTGTCAATTTTAAGACCTTTCGTGCCATTTAGGTGTCGATTATTTCCTGGCGAGCGAAAGCGTTCCTAAAATTTTAAGAGAGATCGGCCTTCGGCCGGGACATTTTTCTACCGAAAAAATTACATATTTATATTGAAGGGGGGTCTGGGGGGGGGGGGTTCTAAGCTTGATGGAGGTCTAGCAACAACAAAAAAAGAAGTATAGGCATAAATGAATTAATAGACCAAAGAAAAACAAAAAACGGTCCGTCTCCCCTTAAATTAATAAAACCAGGACTAACCTTGCATGCGTGTGGATGATCTGAGCCAGGTGACGCGGTGGGTGATAGTGAGGTGGGGGAGGGTAGTGGTGATGGGTGACGATCCCACCACCAGCACCACCCAGTGTACTCTCTGATGGGTGAAGGAAGGGGAATATAACCCACAGTACGGTTGTCGGTGGTATGCTCAACTTTTAGAATATTTATACTGCTACACACACACACACACACACACACACACACACACACACACACACACACACACACACACACACACACACACACACACACACATACACACACATACACACACAGAGCAAATGGACGATAGTTGGAGGGTTGACAGTGGTCACCCTTTTTTGGGACAGGTGGAATGAGAGCATACTTGCCTAGGAAATCATTACGGAAAAACAGTTTTTAGTACAATGGGAGGAACACTATATTATGACTTCTTAGTATTAAGCCCAGAGAGGGCAGAAAGTAGATCCTTAGAAGAGGCATAAGTAAGTGAGAGGGGTGGTGGAGAGGGAAGAGTAGTGCCAGAATCATCCACGGTGGAGTTTTTAGCGAAAGTTTGAGCAAAGAGTTCAGTTTTGACAGAGGAAGAGTTGACGGTGGTACCGTCAGAGTGGAAAAGGGGAGGGAAAGACGAGGAAGGGAAATTGTTGGAGTTTTTTGGCTAGATGCCAAAATGTTTGGGAAGAGCTAGATTTGGAAAGTTCCAGGCATTTGATATTAATTGAGTTAAGAACAGATTTGGCTTGATTCCGGGCACAGACATATAAATTATGAGATTCTTGAGTTTGAAGGCAACGGTACCATTTGAATGCGTTCTCCTTATTGCAGACAGCAGTAGAACAAGTGTGAGTCAACCAAAAGTTTTATCAGTTAGTTTGAGAGAAAGAAAATGGGAAAATGCCCCAAAGGATTACCTCAGTAATGCGCTTGGCAATGAGGGTCCCAGCCACGGAAGCAAAAAGCATTCCATGGAAAATCAAAGATGTACTGCTGAAGAGCCTCCCAGTCGGCAGCGCCAAAATGCTACAAGCGCCACTAGCTGGGGGGGTGACAAGGCCATATTGGAGAGCCAGGACAGGTAACAGAGATAAGGTTATGATCGGAGGAGCCCAACGGAGGGAGAAGAGTTATAGTGTAAGCAGAAGGATTAGAGGTTAGAAATAAGTAAAGCATGTTGGGCCAATCTCCAGGGTGGTCCGGGATATAGGTGGGGTGCTGAACTAAGTGCTCTAGGCCATTTAGGATAGAAAAGATATAGACTTGTTCACCAGCCCAGTCAGTGAAATGAGAGGAGAGCCATTCGCGGTGGCGAACATTGAAATCTCCTTAGACGGAGATTTCAGAGAAGGGAGAGATGGATAGAATGTGTTCCACTTTAGAAGTAAGATAGTCAACAGATTTTGGATAGTCAATAGAGTTAGGGGAGAGATAAACAGCACAGATATATTTAGTGAGAAACTGACAAGATAGCTTAAACCAGAAAATTGAGAATTCAGAAGAGTCAAAGTTGTGAAAACGAGAGCAAAAAGATTGTTGCGTACATATACACACACCATCCACCTTTGGCTTTGAATTGAGGATAGAGATAGTAGGAGGATAAGAAAACTGGGTTTCGGTGAGGAAAAGTCAGGTTTGGTAGCAGAGAGATGGTGTTCCACAGAGAGGAGTTCAGAGGAAAGGCCACAAATTGTATAGAAACTTATAGATAGAATAGCAGGAAGAGTTTAATGGCACTTAGAGGAGTATGGACGTTACCTCGCGAAATCAAACCTTCGTTTGCACATATGAGAATATTTTGTATTACTATTACTTTACTGTATTTAGTCACCAGGACATTGTTACCGTCACATGTATTTAGTTGGATACTTAGTTAATGTAGATAGTGGAAATCCTTGCACCTGATTGATAAAATTACAACATATATACAATGTAAATGTTTGCATTACTCAGTTAATCTCAACATATATACAATGTAAATGTTTTCATTACTCAGTTAATCTCTTTGCCGCACCTGGTCATACAACCCCAAGGATGGCGCGGCGATGATGGAAGCCGCGGCCCAGACAGGTGAGCCGATCAGCACGATGGTCCACTGGCGAGAGAGGAAGCAGTAGGCTTGGTTGGGATGCTGCATCACAACTACCACCAAGGAGGACAGATTGGAGAAGGTACAGCCTGCCACACTACCCTCCTGCCACCCTCCTTCCACCACACCTCGTATGCCATCTCCTGATCAGATACACATACAACATACACCACTGCCATCACACAACATATATTATCATGACATGAGCTACCAAATGTATACCAGTGTAGCCTATACCTCCTCCCTTAAGGAGAGTAGGGGGCACCCGCCTTTCAATACATTCCCACCCCAATTCTGTCCAACCCAAGATTGAACCGATTTTCTCGTTCTTTTTTTATATCAAACTATTGTTCTTTCGTCCATTATGTATTATTGCAAATTAGTTAAAGCGAAAATCTTGCATATCAGTACTGACCTGCACCACACTCAGCCACCAGAGCAAACGAAGGAATATCCAGCATGGCCAGGAGATCCCCAGCCTTGTTTTCCATTTCTGGAGAAACATTAACATTTTGACATGCTCCCTCAGTTGTGCTTCCGTTCTGGTACAGCTCATAGTCCATTAAATCCGTGTTCCTCTCCATTTCTCCCAGAGTGTCTGACCTGGCTTGACCTACATCCTCCGTGTTGGTTGGCAGAGGTGTGTGCCGCAGTCGTGTTGTGATGAAGGAGTGAAGGGGTGTGGCGAACGAAGAGGTCCCCATAGCAGGTAATATTAACCAACTACTCGCAACTGACAAACATATACAAAATATATATGATAATTGAGGAGCACAGCAGCAGCAGCAGTAGGGCTCATAAGCCATTGGCCCTCTGCATATTCTAAAACCACACTCAAGTGATGCCGTAAACCTTCATGAACGAAATAAGCAGTACAAAATAGTGGTCTTTCTGAAACTTAATTATATTTAGCCCTCCATCGCAAACTGTTACTCTTAAATTAATATATATAATTGCACTAACAATAGCATGCTAATGTCCGTGATAATCAATTTCCTTATAACATAAATTAGTTTGCCAAATGTTCGGCCTGTCGCCTTCACCTGACTGACTATAAGCTAAACTCAACTATCACAAGAATGTTTAGACTTCAGATAAGATATAGGCATTACCTTTTAATCTTCCGACATTTAAATAGTTGACTATTCTTACTTAAATCTAGAAACGAACCAGGCAACTGTCCCTCAAATTTGTTTCACATGTAATTGTAACACAAAACTCTTAGGTCTTTACTTCGCAAAATTCAACTACTCGTGATTTAATCTATTAATTCCTTTCTTCTAGCTAGCTATTAGCTTTTAGCTTCCTTAGCAATTAAGAACTATTCATTTAACTAAGATATACTTTCATTGCATCAATTGTTGTCTTTAATCTTTCTTCTCTTTACTTCACCTAATATAAGTTACATTATTTAAACGGGGATTAGACCATCAGTAACTTTGTAAGTAATTTGTTGTACGTCAAACATTAATTTATACCATAATATCTGTCCGTATTGTCACGTAATCAAATCTTGATAAAAGTATACAAAATACATACTTGTCATGACGACGAAAGTCATAGGAGGGGTCATGGTCCGCAGGTGCTGTTCAAATGAAGGAAATGTTATAAAGTTGTGTCTACCTATTGTGTACATCACATAGATTCCATTCAATGTGATTCTATTTATTGTGTTTCCTAATTGTTAATGCTTGTAACTTGAAAACCTGGAAAAAACAACTTAATGTATAGAGAAAGAGAAGAGCCATTCCTTTTCCCCGACCCTTCTTAACCATGTACAGTACGGGTGCGCCATCCTTGCATTTGTTATTTTGGCTAATATCAAACTATTTTATTCAGCTTAGGAAAGAAAATATATTAATCAAATCGCTACAAATTATCTCAAATAACCCTTGAATTACCACAGTTCCTTCTTAAACTAAATTAATTCCAATCGCATAATAACTCGGAATAAAATTAACCCCTTGAATATTATACCGCATTTTATTCTGGCGATCCATTAAGGGGAGGTATTTAGTTTGTTCCCTAGACCTCCATCAAGCTTAAAATTACACCCCCTTGAGTCCCTTTCAAGATAAATTTGTACATTTTTCGGTAGAAAAATACCCCGGTCGAAGGCCGGTTCCTCTTAAATTACAGGCTCGCTATCGCTCGCCAGGATAAAATCGACACCTGAATGGCACGAACGGTCTTAATATGGGGTGAAAGTTCTTAAAATCGCTAAACTAATGGGGCAAACGTTTTATAATATCAAAAGCAATGGGGTTAAACGTGAGGGAGAAAGGGGTCAAGAAAAAAATCCCTCGAGTGGAGATCTCCCCTTAAGCGACTTTATGCAGCTAGCTTAGGAAGGACCTCTAGCAATGAAACGGGCAAACTCGATCTCACTCAACCCTCTAAATCCCACTGATCCTTCCTGTTCCATAATACAATCGTCTAATAACAGCCAGAATAAAGGGAAGAAATGCGTCAAAATGTATTCTCTTATACTGTCGGGGTTAAGGTAATAGTCACCATCACCAGCCACAAAACGACAGGTCAGGTCAGGTGAAGGTATTGAGGAATAAGCCTTTACAACGGCACCTCGTATCTACTTTCCAAAGAGTTTTGAGAGGGGAGAAGGGGTGTTGGAGAGAGAGGGAGCTGTTGGAGTGGCTTTATGTGTGAAAGAGGGGAGAATAGGAGGTGTTGGAGAGAGAGGAAGCTGTTGGAATGGCTTTGTTATGTGTGTTATTATAGTCTGTATAGAGGGGAGAAGGGGTGTTGGAGAGAGAGGGAGCTGTTGGAGTGGCTTTGTTATGTGTGTTATCAGTCTGTATACGTCGAAGCAGGAGGACACTAACCTTAGCATTCGAGGTTCAAATTACGAATGAGTCTCGATCCACTGTACTCCACATCCACCTCCTCCCCGTCAGGCCAGTTCCCTAAGCAGTGTTACCAATTTAGCTACTTTTCCGCTAGATCTAGAGCTATTTACTTCGATTTAGAGGCCAATTCCTACATCTAGCGTCATGTATTCTAGCCATATTCTGTAGATTTGAGCCATTTTAGAGCGATATTGTAGAGATTGTGCCATTATTCTAGCGATTTTCGGCATTTATTTACTGATTTTCGGCATTTATTTACTGACTTTTGGCATTCATTTACTGATTTTCGGCATTGATTTACAATATAGCGGCCTTGATTTGGTAACCCTGCCCTTAGCCTTGGCCTTTTCTGCAACGAGCACACTTCTACAATCACCTCCTCTGATTGTTTTGACCTATTCTATTAAATTACTTTTGTGATTCGCCTTCAAGATTGTTGATTACGTTCTCATTCCGTCTTGTATATTTGTTTGCTATCAGCTCCTGCCAGCCAGACATTGATTATACTGTGCGTGTGAGGTGGTACGTATACAGACTAATAACACACATAACAAAGCCACTCCAACAGCTTCCTCTCTCTCTCCAACACCCCTTCTCCCCTCTCTACACTCTTCAGAAAAATAGGAAAAGTAGAATGTAGATAAGAGGTGCCGTTGTAAAGGCTTAATTATTCCTCAATACCTGAACCTGAACCGTTGCAGCACCAGTATTAACCACTTCTATACCGGCGACTTATATTGGCTACTGTTAGACGATATTATTCAATTTAGAAAGAGCCTCCAGCAAATAAAAGACTTCGAACTATCTCACTTAACCCTTTTTACTACCACAGATCCTTCTTAAACTGCACAAAATCGTATAAATATAGTAAACCAATATAATTAAAAAGACGTTGCCGGTACGAAAGGGGTTAAGGGTAGATTTCCACTTGAGGGATTTTGTCTTGGCCCCTTTCTCCCTCCTGTTTATCCCCATTACTTTTGAGATTTAGAGACGTTCCCCCCATTAGTTTGTCGATTTTAGAACTTTCCCCCCATTTCTGTCAATTTTAAGACTTTTTGTGCCATTTAGGTGTCGATTTTTTCCTGGCGAGCAATAGCGAGCCTGTAATTTAACCCTTTCACGCTCATATGACGCAGAGGTTGCCAGATTAGCAATCAAAAATATAGTTCTCTCACTCTTATAATTACCTCTCCAAAATTAGTTTTCTGCCCACAGCTAACTCAAAGACAACTGCAGAGGTTGAAGTAACTAAACTAAAGGTTTCTAAATACCCCTGATGGTAACAAAGGCTTTAAAATATCCCTAATAGGCTCAAAATCGCGTCATATGTCGGAAAGGGTTAAGGGGAACCGGCCTTCGGCCGGTAAATTTTTCTAGCGAAAAATGTACAAATTAATCTTGAAAGGAGCTCAAGAGGGTGTTATTATAAGCTTGATGGAGGTCTATGGAGCAAACTAAAAACCTCCCCTTAAGCTTGTATAACCTAACCCTTTCAATGGTATATCTTAATTTTCCATATATTCTGGATATCATTGGGTAATTTTACATAGCTTTGGAAGGACCTCTAGGAATTAAAGAGAGAACAACTTTCTCAATTAACATTTTGAATCCCTCAAACCCTTTTTAAACTTGATAGAATTGTATAATATTAGCCAGTAAAATAAATAAATAAAAATAATATACCGTTGGAATCGCAACGAGCGGAATCCATATATATATACCCTTGAAAAAAAAAAAAAAAAAAAAGGTCTATTGGGCCTAAAAAATTTATATATAAATAAAAAAAAATATGCCGTTGGAATCGCAACGACGAGAGGAATCCATATATACCCTTGAAAACACAACGACGAGAGGAATCCATATATACCCTTGAAAACACAACGACGAGAGGAATCAATATATATACCCTTGAAAACACAACGACGAGAGGAATCCATATATACCCTTGAAAACACAACGACGAGAGGAATCAATATATATACCCTTGAAAACACAACGACGAGAGGAATCCATATATACCCTTGAAAACACAACGACGAGAGGAATCCATATATACCCTTGAAAACAACGACGAGAGGAATCCATATATACCCTTGAAAACACAACGACGAGAGGAATCCATATATACCCTTGAAAACACAACGACGAGAGGAATCCATATATACCCTTGAAAACACAACGACGAGAGGAATCCATATATACCCTTGAAAACACAACGACGAGAGGAATCCATATATACCCTTGAAAACACAACGACGAGAGGAATCCATATATACCCTTGAAAACACAACGACGAGAGGAATCCATATATACCCTTGAAAACACAACGACGAGAGGAATCCATATATACCCTTGAAAACACAACGACGAGAGGAATCCATATATACCCTTGAAAACACAACGACGAGAGGAATCCATATATACCCTTGAAAACACAACGACGAGAGGAATCCATATATACCCTTGAAAACAAAATTCGAACATGACCTGCCAAGGTACTCGGCTTCGCCTGGACTAAACCCTTTTTTTTTTTTTTTTAAATAACGTTTGATTCTGGCCGAATGGCTTCTCCCTCCATACCTTCACCTGACCTGAGAATAGACGTGGTGTTGTCAAATGTTCGACCTGGTCTCACCTAGCTGCTTAATATAAACTTGCTTCACCCAAATACTAATAGTGTAAAATAATGTGTTCATTATTAGCTCAACTTAATCCAAATATTCAGTTAAGGACGGATGGGCGAATTGTTTTGCTTATTTTTTCATCTGTTTATTATTATTATTTTATTGTTTTTAGTTTCCTCCCTAGACCTCCATCAAACTTTAAAAAAACATTCATTAGATCCACCTTCCAGATTAATTTGTAAATTTTTCGATAAAAAATGTTCCGGCCGAAGGCCGATTTTTCTTAAAATTACAGGCTGAATGGACAACGGAATGGCGATACTTAGATAAAAGTATTATTACAGACAAAATTAAGGAATTTCGTGAAATGTCACGCAAATCCTAATTTACCAAGGTATTCCCAAGGTTATTACATGGCAATATACAACATACTCACACACAAACACTGTAACACACAATGAAGAAACGCCTGTACAATATTTAATGATATCATCTGCAATCACCGCTCCGTTCTCTGTGGCTCTAGAAATGAGACCAATCCAAATAGATTGTTTGAGGATGTTATCATACTTATATATCGGTGAGCTCATTATTCCTTCACATATTCCCGCAACTTGGTTCTGGCGGCTTCAGAAGTAGGCTACATAGTTCAAAATAGTCTCGTACTGTCTCAAATAGTCTCACTGTACAAAATAGTATTTTAATGTCTCAATAGTCTCACAGTACAAAATAGTCTCGTAATGTTTCGCAGGGCAAAATAGTCTTGTAATGTCTCAATAGTCCCACAATACAAAATAGTCTTGTAATATCTCAAGTAGTCTCACAGTGCAAAATATTCTCGTAATATCTCAATAGTCTAATAGTACAAAATAGTCTTGTAATGTCTGAAATAGTCTCGCTGTACAAAATAGTCTTTTAGTGTCTTAATAGTCTCACAGTACAAAAGAGTCTCGCAATGTCTCGAATAGTCTCACTGTACAAAATAGTCTCGCAATGTCTCAAATAGTCTCACAGTACAAACTAGCTTCCATTCACCCACCATCCATCCATTCATTCACCCACTTCCATCCATCCATCCATCCCTCTACCCACCATCCATCCATCCCTCTACCTACCATCCATCCATCTACCCACCATCCATCCATCCCTCTACCTTCCATCCATCCATCCCTCTACCCACCATCCATCCATCCCTCTACCTACCATCCATCCATCTACCCACCATCCATAATTTATGTACCTCTACCCACCATCCATCCCTCTACCCACCATCCATATATGTCCCTCTACCCACCATCCATCCCTCTACCCACTATCCATCCATCCCTCTACCCACCATCCATCCATCCAATTCCCCTCTAGTACCTCCTAATACTCATTCACATGTGTCGATCCTCCTCAATTATCGGCTATTTTCCCTTATTTCCCTAATTTATGGGTTATTTTCCGCGTGAATTATTCTCACGCTGTCTCGAGACAACGGGTTATGCATTTAGAGACCTTATAGCAGTGTGAGATCTCTCCCAGAGATTTCAGTTGCAAGCCAGGCGTTGGAGAGGGAGGATGTTGGTCTCTCAGCTGGCCACTCCAGAATACGACCGGGCGGCGAAAATAAACGTTTTTTAGCCCCCCAATTGCTATTCCCACTTCTTTTATCATTTTTCAAGGTTCACATGATCATCATATAAGTAAAATAAATGCACATAGAGAAGAAATAATGCTTTATATTGTAAATACAACACATTCTGTCAGAATCGAAGGCTAGAAATTACCCGTTTTGGACACTTCCCTACCTTAATTTCGCGTTTTTGGGGTTAAAGTTAAACACCCCATTCTTACGCTCCTTGGGTTAACAAACAACTATAGTCAAACCATTTTGTAAAGTTGTTGTTGTTGTTGCTGTTCCCCAAGCTGCCTGGCCGAACAGCCCCAAGGCCCCGAGCAAGGCCAAGGCCATAACCGAGCGCCCCCACAGAACCCTCCCTTCCGACCACAATAAAGCCTGGGTGACCGAAGCCACTCCATGGCGGGGAGCTGGGGAGGGTGAGGAAACGCCCGGGAAACCAAAGCCCCACCCAGGGCCCTGTGCCCCTCAGCAATTATGAAGAGAAAGTTGAGGGGCAAAGGAAAAATGTGACGCTTTGGCTTCCAATCTTGGTAGATTGGGAGGTCAATCCACGGAAGAGACGCCGTCACTTGAGATCTAGAAAATATATAAGTAGAAGGAACAGTCAGAGTAAGCTATGGGTATGGCAGAGATCGCTCAGTTCTCACTCTGATAAACCAGCCCATCACCAGTTTTGTAAAGTTAGACCAATAGAGATATCTCGATCTATTGGTCTAACTGGTAGAGTGACTGCGTCATAAAGTTCAATTCCCGGCAAGGGCATATTTTCGGGAGGCTATTTCAGCATCTAACGAAGTTTAGGTGTGTTGATAAAATTGTTAGGATGGTTGAGAGTAAGATCGGAGCTCCATAAATCCTCTTTCGGGTATGGTGTAAAAACCTATTCCTACACTGAGAATCCCATTCTCTTTGTTTTCTTTGCTTGTTGTCCCTTTTGAGGCGCTTTTTCTGGGGTGATTTCTTCTTGCTCTTCTTCTTGGCTTTGGTGGTGGTCCCTGGTCCTAGAGGGCCCGTGTTGTGGCTCGTGACTACTTATGGAAGCAATGCGGCAGCCGGCAGGTTTGTTCTGTGGTGTTATTTGTAGACAAGAGCAGGTGGCTGGAGATATTTGGCATAAGTTGTTCAGACCCCGTCATCTCACCTCTATTGAGGACGGTCGACATTTATGGGTTAACCCGTTAAGCGCCGGCTATTGGTAGTGCACACCCTACCGCCAAGCGACGGTATTAGGCTTCATTTCCCGCCTAAAGTTGTCATTTTACAATAAATATCGTTATTACATAATTATTCATATGCGCCTATTTTACTTTTAATATGAAGATATTAACATGTAACCAATAAAACAAGAGGGAATAGTATTTGGGGGGTGAAAAAGACAAATTATTGCTGACCCTCCAGTCATGAAGTGTGAGGCGAAAGAGACGTATAGGCCTACCCTCTCTCCCCGAGGCCTGGAGGCAGACTGAGGTCTCTCTCTCCCCACGCGCACTCGATATGCGCAGAACACCTTGGAACCGGGTTGGAGAGATAGGCGCGATAAATAAACCGACAAACCAGGGAATAAGAGGACAAATAGGTGATAATTGAAGGGGGGGGGGGCAGGGGGAAGGAGAGGGTTTTGACACATGAGTGATAGGAGGTATGGAGGGGAATTATCTCACTTAATCACATATTCCTTTTTTTTTTTTTTTTTTTTTTTTTTAAGGTCTTGGATCTTAAGACGTTCGTCGCCTTTCACCACCAAAACCTCTTAAGAGTTTTCTCGTCGTACTCGGGTTAAGAGTTTCGATCAGTGCCTTTCCCGGGTTAATAGACCCTGGCAAGATTTTGGATGGTCACAATGCCCATCATTAAAGCCAACGAATTGGAAGAATTTTTTTTGTTTTGTTTTACCATACCTATTGGTAATAGGCCTATATTTGGAATTGCATTGTGCCCCAGACGGGAATAAGCGATCGAGGCTCCTCGGTCCTCATTTTAAAGTTAAACCCCGAAAGGCATGCATATGGATTCGTTAGGATGAAATCGAGTATAAATTCATCTTGACGAGATGTGTAGTGTATCTTGAGTGCGTGATAGAAAAGGAAGTGTTGGCGCGTGTTGATGCATGAAGGGGGTCGAGTGTTGTGAGCAGAGTGCGTGCGCCGTGAGGCTGGGGGGTTGTCTGTGCAACTGTCGCCAGATGGCAGTGCGCTCCACCAGACGGAGCAACTACAATCAACTCTCCTTCTACAACAACTAGGAAAGGAGGCGCAAATATTGCTCGTATTTTGTAGACAACCATCGTCGCACATGGAGCAATTGGAGAAGGCGGCTCATATATTGATGGTAATTTCTACGGGATTTTTTGGTGGAGGTAAGAGGAAAGTGAAGCCCAGAAACGAGCAGACTGCCTTGGCTGCGGCACCACAGGATGTAAACAAACAGGGAGGTAGCCCTTTGTGTCACCCACCTGGCCCATATCTACTTCCTCATATTACATTTATTGATGTTTACAATGCCACTTATGACTTTTTAATATCATTGCTACAATTGTAGGGAAGGTGCTTCTTCCTAGGCTGTTATATCCCCGGTCAACATTTGAACAACGGGAACTCGTCAAGGGAAATTAGACTAGGATATCTGTCAAGTTGGCAAGTCCAACAATGTGAATGTAGGCTAGGCCTAGGCTACTGTAGTCTGCTTAATCCTAGATCATTGGTGAAGAATTGGGGGTCAATATAAAGTTTATGTAATTTAATTGCTAGGCTAGGCCTAATCAATTTGTTTGCATTTTTGTCATCAATTTTAGTTTTTTAAGGGTAGGCTAGGCCTAGGCCTAATTTGATGTGTGATAATAGCCTAGGCCTAGGCTAGTAGGAAATGCATATTTACCTATAATTCAACAATCTAAAAACACCCATAATCCCACCCCTATAATGTGCAACTCTCCAACCCAAGAGTGAAACGTTATCCTCAATCTTTCTTCTATTCAACTGCTGAGCTCTGGAACTCTCTCCCAGAATCAGTCTTTTCCTCTTCCTATGACTTAAATTACTTCAAACTCTTGTGTGGCCAGGCATCTTGGCCCTGTTACTCTTTCAACTCTGGGGGAGGCACTCAATACAGGTAGTTCTGCCTTTTGTCTCCCTCACTCACATAAAATAAATAAATAAATACCCAGTAGCCTACTCTCCAAGAGTCTCCATATAGCCTAGGCCTATACGCTCCTGCCACATTCACCTGTGTAGACAAATTGACAATGTCTACATAGGCCACTGCGAATTTTCGAAAGTAACGTCAAATGATCAACCAATGGTAATTTATCTTCCTGGATGACGCCACACCCATTTACCCATTCACCTATCATGTGCAGCTGTGCATAGGCCTAGGCCTATTCCACATAATGCCTTTTATATGGACAGAGGTTTGCAGTTTGCTGTTTATAGTGTAGGCCTATTATGGCGTCTTGTGATGAGTGGACTCTCACACGCCATTCAATTTTTTGTGTGTGTGTGATTTTTGTCCGTCCATATCCAGTGGATTTATATACCGAGGACTGTCGGAAGTGACTATTTACCCATTATCCAAGGACTATTGGAAGTGAGTATTTACCCATTATCCAACAATAGGGTAGGTTCGGTTAGGGAAAATGGGATTTTTGCCCCCTACTGTTAAAATATATGAGTATCAATGAGTCCTGGGGGGTGAGGGGAGGGCCTGCCCCCCCTCAAATGGTTATGGCCAAATATAGCTTATTTTTTCCCTTTCTATCCTTTAAACTTGTATGTATGTATGTATCCTCTTTAAACTTTAATTTCCCCTGATCTTTATCATTTATAGCCTTCCCCACTAGTGGGGGCTGTTGTTGTTATTGTTCACTAGGCTGCCTGGCCGAACAGCCCCAAGGCCCCAAGCAAGGCCAAGGCCATAACCAAGCGCCCCCACAGAACCCTCCCTGCCTACCACAATAAAGCCTGGCCCCTGGGTGACCGAAGCCACTCCATGGCGGGGAGCTGAGGATGGTGCGGAAACGCCTGGGAAACCAAAGCTCCACCCAGGGCCCTGTGCCCCTCAGCAATTAAGAAGAGGAAGCTGGGGAGCAAAGGAAAGATGTGACGCTTTGGCTTCCAATCTGCCAACCTCTAGATTGGCAGATTGGGAAGTCAATCCACGGAAGAGACGCCGTTACTTGAGATCTGGAAAATATATAAGTAATAGGAACAGTCAGAGTAAGCTATGGGTATGGCAAGAGATCGCTCAGTTCTCACTCTGATAGACCAGCCCATTGTTGGATAATGGGTAAATACTAATTTCCTACATTCCTCGGTGTAAAAAAACACTGTAGTACTGTATGTAATCAAAGAAAAAATACAGCAAAACTTGTGACTGTCACACTGTTAAAATTGACCCAGCATACAAGGTGTCAAACGGAAAACTAGTCCATTATTTTTACTCTTCATTAGTGTATATGAAAAGATAAAATTATCGTTTGTAGATAACATTATGTCTTAGAAAATGATAAAATGATTAAACAATGCTATTTTATGTTAATTGTGTTGTATTCATGCACATATTCACCAGTCTTCAAACAAAATTTCTGCGGATTTACACCCTGCCCAGCAATGTACTGTACAGTATAGAAACCTATTGAACACTACTGTAAAAGTAGATTTTTGTTTACATCCGTAAGTGCCTGCCTTGCCGACTATCATTATCAATGGAAGTATTAACCTAACCTGGCAGCTGCCGCCCGCAAACCCTGGCTTTCCGCACAGCAGTAGGGCTTCCTGAATAAGGTAATGCTGGTACTAAAAGAAAAAAAAAACGGTTCCCAAAATAAAATTACGAATGAAGGTGTGTAAGTCTAGTAGCCTACTTTTAGTGGGGTCAGGGTGGCGTAGGAGGGGATTCATTGGCTTTTGACTTGTGATTTTCATAAACTCAAATCAACCAATAAGGCAATACCATACCTAATTCAATTTTAGAGCCTAGGTCGCAGGTGGTGGTAATGTATAATACAGTACATAATACATACCGTACTACATAAATTTAAAGACCAAGTGCTGCACATAAAGTGTGGTTCCGGTTGCATGTCCTGACGGCGGCGCTCCAGGCAGCCCTGTTTAGAATTGCCTTACTTATCAGGTTTTTTAATTCAAGATTAGACTGTAAAGTCAGATCCCACGGCTTTTGTGGTCTACCCCTTGGTGCAGCTCCCTCTACGTTCATGGAATTTTCACGCTACTTAGTTCTCCACAAGCCCAAACCATTCAAACCTGTGTGTATCATACTAATTTCACCATTCTCATCTCATTACATTCCATTCTGTTTATGTCATTCTCTTTGACAGACCACATTTCTGAAGCATATTCCATAGTTCTAGTCTTCACCATTTGCAAGATAACAGTGAGTGCTATATCCTGATAGCCTATATATCTAACGTAGGTGAGGTAATTATCTTTGCAGAGATATGAATGTGACAATGACAAAAATCTCAGAAAATCCAGTGTTTATCCCAGAAACCTGACAAAACTTTCCGTACCCTCTTATTTTCAGCATTAAACAAGAACCAGTTGGTGTAGTGTTCTATTCTTCACCATTTGCAAGATGACTATGAGTGCTACATCTGATATATATCTAACCTAGGTTAGGCCATTTCTTTGCGGAGATATGAATATGATCAAATAAAACAAAATTATTGAAAAAGCCCTGATCCCCTGCGAAAGTGTAAACCTGGCCGGGCGAGATAGATAAAAAAAAAATGGGTAATTTTGTAGTTTCAATTATATACCGGTATATGTAATAATGAAGATCTCTCAACTTGATCAACCCATATTTATCTTCTACCAATCAGCTTCTGTGTACAATACCCTAATCTCCAATGAAAAAATATATATTTGTTTTATACAATATATATAGGCTAGATATATTATATGTAATAATATGTATTAGTTATTACCCAGCATTGTATAGGAAAAATATATAAAAAATTATACTTGATATTTTGACATCACATCAGAAGTTATACCGGTAGTAATTATTATCAATGTTCCAAATGTGTATTTTGTTTGTGATACAATGAAGCATCTGGAAACATCTGGCAAGTTCCATTCATTGTTGAAGGCACTAAATTATTTTTTTTATTGCAGGCACCACCTGATCTGGTGACATCAGAACAACGACATGAAGCAGAACAAGTCTTTCTTCAGTTACGGAATACAAAAAACCCATTTAATCTATGTCGACAGCTCTTGGGTATGTATAATCTATTCATACATTAGTCTAAATCTATACTGTAATTTGCCGACAACCTTGATCATAAGTTTTAAGTGATGATAACTTTCTTTGACATTTGTTCCTAATACTTTAATTAGTAGCTACTAGTTACATGTACAGTATAAGTATCCCATTCTATAGAGTTAGTGTACATTTCAGAAGTGATATCCCATCGGGGGTAATATTCTGTGGTGATATGATCCGAGCACTGAATTATTATTACGGCACATTACCTCTTCCAGCTAGCTTGTGTAAGAGAGAGGCTACTATGCTTGTTATGAAAGTAGATTAATATATTGATTATATAATGCTGGATAATTCTTTCAACAGAGACGTCCCAGGTGGACTACTTATTGTTTGAAGCGGCGAGTCTCCTCCGAGTGGGAGTGATCCGAGAGTGGCGGGACCTGAGCAAGGAAGACAGTGTTCAGCTAAGGCAGTACATCGTCCACTATGTTGTCAACAGACGCAACATACCACACTATGTCAGGGAGACGCTGGTGCAGGTGGGTTCTTCTCATGGATATTCAAGAAGGAGTCATACCAACAATTTTTCTGGCAGTTTTCAGTTGACAACATTTTGGGGCTATATTGCATTGTATAGGCAATTAGACTAGAAGTAGATTTTTTTAGGTGGTTAATTATATGAGTATCGGTAAATGCCGATAATCGGGAGTAAACACTGAATCCTAGGCTTTTGTCCGCCACACTGACATAATTATATTCATCATAAAAACTGAACCACTTGGTCTAGAGACTTCTAGTTTTCACCAAACGCAAGACAACAATGACAACTGCTGCTGGATATATATATAAGCTAGGTTACTGGTAGGCCATTTTTTTGCGTATAAATAAGCCCGCCAAAATGCTGGTTGGCGGAAGGTTTAAAGTTAATTTTTCATGATAATCATTAGAGGTTTCATGTATTTTTTTGTTTTCAGCAATATTGTAGTTTTGCCTTCCCTATATCTTCTAATGCATTGTAAAGTAAGGTTAAGGTGGTAATTCCCCCTACTACTACGTAACTACCCCCCTTTACGAGGTTGGGGGGGGGCTTCGGGTCTGGCGACTGGGGCTTGATGGGGGAGGGTTTGGGATTTTTCCCTTTCCCTCTCTCCTCGAGCTTTTGTCGTTGGCTTGAATAATTTTGCATAGTTTTTCATTCCTCTTTCTATGTTTTTCCCCTTCTGTTCTTATTTTGTCCCATTCGATTTTCCTCGGGTAGCCTATATCACATGCCTCCTTGGCCTGGCTAAGTATTGTAGTAGGCTCCTGACCTGATTTATCTCTTCGGTCGCTGATGTGGCCGAGCTGGCTTGATTCCCCTCAGTAGTGCATTTTCTTTTGCATCTCGCTGTGATTTTTTTTCTACCTTAGTCATGATCTCTCATTCTTTGCCCTTGATCACATCTTGGTTGGTGCTGCAGTGTAGCAGTTCTTGCCTCATCCTTCGGCCCTGCCCTATAAGAGCTCTGCTGTGGAGCTCATGTGGTCCTGCTGAACTGATGACATGGCGAAAAATGTCTTCGTGTCTTCGCCTTCCTGGATTTGTTCACCTCATGCCCTTCCCTATCTATCTTGACTTGATTAGTTATCCATCTTGATCTAATCCTTCGGGCCAACCCTATGAGAGTTCTTTTGTGGAAGTCAGTGGTCTGGTTAAACTAATTTTATTAAAAAAAAAATGTGATTGAAAAACGAGTGCGAATAAAATTTTGTTGCGCGCCAAACTGGTTCTGCCAGGATAGACGATTAGCGGTACATAAGTAATGCTCAGATGCTAAGAGGGTTAAAATTGAAGAGGTTAACAAAATACATGTAGATCTTGATGACATAAGATCCTAAAGAAAAGGTAACTAGTGAGGAACTATGGAACTGGTTGGGTATTAGAAGTAGTAGAGAGGCACATGTAGGGTTGGTTTGGACAAGTGGAGAGGATGGACGATCAATATTGGATTAAAAGTTGCCAGTCTGTGAACTTGGAGAGAGCTGCGCAGAGGAGTAGACCTATAAAGTCTTGAAATCAGGGCATTCGATCTGATCTCGAATTAAAAAACTTAACAAGTGAGGCAGCCTAGACTAGGCCTACTTGGAAGATCTCCATTGTGTCAGACTGAAACCCTAATGCTGGATCATTCAGTCTTTAAAGTGAATGCACAATATAGATGAAGTTCTGTTTGACCTACTCACCTTCTTTATATCGTCAATGTCTATCTCTATGCAGGTTGTGGGTATCATGGTTAAGCGCAGCAGTGTGGAAGACCAGGGGCAGGACCGAGGCCAGCTGCTGACAGAGGTGGAGCAGCTTGTGTCTTCAGGCGATAACACAATGGTAGGTCCTTCACTTGTTAACTATTTCAGTATGACTAACCCCTATAGTAATTTTTTTCTTCAGCAGATGGTAAATTGCCATATCGTCATCTTAATTACTTGGCGATTATTTTGTAGCTAAATATGTTATTAATTATAAAAACTTGGCAATATGATGATGCTGACATAGTAATTTCATTATTTCCATTAGGTATCGAAAAATCAGCTGCTAAAGGATTCAGTTTGCCACCAGCTGGAAATAACGGACTATAGAGTACATTTAACCCTTTCAGTACCATTACCACCTTTAATCAGATGACCCCAATTATTGTATTGCTCTAGCTACTTCCACTAGCAAGAATTTGTCAGCGTTAATGTCCTCACCTGGATTTTTATCTCCAAATGATCCGAGGGCAACTGCTAACTGGTATATCAGCACCCCATACCATTAAACATAGCATAGTAGACTGCATTTCACACAATCACTTACGGCTTAGAGAATAGATTGCCTTGGATAGTCTGCAAAAAAATGGTTCTTACCCTCCTTTTATTTTGACAGCGAATGATTGGGTGCAGCATTATCAGCGCCCTAATGCACGAGTATGCTGTCACAGTTAAGTCTACTGATGTGGGACTCACGTGGGAGACACACTTTAAGGCCAAGAAGCAATTTGAGGTAAAGTGATGTTGTCTGTGAATAATAGGATACATAGTACCGTACTGTATGTGATAACTGATAATAATCTGATCTTTTCTTTTTCAAAGGTGCCAGTTTTTCCAATAAACAGTAATTCACTAGTGCTAGAGACACCACTTAAAAGAACCTCGATGCTAAGTATTTATGAGAACCACCCATTTATGCTCTGTAATTGTCACTCATGATACCTCTTTATACAGACTCTTAGTAGACAGAGGTTTTGATGCATAACTTTAACCTTTTTAAGGTCAATTATTGTGACTGGTAATCTTTTTGGTCATGTTATGTTATAGCAACTTTTTTTTCTTTTGTTATAGCTTTTTAATCAACTGTGTGTAATGTCATGATATTTATGTCACAGCAATTATGGTTTTCTCCTCCATAGGGTACAGACCTGCGGCGAATCTTCCACTTCCTGGTGAACCTTCTGGGTGAGGTGGTGAAGGTGGAGGGCAAGTTGAGTACAGAGCTGTCAGCACTCCTTCAGAAGCTGCTGCTGATCGCCGAGACCACCCTCACATGGTCCTTCATATCCCTACACTATATCCTTTTACACATTCGTTATGACATGTACAGTTTGCCGCACATATTCTGTTCCGTTGGGGTCGTGATTTGGCAGCGCTGCACCCATTTCTCTCGCTCTGCCTCCTACCTTCCACTATTGGTATGAGGTGGGTGCGACGCTGACAAGTTACAATTTGCTGGGATGGTTGAGAAATTAAACATGTGCGGCAAACTGTACATTACCCCCAAAAAGCATCGTCAATCAGGTGGTTGGCCATGTGAATCATGGTGATGCACTGGGGATTATATAAATTAGGTTTGTGCAGCATAATAAAACTACCTATAATGTTATGTAGAGCAGATTAACCAGACCTCTGAGCTCCATACGGAACTCTCATATACCTATAATATTTTGGATACTTTATAGATGAAACTTTCTTCTTACTCAAAGCTACCCTATGCATGAAATGTGCAGTCAGTGAAACTACGAATGCATCTTTGTAATTTTTCTTGAATTTTCTAAGGGTAGAGATAGAAGGAAAGGGCTAGGGGTATGGGTTAGAATAGCTACAAATGGTGTCAAGAATTCCAAGTAGCAAGCTATTTACTGATATATATATATATATATCTGGTGTGTATATTCGAAAGTGTGTGTGTAGCCTACTGTATATTATGTAATATGAGTGACTAAAATAGGTTAACATTAGTTTAGATGGGTTAAGGTTAAATCATATAGCTTAGGTTTGGTGTGATTTATTATATATTTATTTTATTTTTTCCACCAACCGACTTCACTTCTAAACTCAATTAATGAAATCAACAAATACATATGGCACTCCTAGGACGAACCTAGGATACTCACACCAAAATTCCGCGCACATATGCATTACGTTAGTTAAGGTTATATTAAGTTTGAAATGGATATTGCAATATCAAGGAGATAGAAACATGTATCGGCCATATCAGTACTGTTAATTCCTTGCACCCATTATTTTCCTTAACTACTGCTCACTGCCTAAGCGGTTGATGAGTGTGTTTGAGCAGGACCAGAACCCTTCCTTGCGGCCAGGCCAACAGTGGCGGGAGACCTTCCTAGACCCAGCCATCATACAACTCTTCTTCAAAGTAAGTCCTTTTTCCTAACTTCTTTCCGTCCCCTTTCTTTTATACCTTTCGTCTATACTCTTATTCATTCTTTTTATTCCTTCTATTTCCTTCTCTTCCTATGCACTACCTTTTCTCCTATCCTCATATCTTCCACCCCTTTTCTCTCTTCTTCAGTCTATGCCCATTTTCCCCTTACCTCTCCTGGGCGACCTACAGTAGATGTGTGTGAATTTGTGTGTTTTTTTTGGTTACCTGTTCAGGCTCTGTCTCGAGTCGGCCACCCCCATCTATGGGGTATGTGCCTGAGTATATAGATAGACTGATAGACCCATAGGGTAAAGGGGGTTTGGTATCGGAGGAAAAAAAATGCGGACGGTACTCCAAACTGGTTGACTTTAGTTGATTTGGTTTATAGCGTACATCCCACAAGCAATGTTACTTGATGGACCACGGCACAACCATGATAACATGGTTTAGCATGGGTATACCCCGATGATATTTCTCCAGAAGGTAGAGTCACTAGTTGTGAAGGACAAAGTGTATACTGAGAGCCTGGAGTTACAGTAAGACAAGAGAAAGGCATTTTTCACAACCTGTACCTTTTCTTTCCTGCTCGTAACATGTAGGCAAAGATCTGTACATACATACCGTATTTTTCGGCTTATAGGACGCACCCTAATTATACAAGTAGAAATTTTGAAAAAAGTATAAAGCCATAAATCCAACCTCGTAATTATGAAGAGCCATTTGCATGCTTTGCAAATACACTATGGTACACAATGCTAATATAATTGCCCAATAATGTATATAATGCTTATGGTTTGGCATTATGAGTATTGTACATATCAGTAATGGGCGAAATTGTAAATAAACCTACTATCCTGGAGACACCATTTGCATGTTTACATTTAGGCGTCCCTGTTCAGTCAAACAATACGGTGCAGCTTCTGTTTTGGTACGCCAAAGTATTCATAGTTCGTAATATTTTATGGGATAAATAAAAAGCAATATCAAAGTGTGTTTTATTTATTATAATAATACCCAATAATACCATAATATATTGTGTGGATACAAATTTGTAGCATACGAAATAGAAAAAAACTAAAAGGTGACGATATCGTTACTGTACCGAAAGTTCAGTGTACCGGACCGTTGTACCGTAACGTCAGGCCAAAAAGTAAACATGCAAATGGCCTCTCCAGGATAGTAGGGTTTATTTACAATTTCGCCCATTATTGATACCAGTATGTAGACTCGATATATGTCTAAAAATTTCAACCTTTGTTTTGTAAGACGCTGGTTGATTTTAGAGGCCTAATTTTGGGAGAGAAAAACGCGTCTTATAAGCCGAAAAATACGGTACATACCATATATTGATATAAACAATAAATGACCCAATAGTCTTGATACAATCCCACCCACAAATGCAATCCCACTCATGGTCAAGTTCCAAGGCAAGAGACCACCCCTGAGGTTATTCAGGTAAGGATTTGCTCAAAATCCACTAGATCAAATAAATAATATATTTTAAAAGGCCTAGATAAATAGATTTATATGTATGTATATTTTCCCTTTCTAAATATACTGAAGAATGCCTGGATATTGGGAATTAGAGTTGATATTTAGATACAATTTTCCCTTTTCTAGCTGTACTGGCGAGTGCGTGGAGATTGGGAGCTGGGCCACCACGCACTCAATTGTCTGGTCCAGCTGGCCTCTCTCAACGGTGCCGTCCTTATCAACAGACAAGTGCGCATCAAGTACCTCTCACAGTACCTAGAGTGTCTCTTCTCACTGCTCTCAAGGTAATACATTGTAAAGAATGTGTGTTGCAAGCACAGTCATAACTCATAATGTGTGTTGCAAGCACAGTCATAACTCATAATGTGTGTTGCAAGCACAGTCATAACTCATAATAAGCATAAGGTTGTTGTTGTTGTTCCCCAAGCTGCCTGGCCGAACAGCCCCAAGGCCCCGAGCAATTCCAAGGCCATAACCGAGTGCCCCCACAGAACCCTCCCCGCCGACCACAATAAAGCCTGGGTGACCGAAGCCACTCCATGGCGGGGGGCTGAGCAGGGTGCGGAAACGCCAGGGAAACCAAAGCCTCACCCAGGGCCCTGTGCCCCTCAGCAATTATGAAGAGAAAGTTGAGGGGCAAGGGAAAAATGTGATGCTTTGGCTTCCAATATTGGTAGATTGGGAGGTCAATCCACGGAAGAGACGCCATCACTTGAGATCTAGAAAATATATAAGTCAAAGGAAAAGTCAGAGTAAGCTATGGGTATGGCAGAGATTGCTCAGCTCTCACTCTGATAGACCAGCCCATCACCAAGCATAAGGTAAGACAAGGTTATTCGGCCTCGACGGCAATAATTTAAATTCAAAAGCCCATAGCTCCGCAAATATCGCATTGATTCGGCTATTATTGATCATAGGTTTTAGAGGAATGCCGTCCTAACAAAGTATAGTAGGTAATAATAGGAAGTTTCAATCCATTGAGCAAATATTTGTCAAAATGTTTTACCAACAATTTTTCATGAAAAGTCAGTAAAGGCGGCGATCGATGTAAAGTTTGCACAGTACTGTACATGGCATAGGCCTAGGCCAAATTTGATACTTCTTCATCTATACTACCATCTTTACTCAATATAGATTGTGTGTTGCATGTACCACCGGCCATGACAACAAAGCTTTCTCTCCCATGGTTTCAAGTATTTTTAAGATGATATCAAGCCCGTGGATTTTAAAAGTACTGTACGCCCAGGCCCCACGGAATGAGCTTTTAGCATACTTTTGAAAGTACGCCCGGACAGCTTGGCTTACAATGAAGGATTGACACAAGCACTTTTCCTGCAACTTTTGATTCTCAACTTTTTATTTTATTTTATTTTTCCCCATTGGTATCGGCAACTAGAGTGAAAATAGATTATTATAGGTGACAAAATCCTTCCAAAAAGTTGATTCCAGAAGCTACTCGGTACCTAATCAGAGTTGCGGGAAAATGTGCTCATGTAAATTCGCCTTCATTGACTTTCAGGTTCCCTTTTCTCACATAAATTCCTTACCAAACCTAAAACTTGCAACTTCCACTCCTTATCACTTATCAGATCTGTGCCATCAACAGATAGTAGGACAGGCAACTTCCATTCATTCCCATAGCATTTGTAAAACAAACCATATACCGGTATGGTCTATTATTTTATAATGTTTTTAGTATAGTGATATATTATTTATTTATTAAACACATATTGTTGTGTGTACCTCAGCACCCAGATTACAGAGGTTGAGGCCCTGGGTATCAGCAACATCTTCCGCAAGTTGCTGCTGTTCTTCCCTCCTTCGGTCCTGGTGGCCCTGCCAGAGGAGGTGCTGCGCCAGCTGGTGGACAACCTCACCGCGCTCACATGTAAATTCGCCCAGGGTGCTGCACACGAGGAAATGGTAAGTGTAATGCAGTTTTTAGTACTGTGCACTCCCTTGATTGACAGGGCTAGGGCATGCCCTTGTTACAGGGGCTTTACTTTACATTATGCCATGAATCGCTAGACCGAGCTGCCCAAACTCTTGCCATCCACCAATGGTATGGCATGGGATCAAAGCCCAGTCCCTTCGATCAGCAGTCAGACACGCTACTGACCATGCCACGGCCAGTGCTGTATGGCTTATGTTTTTACTAGCTAGGACAGGAGGTGGAGGTGGCAAGGGAAGGCTACCCTCTAGTGTTGTCTCACTTTTAGAAGCATGAATAAAACAAACAAAAATAAATGCAAATCTGGCGGACAAAATTCCACATACCGAAAGCGACAGAGACTGAAGGCGACTCCTCGAACGACATTAGACTTGTTAGTGTGAATGTGGAGAGTACGAGGAGAAGTAGAGGGAGGGAGAATGGGTGGGGTAAAAGGGGGAGGGGGGGGGGGGGGAGTGGAGGATGTGGTATAGGGAGATACTACTACTTTCTATGTGTTATACAATTTTGAGACATTTCCCAGCACTGGCATGGTGTTTGAAGGGTTCTTTTTACACATGGTTAAATACCTTGCCTTCCGTGAGGTCTATCGCACTTTACGAGTTAAAGCCAAGTTGCGTTGCCATTTATGTTTGCAACTACGGTATGCTCTTATTTACTGCTAGGTTAATAGAGGCACGGGCGTGAGAAGGCGGCTCATGAGTAAAACCTGTGAACTGTTATTATACTGAACATACTAGCCTATATTACCACTAGTTGGGCTTGAAAATAGTAGTATGTATATTTTAAAGTCTTTTCCTGTACTACTTTTCCTACTTTGAGGGTGGGAGGCTAGGAATCATCCTCCTCTTGTAAAATTCACCTACTAGACGAAACAGAGAAAGGGGCGAGGGAATGCAAAAAGTGGTCCCGGACCCTAACAATTGGAACTTTGAATGTTGTTTCTGTTCGGGCTCTGTCTTGAGTCGGCCACCCCCTGCTATGGGGTATGTGCCTGAGTATATGCATATATACATACATGCAAACATATACTGCATTCCTTGGAAATTAAGAATGAACTTAGCCTGTTAAGATGAAATAGAGCCATGTTAACTTTGATTTTCAGCTAAAACCTTTACTAATAAAATACTTTTTTTTTGTGTTTCTAGCTGGACCATGAAGACCAGCTATACATGGAGGCCTTTGAGCAGATGTTGCAGTCTTGGGCATGTATCTTACAAGAGAGTAGTAGTTGTAACAGTTCCCAGGTGAAGCAGAGTGCCACCCTTATCTTCGACACCTATCTCAAGTGTCACCTCGCGCCACCAGAGGGATCTAAAGTACAGGTTAGTATCTTGGGAGGGTTTCGAGGTGATTCCAATGATATAACTTTTTACTGGATGAAGAAAATTTACTGTACAGTCAATGTTTTGCTAGAGCTTCATCTGGTCAATGACATAAACTAGAACCTTATAAAAGTCTACAACACCACAAAGTCCTTGACCAAGGGAGCTCTGCAAATGTGCTCAAGCACAATTGAACATTTGAACACAGTCAAATTTCATCCTGTGTGAATCTTGTGAAGCAAGGAGTATGATGATTAAATTATAATGTAAAACTTGCAAAATAAACAAACCAAAACTTATACGAACACAGTAAAAAGGCAAGACAACTAATCAAAATCGCTATGTGGAAACAACGCTTAATATAATTTATAAATAAAAGAACACAATCACAGGTTTCTCTGTGGACAAAGCTTTAGTTTACTCCCTGGTCAAGGACTTAGTGGCGTGACTGTACTACAGTATCATTTAAAAAAGTATCCTTACGAAAGTGACGCGAGTAATTTTGACACAATGGATGACAAAATGTAATAAATAGTGTGTGAGCGCAAATCGTTGTGAAATAAACCAATATATTATTATTATTATTACATTGTGGAGTCCTGCGTTCCCGTAAGTAAGGATACTTTTTTTAACGATGGTACAGTATTTTATAGTAGGCCTAATTATATCCAAATTTCTTTGATTTTATATTTGTTATTAGTTTGTTTATTTGTTTATTGAGCTCTTCTTGTTTTATTGCATAGAAATCAATATTGACAATAATGTATATGACTTCATAATATCTGCCAAAATTGTTTAGAAATGCACTGCTGTTTCACGGAAAAACATCGGTCTCTGTTTACTAAAGGGTCCGTTTAATAATTTTTTGCTATGAATCACATAATGCTGTGAACTTAAAATTAACTGAATTGGGTATAGCAAAGCTTGTAGATGTGTTGGTTGCATACTTGTTGATCTATAGTCATAGGACTAATAATATCTGCCTAAAATATTATGAAATTTACAACCAATCAGCTGCGGTACGTATTTTTAATTTCTCGCTTAGTTTCTACATTCTAGTATCATATAAATCATCAGTGTACTTGGTTTGAAACCATGTACTGTGGGGTTAACCTCGGGGACGGGGTATCGAGCGAGGAATTAAGAAGGCATGTGGGCATTAGAGTGTCAGTGAAGTGATGCGCACGAGGTGACTTGGACATGTGGAGAGAATGAATGATCAGAACTGGGTGAAGAAATGCCGAACTGTGATCGTGAGGGGAGCTGCGCGAAGTGGTAGACCTAGAATGACGTGGGATCAGGTACTCCAGTTCAATCTCAAAATATAGAACTTGACAACAGAGGCAGCCCTTGAAAGGGCCGCTATTTAGGGCGTGAGACTAACCACATTCTCTGTGGACAAAACAGTCTTTAAACTTGTATGTATGTATGTATGTACTTCGGGGGACCACTGTATACCAGTACAGTTAGTTAGTTAGTTATGTAGAGCAGATTAACCAGACCACTGAGCTCCATACGGAACTCTCATAGGTCTGGCTATTGATAAATACGTTCAATGTAATGAACGTATTTATCAATACCAAATATCAGTGTGGAATGTTAATGTTATACCAGTACAGTACAATATATATATATATATATATAAACTCTATCTCTATTTTTTTCTCAGGATAATGGAGATGAAATCTGTGAAACGATCCAGACAGACCGAGTGGCCTTCAAGGAGCAGTTGGTCCTTATTGGGCTCTGTGGCAGACAGGTCAGTCATGATACTAAAGTTAAGGGTTATATGTGGCTAGTAAATGATGATGATGATGCAGTTTTTACCACCATACACTCCCTGCTGAATAGCAAGGCTAGGGTGGGTGCCCTGATGAATCAGGGACTTAGTGAATAGTTGCCACAGATTACTAGACCGCACCGTTCACCAACAGCACTGACGTCTGCCAATAACTCACTGGCTGGCCCGAGGCTCGAACCGTCAACCTCACGGTTAGCAGGCGAACGCTCTACCAATCGAGCTACGGCCTGTGGCCGTATATATATGTGTGTATATATTGATTTGACAGTGTTATAATATGTTGAACATTTTAGTTTTATTTTAGAGATATTGCTTTTAAGATTGATTGATCTTTGGTGCAATGTTCTTGGTGTAGCATTTATTTAAAGTGGTATTTCATCAAGGTGTATTGTGAAGTTAGTTGGAATGTTGTATGATGCAGAATGAGTATAATGTGGTGTACAGTATCTGTATATATGTAATGCAAGGAAAGCCTGAAAATTATAAACTTAGCTACAAAATATAAAGAGGAGACATTATGTCACATGGGTAGAGGAAAAATATGAATATGCCCCATGTATCTACTGCATGTCATAACAGGCGACTAAAAGGGGAATGACGTAGGTCTGGGCCACCGTTCATCCTATTTGGTCCATTTCAGCCTTATGGTAGCTGCAGGACATCAGTGTGTCAAATCCAACCTCTGGAATGGCTGCCTTGGAGTATTTGGGATGGTTCTATGCTTGCATGGAACTGACAACTTACTTTTAAGTAACTTCACCCCCTATCTATCATATATTTGTCTATCTGTCTTACTCTCTCTGTACTGAATGTATATGTATGTGTGTGTCTATTCTTACAGTTTCTTACAGTAGAGTATATGTGCAGTATATGTATGTATATTCACCTATTTCACCTCTTTGTAGTTTACAGGAATTGAGCTGCGCTCGTGGTGTCCTGTCAGTTTCTGTTGACTATCCAGTTTACTTTTAAAGTCGTGGATATTTTTTGCTTCTACAATCTCCGCACTTAAGTTGTTCCACCTATCTATCGTTCTATACGGAAAGCTAAACTTTTTCACATTGGACTTGCACCTCTCGGTTATGGTGATTTCTTGTTGCTGGCTTGTAGCACGGTGGGGGCTGGTGTGGTGCGGATTCGCCGTTTGCAGGTGCTTCAGAGGGACTGAAGCGCTATACCAACATCGGTCACTGTAGTGACTTGATAGGGCTGTGTTGTGCCAAGTCTTTGTTGTATGTATGTGTATGTATTGGGTGGAGGGAGAGATGTGAATGGTTATGATGCGTTTTATACCACCATGCACTCCCTTCTTAAGAGCTGGGCTAGGGTGGGTGCCCTGATGATCAGGGACTTCAGCGAGTAGTTGCCACAGATTGGTAAACTGCGCCGTCCACCAAGAGCACTGGCGTCTGCCAATAACACACACTGGCTGGCCCGAGACTCGAATCGTCAATCTGACGGTATGCAAGCGAGTGCTCTACCAACTGTGCTACGGCCAAATTAGATCGGTAGATAGATCAGTAAATAGATAGAGAGAGAGAGATATAAGCCATATCCTGCCGATGCAAGGTAGCTATTTTAGTTGGTATGCTGGATTCGGTAGTTGATACTTTTGAAGCGTCCAGCCTGAGTGAGTAACAAACCCGCAACACTTTTGTGGAGTTGGCTGCCATTTAGATGCTCTATCTATGCTGCCACCCACCTATGTGGCTAAAAGTTATAAATATATCTAGGCTGTATCTGCCCTAAGGGATTGAAGGCCTCTGCTCTGCTTTGGGGTAGAGTATGAAAAGAATATTCCTCCTGTATCAAAACATATATCTTAAAAAGCAACTAAAATGGGTTGGCTTCTGGGGAGGAAGGTTAGTGTTGACGATTGTGTATAGTGCAGTATCAAGTTAGTTAATAAAATTAATCTGTTTAATAAAGTAGGCCTATATAATTTAACATATCTACTAGGATGGGATGGTTAGGTAATTGCCTCACATCTGATTGTTTTGTTTGCCAGCTCGCCTAGTTGTAAATACAAACTTTGAGTAAGTGGATATTTGTGATGCCCCATCTCGGAAGGTAAGCTGTGGTTATCTGGATTCCTAGATATGCAGTAGCCCTTGTGTACCAAGCTGGGTAACTCACCCACTACAGGCTCTAAAAGGTAAATGCACAAAGATGCACAATTTGGGGAGATTGTAGACACCAATCGAGCAGGGGAGGCCTCATTGACATGTGATAAGGAATTGCTGGAACTCCTGTTTAATTTTTCTGGCTTCCCTCAATGTTTCTCTTTCTCCTATACAGAGAGTAATCCAGCTAGCTCTCACAAACACCTCCTATCCATTTCACTTCACAAAACAAGTAGACCACTCTTCTTTCCAATTTTGTACACTAAACAAAAAAATAATTATTATTATTTCGCTCTCTTACTCTCAACTTGGGGGAGACACTTGTTACAAGCAGCTTTGCCTTTTGTCTCCTTCATACACATAGAAAAAGATGAGTGCCGTGGAAAAGTGCATCCTAGCCTAAACTTCCCAACTTTACTTTTATGTGGTGCAGGCCCCTGAACACAGCGTCCCACTACTGAGTCAGCTGCTGGAGGCTCGCATCAGTCGAATGCGGGTACAACTGACACATATCCACACCAACAACCTCACCATCGCAGAAAACTCAGAGCTCGACCAACTCTTTGAGGACATACACTGGCTCCTCCTTATAGCAGGTACATCAAAATAGAAATAATGTGTGTGATTAGTTTGCTTGGGAAACAGATTAACTTGCTCATGTACTGTAGTAATGTACACCCTATGTGGTGGATTGTGTTCTTTTCTTTCATAAATTTTATTTTAGTAAGTGTTGTTTCCACATAGCAATATTGATAAGTTATTTTGCCTTTATATTGTCTTTGTCCAAGTTTTGGTTTGTTTAGTTTGCAAGTTTTACATTTTAATAACTTATGACCAACTTAGGTACCCAATATGTCCATGTAGCTTTTTGTCATTTGCAAATGCTATAATTTAAATGGCTTTCAGAATGTACAATCACGCTAAGAAATTATCTCGCTTATTTTAACTCTCGGACAAAAGTCACCAAATCTGGCTATTGCTGGCAACTCTCCACTGCCACTTGGAGCCCGGTCTTTTCCAAATTTAAAACCACAGTATAGGTTGGATAAAAAACACCATCTGAGGAAGAGCACTTTATTGACAACGTTTCGCAGATAGCTTCATCAGGTCACTAATGACCTGGTTAGTGACCTGATGAGTGATGAAGCTATCTGCGAAACGTTGTCAATAAAGTGCTCTTCCTCAGATGGTGTATTTTATCCATTCTGTCTACTTTTCAAGTACCACTCAACATACAGTAGGTCTTTGGTTATTCCTAATAATTGGCCTACTGACAAAATTAACCTACTTATGCCCTCTAAGTTAAATTAACCTACTTATGCCCTCTAAGTTAAATTAACCTACTTATGCCCTCTAAGTTAAATTAACCTACTTATGCCCTCTAAGTGAAATTAACCTACTTATGCCCTCTAAGTTAAATTAACCTACTTATGCCCTCTAAGTGAAATTAACCTACTTATGCCCTCTAAGTTAAATTAACCTACTTATGCCCTCTAAGTTAAAATGCCCTCTAAGTTAAATTAACCTACTTATGCCCTCTAAGTTAAATTAACCTACTTATGCCCTCTAAGTTAAATTAACCTACTTATGCCCTCTAAGTTAAATTTGTGTTGTAGTTTGAATAAATATATGAAAGGATTGTTTTCAATTTCTGTATAGAATAATGAAAATATTTAATTTGCATGCCCTATACAGTATAGCATATTGAACTCACAGGGCCTGGCTGCTGCTGTACAGCCGCTTCAGCGAGCAAGTCAGTCATTGTCAGGATATGAGGGGGAGTGTATCTCTTCTGCTTTTATATCTACCTTTGTTCTTTACCACTTGCCTTTCCATCTTCTGTTAATATATAAGAGTCCCTATGGGTTGTTATACAAATTAAAAGTGAAATATCGTTAGTCTATACAAATTACAAACTGTTCTCGAGCATGTCAGCTTTCTCACAAAATATACTAGAGATAGCTGGGTTTTCCAGGCAGAATGTTATCCCTGTTAGAGAATTTAATGTGGAAAAAATATACTTTTATATGTTAGGCCTATATACAGTATGTGATTTATTGACACTCGTCTATCTATCTATCTATCTATTGTCGGACGCCTTACTCCCCTATATGAGGGTGGCCATACACAAAGTGCCCAAGCAGACCTCTAACCCCTGTAAGAGGGACAACCCGTGCCAGTTTACTGGACTTAGAGTATTGACTACTCATTTTAGGGTCTGTCCGACTCTGGGGCTTTCTATGTATCTTATTAGCACTATTTTTCTACAGTGGTGTGCGGCTAATCCATCCTCTAACCTGCTTCACCCTTAGGTAAGCAGTACCAATTTGTATAAGGTTTACTCCCCTAGACAGTTTGCCGACCAATGCTACGAGTCCCATCCTCCCAAATTTTTATAAGGTCTCCCCTAGATTGGTTGCCGACCAAGGCTAACGAGTCCCATCCACTCAGACACTCATGATTTTAATATTACTTCTGACTGTTGATTTTAATTCTATGAGATACCTTTCCCGCAGTATTCTTGGTTTAAAAAGTAATACAAGCATTAAGAGACTTTCTCAACATTTTCATCCTGAATCTATTGAGCGAAATACTACGAATTTCACATTCTTTCATTTAGTTTACACCGGAGCGTCTTATACGCCGGTATATGCGGTACTTACATGATATATTAACAGTAATGGAATGGGTACTCACTCATAATGGTGTATGGTGTCGTTGTTGGGTGGTGGTCTTACTGGGGGTCCGAGGCCTCCCCATGCCGGCCTGCAGTCAATCTACAGGTCAGCAGGCACCCCACCCCCTCCCTCGGCAATGAGTTCATCAAGGCAGAATTCTGACTCCCCACAGTTTCTTGCCATGTCACTCACAAGGGAGAAAGCCGAAGCTAACACTGTTGGCTGTGGCTGGGAGAAACTCCCCACACTCCAATACCTTTGATACCTGCTTTGCTGTTACTTTCTTTTCTTTAAGTTCCTCCTCTGGTTCTTCATGTGCCTCATCTGCTAACTCCATTTCACCCAAGATATCATCGATGTTGAACACTCCATCACCACCTTCTACGACTTCCCTCGGACCTATGGCATTTAACTCTCCCAGCATATCTTCTCCCGCACGGTCTGCCTCACTTTCCGTATCTGTGCATCACTTTCCGACCTGGCCATAGAGCGCGCCCTTTGGGAAAACCGCTCCGTTTATGAATTCCGTGCCACTCTCGTACCTACCGCGCCTTTCGAACCGGCGCCCTTTGGGGACCCACTGGATTACTAAAACACTGGGTCTGTTTGGCTGGTGGTGCACTGCAGGTGTGACGCTTTACACCTGTAAACACTTTGCGGTATTATACGATATATGAAGTAGATCACTGTGTATTGGCGTTCTTTACTCGCCAGCGTCATCACAATTGATGACATTGAACAGATGGCCCTGATCCTGGCAGAGATGATAAGTTATAGTGCATTCTTCAGACACTCTCCCAATGATTCCTAAGCCCATTTAACTATTTTCTTTCTCATCAGGTCATCTAAACACTTTCTAACCCCAGCTAACCACACACTTATGCCAGGCCATGTAACAACAATGGACAATGAGGGTGAGACAGCCCTGATCCCCTCGGAAATGGTCAACTACAGTGTAACTTCGGCTGCCACGGTAGACCTGGAGGCCACACTGAGAATTCTAGCGGCACGTGCACAGATGCCCTCCGACGTACCCAACAGTGCAGCCTCCGACCCTCTCATAAGGTATGCTAATGTCAACAACACTAAATTTCCCAACTGCACCCCTCATAAATCGATAAGTACTGTATAACTAGAACCTGTATTCAAACCAAGCACAGATATCCTCAGACGCCCCCAACAGTTGTGTGGCAGACCCTCTCATAAGGTACACTATAGTTATGCATGCATACGCTCTTAAAGACTGAGTGATCAATAAGTACATTTTCACTTTCAGTCTCAGGTCCTAATGGCGACACCTGTACATAATTAGTACAGTAATTTATATGTACAGGTACTGTATTGTGATACAGTATTTGTTTTTTAGTATAGACTGATATTCACTGTGGTGTAGAGGGATCATATGCTTTCATTAATTCATTAGGTGTTAAGAAATATATTGGTTACTATCTATACTATAAGTTCTATAGGTATACAGTGAACCCTCTAACAACGTGGTAGATGCAGACGGCGCAGACTTTCAAAAACGCAGTCTTGGAAGTTAAAGATAAATGGGGAAAATAGGGATAGGTTTTGGCGCCTAGCTAAAGTAGATTTTTTTTAGCCTAAATCACCTCATAACCACTCGAAGAGTGAGGTGATGGTAGACTGGTTCTTGTTATTTTTGGCATCCTTCTTCGTAAAAAAATTAGGTGATGGTAGACTGCATCATTTTCTGGACATGCTTATCATAAGCATTGTCGATATCATAGACTTGCACAGTGGCTAGGGAAAGATCAGGGTTAATCTCCATGATTGCACTACTTAGTGTTTCGGCCAACTCTAACACCCTAGCAATTCCCTTAGCCTGCATTGCCTTCTCTGCCTGGCTCTCTTCTTCCTCGGCCCCACCCTCATTCTGTTGATCCAGCTCGTCATTGATATCCTCTACCTACTGGTACCCTCATCTCCGCATCACCACTTTCTAACACTTCCCTCATGTCTGCCTCTGTTACATCACCAAACACTTTCACTCAACACAATAGACGGCTAGACACGGACTGGTGGTGGTGGGGAGGGTGGAAGCGCCGTGACGTCACTCAAACATGGCCGCCCGGCCCGACGCTTGAACATCGCCTTGCGCCAGAGCCCGCGGTCTTTTGAATTGCGCGTTCTTTTACTTTTCTTGCTTCACTTGTGGTTGCCGTGTAGTTCTGATCTTGCGTAGTTAAATTCCGCATTCTTAGAGGGTTCACTGTATATGTATGTACTGTATGTATTTCCTCAGGCACATACCCCATAGATGGGGTTGGCTGACCCGAGACAGAAGATATGTGTGAATTTTCTATTTACCTGTATATTTTATTTTGTTATCTATAGGTAAAGGAACAATTAATTTGCAAGGTTGGATCATGAGTGATTTGGGCCCCATTCCTTGTTTTTCCCTTTCTTGCATAAACTTTATGCTATTCATAGTGCATTGGAGTGAGGAAGTATATGAACGAAGGCGGTGCTGGTTGGGGGGAGGGGCGTCGACGGACTGGGGACAGAGGTGCATGGGGGCGGTTCGTTCGTGGCCACCCCTTCGGGGATCACGGCGTCAGGCAATAGATAGATAGATAGATAGTGCATTTGGGTCTGAGTACATGAATAGATTGATATCCAGTATTCGATAAATGGATAATAATCAAAGTCGTGTACTCAATCTTTAACTGTCTTGGTGGTATAATGGTTAAAGCGTGTGAGTTCTGTATGTGGTATCCTGGGATCGAATCCCCGGAGGATCATATGCTTTTATTAATTTTATTGGGTGTTATTTGTGTTAAGAACAATATTAGTTAATACTGGCATCTAATTGGAATATACCGGTATTGAATTATATACTTGCATTTTCCCATAGACTGATGAGCACAGTGATGCGGCTGTGTGAGACAGAATCAGAGGCGCTGCGGGCCAACTTAGGTCATCTCCTGAGTCCTGAAGTCTCCTCCTCCCTCATGTGGTTCCTCCGACGCTTCTGTCTTTCATACCTCCTGCCCATTGAATCATTTTACACAGAGGTTAGTTATTTCCTTTTTTTTTTTAACTGAGTGAGGATTCACTATCATATGTGGTGTGTGTGGAATTAGGTACATATACAGTAGAGTAGTGGTGTGCAAGGCATACTGATGTGGCTGAGTTTACTAGTAATGCACGCTCTGATTCCATGGGAAACTGTCAAGCTGAGCCTAGGGTGGAAAGAATACAGGTTTGATAACCCAAAGGGAAGGAAAGAAAACATAATATTTAGGGGTGGTTACATAGTCAATGACGTAGCCTAATATACTTATGTTGGCTCCAAACTTTACTAAACAAGAAACCATACCTCTTATATGATACACTTTAAATTTACTAAGAAATTTCATAGATATGTATGCCACTACTGAAAAAGAAAATTAAAGTAAGAAATAGAAAAATCATACTCTACGCTGTTCGCCTCTATTGCCATCCTGCTTCTCATCCATGTGCAACTCCTAAGCATACCGCTAGGCGACACTACTTTTGCCCTCCAGTGTTATACCAAGATAAGCAGATGAATGGGAAAGGGAAGGAGGGAGGGCCATAGATGTCTGTGGCTATGTAGTCACTACAAAATAATAGGTTTTCCTGCCTTCCCTTAGGGTTGTCAAACACATAATTTATAAGTGGCTACTGCATTCCTGCTAAGTTCCATTGGCTGTCAACGTGAGAAAAGGATGAATTTGAAAAGAATGAGGAGGTAAGGAATTTGAAATTTTCGGAGATAGTAAAGGAGCAACAGGTAGCTGAGGAAAAATTAAAGAAACATAGGCAGGGAGGTAACTTTGAAAAGGATGTAGTTAAGGTAATTTGACAGAAGGAAAATCTAGTGAGGGAGACTGCAGGAAGAAAAAAATGTATTGTGATAAGAGGAGATAAAGGAGAAACACAATTTAAAGAAAGAGGAGAGAATTAGGATAGAGAGAAACCCGAGTGAAGGAGATTCTACAGGTAGTGGACAATGGTGCGAGAGGATGGGAAAACAAAATGAAAAGTTTGAGGGAAGAGGTGAAGGAAATGAATGCCAAAAGAACAGACCAAGAAGTGGAATTTTTTTATTGGCGACTGGTAGGAACGAAGAAGAAGAAATGGTTCATCAAAGGACCGCAGAGGAAGACAGAGGGGCAAACAGAGAACTTCGGGACGAACAGACAGACAGAGGAAACGAGTACCAGTACCGAAAAACAGGAGGGAGAGACCAGTGTACTCTAGGAACAAGTGAGAGAGACAGGGCAGGGGGAGAACATGGTGGAACAAGGGAGAGAATGTGGAGTGGATTTAGGAGGGGAGTAGAGTCTGGGAATATTAGGGAAAGAGAAGAAAAGATATGTGTAAGAAAGGGGGAGATGAAGCTGATGTATAGTGATGTGGATGGATTGCTGTCCAAGAAATTAGAATTGAATGACTATATTGAGAAATATAAATCACATATTATGTGCTTAGCAGAAACAAAGTTGAGAGGTGGTACTGAATTGAGAGTGTTGGGATGGGAAGGGTACAATGTGTGGAGAAAAGATAGAGAAGGAAAAGTGGGGGTGGCGTGTTAATAATGACTGACCAGTGCGCTCAGCCACTGATCATATAGGGACAACGCAGGGGATGATTCAGATGAAGAGCGGTCATTAGTTCACCAAGGCAAACCTGTGCAAAATAAGGAACTGCCTATTCATCCATTACCGATAAGGAATATTTCAGCAGCTCTTATGACTTTTCTGGTTTTTCTTTCAAACACAAGGTAGTTTTCTAAGGATTATTTCAGCAGCTCTCATAACCCTTCCCTCTTCCCCAAAACAGTTGAGTGTGGCACTAACGTCAGCGTTCGGGCGAGATTCCGAGGGTGCAGCGTGGACCCTAAACTACTTGTTGTCAGTGGTGGAACAAACCCTGAGACTACGCAGCTCAGAGCCCGGTCTGGTTGAGGATACTGTCAGTCTACTGGTTACCATGGTCGACAACAAGGAGAGGTGAGATATTTTTACTTCTAGTGCTCGTCTAGTCAGTCAGTAGCTAGTTCCATATATAATAGATATATAAGAACAACAATTATACATTTACTTCCATCTATAAAATAATCATGGAACCAGCGACTGGAGCTTGATAATGGAGGATATACTTTCTGAAACTTAATGCTTTGAACTTTATGATTTTTACCCTCTATCTAATCCTTTGAGCCAGCCTTATGGAAATTTTGTCCTAAAACTTACTGATCTGGTAAACTATTTTACAATGCTTAAACCCCAATCACACCGGTAATTTTTTGCAAACTGTATCGGAGTCTAGAATCCATAACAGTTTTTCTTATTATTTATTATGTTCTCTCCACCAACCAACTTTATTTGTGTTCTCTAATCTTGAAATACAGTACTGTACAGGGCTCCCTCAATATTCGCGGGGGTTATGTACCTGAAATTGCCTCGAATAATTGAATCCGCGAATAGTCACTACAGATCTCCCGATTAGCCCCATAAACGTAGTGGTTTCATAATTTTCCATTAAATATAGAAAATAAACTACTAATTGAATAAAAAATGTCAGATTTTATATTCCAGTATATTGATTCCATCTCCTCTCCCCCTACAGAGGTCAGCACCTGGTGAAGACAGAGGGTCTGATGGAACTGGTGAAGCTACAGCAGAATGGCACCCTCGGGGCTCTCTCTTCAGTAGCACAGCGGGGACTCATGCAGGTGATTATTACTTTATGTAGGTTATTAGTAGGGTAGTAATTGTTAGGGGTCACATGAAGCATGCTATGCTTGCAGGTACCTACCCGATAGCACTATCGTTAGTGAGTGATATAACATGTTTTTTGTACTTTTGTTGATATCTTGTCAAATTGCAAATTTAGATTAATATAAAATTTTATATAAATTGTAGTTTCTTTATTCATACAGAATTTAGTAAAATTTACCAGAACGTCCTGGACTTCCCAAATTGATTAATTCCTTGCACATGACGATGGTGCATTGTTATATGTGCGATCAATTTGCTTGGGAAACAAATTGCTCATGTAGTTGTGTACACCCTATGTGGTGGATTGTGTTCTTTTATTTCAACATTTTATTTTATTAAGCGTTATTTCCACATAGCGATTTTGATTAGTTCTTTTTTCATTTATCTTGTATCGTCCCAGTTTTGGTTTGTTTATTTTGCAAGTTTTACATTATAATAGAGGAAGTACGGTATCTAACGTAAGGCTTGTATCTGTATAGCCTGTTCACTCTGCGAGTGACGATGGATTATCAGCACCCCACTTGTGCTGTGATTCTAAAACTTTCTAGAGAAATGCATTAAACTTCTCTCTAGGTACGTTATATATATCCAAGACCACTATGAAGTACCAGTAATTATCTATTGTCCAAGTTGCCTAATGTACTGTAGAGTCCTTATATGGTGCTGTCTTGTTGTAGCACTGTTGAGGCTGGTGTGTTTTGCCGATATTGCAGGGGGACTTAGTTGAGTCTTACTGAGGCATGGTTAGCACTATGCCAACATCAGCCACAGTAATGACATGATTGGGCATTGTTGTGCTGTGAAATTATTGTGTTACACTCTAACTGCGGTAAAGAACCCCATCTGAGCCATTACAATGTATGTAATAGAAAACGACACTAAACCATTGTATATATGTATGTTTATGTACATATTTCCTTTTCCCCTCACCTGATAAAATCATTTATGTACATATTGCAGGGCCTGGTGATGTGCGCGGCTGCCCTGGGAGACACTGATGCCCGTATACAGTTCTGGTCGCACGTGTTGGACCCACCGGTGGCCTCCTTCAAGCAGCTGATGGCCTCAGAAACATTCACCAAACAGTACCAGCAGGAGGACATGAAGAAGCAGATACTCTTCCACATTGATAACTTCATTGGTATTTTTGGAGATTTTTACTTAGTTTTGGTTGTGTTCTAGATTCTATTAGTACAGTAACCCTCCGTGTTCGGCATGTTTGAACCTTCCCGCGACTTCTGATACGGCTTAAAAATCTAATTCTCGTGGTTGTGGTGCGCTTGGAGGACTTGAGACAGAGCCCAAACTGGGACAACACAACACAACAAAAAACAAAGCTCAAACTCACACACATCTAGGTCACCCAGGAGAAGACCCAGAGACCAGGGATCACCAAGGGCGGGTGCCCAACCCCGAAAGGAGTTGAAATAGGGGAGCTATCCCCCCGCCAAAGGCGGCTTTCTAGGGCCTTTCCTAGCTGATGCTGAGAGGATTGGGTTCTAGTCATGTGGTGATGGGCTGGTCTATCCGAGTGAGAACTGAGCGATCTCTGCCATACCCATAGCTTACTCTGACTGTTCCTTTTACTTATATATCTTCTAGATCTCAAGTGGCGGCATCTTTTCCGTGGATTGACCTCCCTACTGCCAACCTAGAAGTTGGCAGATTGGGAGCCAAAGCGTCACATTTTTCCCTTACCCCTCAACTTTCCCTTCATAATTGCTGAGGGGCACAGGGCCTTGGGTGGGGCTTTGGTTTCCCGAGCGTTTCCGCACCCTCCTCAGCTCCCTGCCTTGGAGTGGCTTCGGTCACCCAGGCTTTGTTAGTGGTAAGCAGGGAGGATTTTGTGGGGGCGCTCGTTTATGGCCTTGGCCTTGCTCGAGACCTTGGGGCTGTTCGGCCAGACAGCCTGGGGAACAACAACAACAACAACCAAGGTCCCTCCAGCACTCCCTCAGCCCCTGACCACCTGGAGAGCATCCGGTCTCAGCAGGCAGACATGCAGCGAGCCGAAACCGCAAGCCCACTTCCAGGTGCATCCTTCTTAATATGTACTGGCTCCCCGGGCCAGGCGCCCGACAGACTATTATCTAGTCCAACTGGCGCCCGACCCCTTCTCCTAAATTACCATGTGTTCATTCAGCTATTCACAAGCATTCTCCATTCATTCCTGTTTATTACCACTTTCCTTGCCTGATCTATAGTCATTCCTCTATCATCCAAAACTTGTCTAACACAGTCTCTCCATCTCAATGGGGGTCTTCCTGCCCCTCTATCTTCCCTTGTATCTGACTCACATATTCTCTTTTTAAGCCTTTTTATCCTCCATTCATTCAACATGACCATACCAGCTCAGCACCCTTCTGTCCACTCTGGCTGACAAATGTTCCTGCTGCCCCACTCTCCTACGTATCTCTTCATTCCTCAATCTGTCTCTACGAGTAACTCCACGCATACTCCTCAAGCAGCTCATCTCCATCACATCCAACTTTCTTCTCTCCTTTGCCTTCAGAGCCCATGTCTCAGCCCCATACATCACTGTTGGCACAACAATTCCTTGATACATTGCACTTTTAACTTTCATTCCGAGATTTCTCACCTTCCACATACTTCCCATTGCTCCGAAAACTTTCCTTTCACATACTCTCTGTTTTACCTCCATTCCTGCTTATCGTTCCTCCTAGATATTTAAGACAATACTTGTTCCAATATTTCCCCATCCAGCCTTACATCTAGATTCACCCTACGATCACCCCTATTACACACCATTACACTTTTATTGACGTTCACCTTCAGTTTCCTCCTCCCACAAACCACTCCAAACTCTTTGACTACCCGCTGCAGTTTCTCCTCAGAATCCGCCACCAATGCTGTGTCATCATGCGAACAGCAACTATATATGTATAACTACATGAAAATCATGAAATTGACAGAAATGGCCTGGTTCCCAAGCCCGCGAAAGTTCAAGCACCGCGGTAGGATGTGGGTTAACTTCCTTTTTTCACGAACCCTGTTGAAATTTGTGACCACTCTCTTAATTCTTCCTCATTCTCCGCCAACAGGACTGCATCGTCTACATATAGGCATGTTAAAAATCTTCCAGCATAGCTCCTATACCCATTGATCATGCCCTATATTCTCTAATCATTCCATCCAGGTAATATTTTTAACATCGTTCTTAACACCAATAACACCCCGAATAAAATTAATGAAAGCATGTGATTCTCCCTGTATTCGTACCTAGGATATCACATACAGAACTTACACGCTCTAACCATGACACCGTCAAGACAGTTATAAGTACAGTACAGCACATGACCACGATTGATATCCATTTATCGAATACTGGATATTAATCTAATCATGTACTGTACCCAACTGCACTATGAATAGCCTAATGCTTAAGAGAGAGGAAAGAACATTAAATGGGGCACAGATAACATAGGACTGACCTCGCTAAGAAATATTCTTGAACCTATTGACATTTTTAACATCATTCTTAACACCAATAACACCCCAAATGTAATTATTGAAAGCATGTGATTCTCCCAGGATTCGAACCTAGGATATCACATACAGAACTTAAATGCTTTAACCATTACACCATCAAGACTGTTATAAGTACAGCACATGACCATGATTGATATCCATTTATTGAATACTGGATGTTAAACGACCAAGCTGACATGACACATGTCTTATTCCCATATTGACCTCAAAACTCTCAAAACTGCCAGACCTATGAGAGTTCCATATGGAGCTCAGTGGTCTGGTTAATCTGCTCTACATAACTAACTAACTCAAAACTCTCACTTAACTTAGCACCTACCTTCACATTTGCCATTGTTTTCTTATAAAAAGATGTTACTGCCATTAGCAACTTCCTTATCTCACCATAGCAGAATCAAATGGGTAAAATCTATCTCAATTAATTTGTCTCACAAGTTCTTTGTAAACTGAATAAAAATGTTTTATCCTAGCCAGTATAGGGTACGAGTACCAATGGAGACGCATTGCCCAAAAGAGACGCACTTGAAAGAAAAAAAAATTGCACAGGCATAGGATGAGTAGATAGATGCATGAATGGTGGGCCAAAATATTCTTTAACTATCACCTAATATGCTCAGATAGTACCAGCTTATTATTTCATATGTTATTGTGTGAGATGAGATGACTAAAAAAATGTCATGTTTTCGCAAATTCCTTACGAAAACCTAAGGATTTTTTGTTTTTAAAGCTAAATTTCTTACAGTTCCCTAATTTGAATCTCGTTTCTATTACTGCAGGTTGATAGTGCATGAGTTGAAGTATAACACTGCATGATCAAAAGGCTTTTACTTGCACAGCTGAAGGGGGGTGAGGGTGCGTCCCCATAGGTCCAGCAAAAATAGTAAAATCCAATGGAGACGCATTTTTTTCAAATTGATGCCAGAAGGTCGTACACCACACTGGTAACATAGCATACTCTCCTCTATGTCTGGTATAAATAAGGTTGAGTTTCCTTCACCATTGACGAAGCTGCCTTAACTAGAACCCTGGGCTCTATAGAGACGCATTTATAGAGACGCACACGTCTGCTTAGGGTAGCCGGGTTGCTTAGGTCCTTGTAAATGTGTGTTTATTTTGTTAACATTATTAAACATAATAACCTTTTCTTTTATCCTGAGTGAAGGAAACTCGACCCTAATTACACCATACATAGTGGGGAGAATGGCTTTCTACCAGTGAGGTATGGCAACAGTTTGAAAAATGTGTCTCTATTGGACCTCCAGAATTTTTTGCTGGCCCTAAGGAGATGCACCCCTTTTACCCCCTCAGCAATTCAAAATCACATTAAGCATGTTCTTGCCACACAGTCTAATGTTTGTGTGGGCCCGGTCAGCCTAGTGATGAAAAAATAGACTATATTTCCAGGCCCTCCGCCCATTTCCTATCCCTATTTTCCCCAAATATGCCCGGGTTGGCGACTGGTGCTTGATTTAAACCTCGTATTAGCATGAATGTTACATATATAACTTCCCTGCATCCTCTAAACTGTTTTGTTATTGGCCTACAATGAGCAATTAGTATGTTTAGTAATATTTTATGTCTCTCTAATAATATATATTATAAGGCCTATGTCAGTCCGTTTTATTGCTTTAGCATTGTCAACTTACAACCAAAAGTACCATGCTTTCTTTCTGGTACCCATGAGGTAAGTACTTATATCATTTTATGTGTGTTTTTGTGTTTTAAACATACCTGCGTCTCCTTAGGTCCAGGGGCGTCTCCTTATGGTTTTGTGAAAAAAGTGAGACGCATCTCTTATTTGTCTTCTCTCTCTTAAAGAATAAGAGATACAAGAAAATTGTTGATTTGCTTTAAAAATATAGCCTTTTTGCTATTTATCCCCCCTACCCCCAATTTTCAATCTGTTATAGGTTGACAGAAGCAACTCGATAACAAAAAATAGTGCCCATTTTTGCGTCTGCATTGGGCATCGTACCCTATACAGTACTGTCAAAAAATCATCATAATACTCAAGGGGTTAATGTTTTCTATTGTCGTTTTAGGTGCAGTTCAGGGTTGCTTGATGCCGACAGCCAAGTGTCTTTTCTCCTCCCTGGTGGGTGTGTTAGGTGACTCGGTGCGACTATTGGACCTGTACCACAACTACCCTACAGTAGTTGAGACCGTTCTGGAGCTGTTTGTAGAGTGTGGTCGACGAATGCTCTGCTACCTCACGCCGGTAAGTTCATGCATTAGCCACCTAGTACAGTCAGTCCCCCTAATCCGCGTCTATATGGGCAGCAAAGCCCGGCGTGTATTGGGAATTCGCATATTAGGAATAACATAACTAATGGAGAAAAAGATATTTGAGCGGCAGCCTGCCCAAGACGTACACATTTTCATCAATTTTCAAATCAAAATCAATAATTAATTGTAAAGAAAGGCTATAATAAGCCTACAATAATAGAAACATAAATATAGGCCATTGCTTACCATAAAATTAAATGCTTAGCAAGTGTCCAGGATACAAAATTAATATTGCGTATCCTGGACACTTGGGTTAAGCATTTCATTTTAAGGTAAGCAATGGCCTTTGTTTATGTTTCTATTATTGTAGGCTTATTATAGCCTTGCTGTAAACCCTTCGATTTTAACAGAATTTGTTATATATACCATAGGCTTAGGCTTATTTATTTTCCATGTGCATATATTTTAACTTAAAATGTAAAACTTGCAAACTAAACAAACCAAAATTGGGACAAGGACAATATAAATTAAAATGTAAAACTTGCAAACTAAACAAACCAAAATTGGGACAAGGACAATATAAAGTCAATAAAAGTCAAATTAAATTATCAAAATCGCTATGTGGAAACAACGCTTACTAAAATGAAAATTATTAAATAAAAGAACACAATCCACCACATGGGGTGTACATCACTACATGAGCAAGTTAATCTGTTTCCCAAGCAAACCAATCGCACATATAACAACGCACTATCGTCACGTTAAAGGAAGTAGTCAAGTTTGGGAAGTCTGGGACGTTCTGGCAAATTTTACTAAACTCTGCATGAATAAAGAAACTACATGTTAAATGTCAAAATATTATTTAAAATCAAATTTGCAACATGACAAGACATTAACAATAGTAAAAAATACAAATATTGATAAGATATCTATACTATTACAAAATAATATATAAAATACAGTACAGCACTCTCTAACGATAGTGCTATCGGGTAGGTACCTGTAAGCATAGCATGCCTCAAGTGACCCCTATCAATAACTACCCTACAAATAACCTACATTTATAGCACAAATAAACTAAGGAAATCGCAAAAGTAAGCAATTGATACTATCGACAATGAATACATATAATATAAAGAGAAATAATTGCAAAATATGAAGTAACAACAGATTTAAACAAAGAGTACTCTTTTAACAAGAACAATAAATTTAAAAAATCATCAATATTAAAAATAATAATAATAATAATAATAATAGAAAAAGAAAAAGATAAACAATAAATACAGACAAAAAGTAAGCAGAGGTTATACAAGAAACTTCAAGTTAAAAATGCTTGATTAAAATTATTGATGTCAAATTTTAGAATACAGTCACAATAATTGACCCTAAAAAGATTAAATTTATGGAACAATTTACTTGCCTCAAAACCTCTGTCCACTAAGAGTCTGTATAGTAACCTAGCTCTAGCCCAAAAGTCATCTACTTTAGTGCAGATTTTACAAAATCTTATTAATTGGGAATAAAAACAATTATAAGTGATTTTACTATCGATATTACTACTAGGGAAACGAAAGTTTATTACGTTAAAATTAAAATCATCAACTTTGTGATATACTTTAAGTATGCACTGCTCATTAACAATCTCTATATTTATATCAAGAAAATTTTCAACTTTATAATTTACGTTACATTGTGTGAGGGGAATAGAATTAGGGTAAATAAGTTTAGCAACTTGATTAAAATTTAACAAATTGCAAACAAGAATATCATCAATATATCTACTATTATTACTTAACAGTTTAGCAAGTGCTAATTTTTCTGGAATTTTATTTTTCTTGCTACTGTCAACTAAGTCTTTTATATATTTAAATTCTAAAGCAAGCAAGAATAAGTCTGCAATTAAAGGGCTAGCATTTCCACCCATAGGAATTCCTAATATTTGTTTGAAAATGTACGGCCCGAATCTAACATAAGTATTGAAAAGGAGGAATTTAAGGGCATCTTTAAGTTTAGTTCTATCAAAATATACAGAACTAGTGGGAGTAGAGCTAAGTGATGCATTATTAAAATATGTATAAACATTTATGAAATAATTACCATTCCTAACGAACCTGTCAAAGTGCAAATCTATAATAAAGCAAAGCTCTGAATATACTAAATCTAAAGGCAAATTATATGATGCACAGATGCACATATAAGAGCGATAATAGAAGTGGGGACAGGAGTGAAGCTTGGACGTTGTTGGAGGAACAAACTAAGAGTGAGAGGGGTGGAAATGAGCTGTGCGTGTGGAGTTTCATGGAGGGATAGACAGACGAATGAGGAAGTACGAGAGCGGTGTGGTGTGAGTGTGGATGTGCTGGAAAGTGTGAAAAGGAACACCTTGAGATAGTTCGGCCATGTGGAACATATGGGAAGCGAGAGAATGAATAAGAGAGTATACGAGAGTGAGGTGGAAAGATGGAGTTGATAATTATATGCGTGAAAGTGAGGATTTGTAGCATATATACAGTATTCTGTAATTTTACCATTATCATCACTTTCAATAAGCCTAAATTATGTTTTATATGATTCAGTCACATTATAGATTTATCGCAGATTATATACAGACTTGTGAAGAGACGGCGACGAGCGAGGATGCTATTCATAGGGATGAAATTTTATAGGAGGAATTGCACATATACAGTACAGGTATATATTGTTTTCCAGCAACAAACTTTTTGCATTAATGGACTGGTCATCCCCCCATTTACATAAATGTGAGGGTACATGGAACAATTTACCAGAAGAAATGGTGTGTACCAATACCATGCAAAGCTTTAAGTTCATATTATTCATATTAACTTGCAAATAAGCCTAATTAATTAAATCAATGAAACCTAATATGACCGTTATGTAAAGGAAGACAGCACAACACGAGCATATCTCATATCCTGTATAATGCAAATATGTAAAAACAAATGGGTAAATACAGGCACTCCGTATTCTAATTAATGTATGCATAAGGCTTTTTACTATGAATAGTCAAAGTAGAAGAAAGATCATTGAATAATAGCTTCTATGTATAGTATTGGTAATAACATTATTGTTTAATAAAGTAGCTTCTCTTCATTTGCTCATTCCCAGAGTGCGAGTAAGCAGCTATACGAAGCCTCAGTGCACCTGGTAGGGACGTACGCCAAGCATAACATCGGTCGCCGCACCTTAGACTCACGCGGGGATGAGGACCAGTGGAGGGATCTGCAACTTCTCATGGAACTACTCACCTCTCTACTCTCTAAAGTAAGCACCATCCGGATATTAATATCGTTCTTAATTTCCCGGACATCTTGACCAATAAACAATTTCAAGCAGTAGATTTCAACCAGGTCCAACTAAACCAATGCCACTTCACAATCTTAACCTAACAGTACGGGTTAAGGTTATTTTATTTTGAGAGCTATTTGTTGAAATGGTGTACTGGGTGAGTTGTCCGGTTACCCATTTACATGTAGTTATATTCTTAAGGTGTGTTACTGTATGCTTTCTTGCGGGGGGGATTTGGTAATTTTGCCTTGCCCCCCTTTTTTTTTTTTTTTTTTTTTTTTTTTTTTTTTTTTTTTTTTTTTTTTTTTTTCCCCCCCCACTATGGCTTTTTTTACCTCTGTTCTCCCTGCACTTATTTTGGGTGTTCTGACTAACATACTGGCCATCACTGTGTCTTTTCTCTTGTGTCTTCAAACCTCATGTCTCAGCCCCATTCATCACTGTTGGTATAACTGTCCCTTGATACATTGGACTTTTAGATTTCATTCCGATATTTCTCGCCTTCCCATTACTGAACTAGTGGGAGTAGAGCTAAGTGACACATTATTAAAATATGAATAAACATTTATAAAGAACCTTTAAGTCCCTGGGCTGGAGTTAAGACTAGATAAATTATTTACTTCTTCCCCTGAACTTCCTGGATCATATACCTCTCTACAACTTCATCAAAAATTTTACTTCTCTACTAGGACTTCATTGACCTGGCACCGTCGGGTCACGGTGAGGACACAGAGGTAGTGGCGGCAGCTGACGTGTGTTTGTTTGGCCTTAACATCATCATGCCACTAATGTCCCGGGACCTGCTACGCCTACCCTCACTCTGCTCTCAGTACTTCAAGATGGTCACCTTCATTGCCGAAATATACCCCAGCAAGGTCTGCCAGCTACCAGAGGAACTAATGAAGGTGAGATCATATTATTATAATGTAAAACTTGCAAAATAAACAAACCAAAACGTATACGAACACAGTAAAAAGACAAAATATCTAATCAAAATCGCTATGTGGAAACAACGCTAATTTTTTAGAATTATTGTTGACGTTACTCTTAGTGGTCATAATGTTCAAAGCCTTGTCTATTTTAGGATGTGTAAGCCTTGTTTACCAGAAAGTCATATTACATATCCAGTTCTTCATGTATTTGTTCCTTAGCATTCTACTTTCTACATGCTTATCCATGACCCAGTTGGTGGCTAGGGGACTTGACAAGGAATTGTAAAAACATCATTGGTCCAAAGCATACTGTACTTGTACAAAGATATGGAACTGTCTTATTAATAAATTTCAATACCAGTAAAGTCAATACCAATAGGATAGTAAAATATATCAAAATAATAAGAAATTAAAGTAATGTAGGCCTACTAAATAATAAATATGCTGTGACTTCTTGACAGAACCTACTGGCCTCAATTGAGCTGGGGCTAACCAGTTTTGGTGCTGATGTTGGCACCTTGTCGTTTGACTTCCTGGTGGTCCTGGGCTCACACATACACAAGAACTGTGGCCCAGAATTGCCCGTCAGACAAGGACTGAGACCATTCCTCAAGGTACAGTATTTGTATTTTGTTTTTGTGTGTTCATTGTTTTCTGTTGTGTTTCGTGTTATCCCTATTCTTGCTCTGTCTTGAATTCCCCCCCCCCCCCCCAAAAAAAAAGAAGGAAAAGTGGGGATTGGGCCCGAGTATATAGATAGATAGATAGATAGATAAACTTATTGTATCATTACAACTTTATGATTTGAAATTATTGGGAAACCAAAAAATACAGTAGATACGGTACACTCGGATACCATAGTCTCTAGCCCACCCCACTCTGGCAAAAGGTGAGGCCAGGACCCTTTCTGGATGGCGGTCCACAGTGATGGTGAGGGGTGGGGTTTGAGAGAGAGGGCAACACACAAACGAGCACAGTGTGAAGCATTTGAAGACTTCGAATCCTGTCCCAAATGCTTCACGTTGTGTTCATGTGTGCGTTTCTCTCCCTCCCAAACCCCAGCCGTAACTATCACTGTGGGCCACTGTCCAGAAAGGGCCCTGGCCTCACCTCGTGCCAGAGTGGGGTGGGCTAGAGACTATGGTATCCGAGTGTACATGCAATTATTTCAATCGATATACTGTACATATTTTTTGGTTCACAGTCATGTTTTTCTTTCATGTTGAATAGCTAACTTTAAATTAATGTGTATTAATTAAAATATATAACTTGAAAACAAACTCAAAAGTTACTGTTCAAATGATTACAACGAACTCATTAAAATAAAAAATACAGTACAACATAATAAAAATTACGGTAATATGCATTTTTATAATATCAATCCAGGTAGTTATTTATGAGAAAATATAGCATGTATTTCCTTTATATATATAACTTTAATATTTACATTTTTGTTGTCAATAGTTAAAACACTAAATATTTTCTATTCCCAGCTGGTACTTGACTTGATATTATCACAACAAATCAATTCGGACCTCCTTCAAGCGGCATCTGCTGCCCTCTACACCTTAATATGCTGTTTCCAGGTCAGTGTTACAGTACTGTACATTATTTACATATACTCTACTGTATTTGTGCTGCCTCTAACTGCATATTTATTTAGTTTTGTGTTGCATTAATTTAAGCGATTTGTGTTTGTTTTTTTGGTTTTTGGTTTTCGAGCGCCAGTGAATTCTGCGGAAAAATTGGCGCTTGTGAGAAGTAAGTAATATGATTAGTATTATTATTATTATTATTATTATTATTATTATTATCATCATCATTATTATTATTATTATCATCATCATCATTATTATTATCATCTTAGTCTTTTCCAATTACCGGTACACGCAGCTGCATGCACAACCTCTTGAAATTAATCTTTTCCAATTACTGGTACACGCACCTGCATGCACAACCTCTTGAAATCCATCCTTCTGAGTCCTCCCTTCTTCGCGAGGACAGTCCACCTGGCCAGACTGAGATGTGAGCTGAGGAGACGTTTAGGTATAAAGAGTATTAGCGAGGAGATGCGTACAAGTAGACTGGGATGGTATGGGCATGTGGAGAGAATGGATGAATAAAATTGGGTGAAAAGATGCAGGTCTGTGATTGTGGAGGGAGCTGCACCAAGGGGTGGACCGAAGAAGACCTGGGATCGGACTATACATGCCGATCTCAAATCCAAAAACTTGACAAGTGAAGCAGCCCTTAACTCATAAGCTGCGCAGCTATGGTATTTGAAAGTGTCCGCCATGCGAAGGTATTCCGATTCATTCCTGACTAAAATCGTCAATTTACCATATATATAATTAATACTTATCCATATGTGCCTATTTTACTCTTAATATGAACAATTTGAACATTGGAAAGCAATAAAACAAGTGGTAACAGCAATTGGCTAGTGAAAATCGTATATTTTAGCCACGCGGTCGTAATCTGACCTTGAGCGGTGAGAGACAAACACCCTCCCTCTCTCTTGTCTCGGATGGTACTGAGAGACAAGGGGTGCTCTCAGACTGGCTTGGAGGGTCGGAGATACACTTCTCCACCACCCCTCTCTCTCCCACCTGTCCTCGCATGAAAATACTCTATAAATATTGGGAATAATAGAGAAAATACCTGATAAAGGAGGGGGGGGGGGGGAAGACACATTTGTAGGAGTGGTAGCAAGTAATGGAGAGGAATTATCTCACCTAAACACAAATTGCTTTGTTTTGAGTGCCACTGGGGTGTTTTAAAAGTTTTTTTTTTTAGGCCTTGGATCTTAGAGTCTAGCCGCATTCGCCCAGTAGAACCTCTTACCAGAGGTTAACAGGGTTGCCTGGAACGCTGCCATTAGGACAAGAGACTGAAACTGCACGTACAGTATGTGTGGAGCACTCGGTCTTAATATTTTATGTATGTACTGTATGTATGTTATATAGCACTTGTGTTAAAAGTGTAGTGGTGTATGCTAAGCAAAGCCTGGTCAGTCAAGACGGAAGATATAAGTAGGATGGAGCGAAATGAAATGAGGTTGGTGAAATGGATATGTGGGTCTGCTATGAGAGACAGAACCCCCAGTGTGGAACTCCGAGGGTGCTTAAGCATTGAGAGTATTATTGAGGAGATGCGTAGGAGTCGGCTTAGATGGTATGCACATGTAGAAAGGATGGATGAGAATAATTGGGTTAAGAAAAACAAGTCTATGAATGTGGAGGGAGTCGCAAGAAGAGGTAGACCAAGAAAGACACGGGATCAGATGGTACAAACCGATCTCGCAGCCAAAGAACTGACCGGGAGGTACGCCGAAGAACTGGCTGCTTGGAATGTCCCCCTAAGGTGAATAAAGAGACTGTGTTGATCATTTTCTTTAATGTATGTATATAAAATGTTATTCCTTGTATGCGATTTCGCATGGCACAAGGTCATATGTTGCCCAAGTAGACATCAGTGGTCTGGTTAATATGCTCTACTTAACTTAAGTTAACTCAATTAGACGCGTCTTACGAGGAAGGCTGTATCTGTGTTTACATTTCCTCCATCTCTCACAGGTGGAATATCAAGAGCTAGTTCAGACCCTCCTAGTAAGCCAGACAGACCCGAACACCGGCCAACGTCTAGCGGAGTCGTTCACCCAACTCACCACCAATGTTGAGCTGTCCGCTGACCGCATCAACCGCATCAAGTTTAGGGACAACTTCGAGAAATTCATTGCCAACGTCAGAGGTTTCCTGCTTGTTAAGTAAATTCGGCTCCAATGTCCAAGATTTCTTTTTGATCGAGTATAGATGGAGTAGAGGGGATTGAGATAGTTTTTTATATTGTCAGTAGTTATTTTTGTCATCATCATGTAGTGTCATTGAAAAGGTATTTTCAAGTTTTGCACAATTACCGGTATGCCTTGAGCACCTGATACCTGCTCTTCATACTGAAATGTTATTAGTAATTATAATTATTATTAATCCATCTATCTGTTGCCCAACGCCTAACTCCTGTTCTTGTTGTTGTTTTAATTATTATTATTATCATCACTTTCATGAATTATTATGTTCCTTCCAACAACCAACCATACTCCTAAAATCGATTAATGAAATTTACAAACACATGTGGCAAGAAAAAACATCCCAAAAATAAAATTTGAAGAAGTAGGAGTAAATTGTGATTATGTATTTACTTATATTTTTCCATGGACTGTGTAGATTTATATTTCAAATATGGAGTGGAGAAAAGATAGTACAGAAATTTAATATAGAACTAGTGAATTTTTTTTTTTTTCATGTCTGAAAGATCATATACTTTCATTAATTTCATTTGGGGGTTATTGGTGTTATGAATGATATTCATTAATATATACAGTACTGTACTGTATGTATTTATTGGTGTTATGAATGATATTCATTAATATATACAGTACTGTACTGTATGTATTTATTGGTGTTATGAATGATATTCATTAATATATACAGTACTGTACTGTATGTATTTATTGGCTAGCATTTTTAATTTTCTAAATTTTGAATACATTACTACATAATTTATTGGTATCCATTCATCAAGTTGATATTTTCATCATAATCTTGTTTTTTCTAGTACAGGTAAAGTTTTTACATAATATATTGTTATCATCATCGTCATTAAAGCTATCATCATTCGTATTCATTGTAAATTTCTAAGGATTTTATTTCTACTGCAGATACATTCATACATACACTTCAAACACAGAGTGATCCACAAGAAGTACGGATTCAATCTCACGTTTTGTAAATAATAGTGCTTAGCTTATTATTTTTTTATTTTTTATTTTTTTTTTGTGCATGTTCTGTAAATATGATATATGGCAAACTTTGAGAGTCCATGACTTAACTTTTTAATATGATAGGGATTTTTGTTTTTTATATTATTTAATACATGTAGCAAGAATCTCCTTTTGAATCATCAGTGTCTCTAATAGCGTAGTCGCACTGAACTCTATTTAGCGGACCTGAGGACTTAGTAATATTGTGCCAAGCGTGCAGTGGTCAGTCGAATTGGTTTCCAGTTGAAAGGTCACGAACTGCATTCCCACACAGAAGAAAGAAATATCTATAGAATTTGATTCCTACTCAATTTGAAGACAATTTAAAAGTTTATTTCCCTCATAGGAGCAAGAAATGTTTCAAGTTTGATTTTCATCCAGCACCAAGATACACAGTTTCTCCACATTTTCTTTCTATTGACCCAGCAGATGAGTTGGTATCTGATATTGCTGAACCATTGACTTTAGGGTAGACTAGTGTTTTTTTTTAGGCGGTTCTCCAAATATTATGAGATACCGATTACAAATTTTACCCAAAAATATTTAGTAACTACCTGTATAGTAGTTTAATTAATTTAATCAAAATTGTACATAATGACACTAAATTTGCCAGTACAGTATTATTTTAACGTGACTCGTTGCTTGCAAGTGAATATAATTTAGCAATTTAATGTACTAATTGGACTAATGTGTATAAACTGGCTTGTCTGCCCTACCCAGATTGTTGACGTCTTTGTACGTTTGAGATAATATTGGTAATTTCAGGGTTATTGGATGATAGGCAACTAAAGTGCTTTCTACTTATGGTGGGGAAAGAATTGTGCGACTGGCAATGCAAAATTTGAATAATTCCAAACATAGAAAATTTATGTTTAGGATAGGATGTCAAATTTCATGTCAGTTAGTATGTGTATTTGTATATCGGGAATTATTTATGTATCTTAATTATCTTTGTATTATTAATTTATCTTATGCATCTTAATTATCTTTTTAGATATATCTATAACTAATATTTTTTTTTACTATTATTATTTATATTTTTTTCTTCTACATATTGTACTTATTTCCTATTAACCCCTTCTTTATTCAATTTGGCTATTTAGTTAGTTATGTAGAGTAGATGAACCAGACCACTGAGCTCCATACGGAACTCTCATAGGTTATTTCAGATCATTTTGAGAGTTGGGTTTGCCAACTTTCAATATATATTTCCAAACATTTGCTTCTTATCAATTGACTATGCAAAATTATTTACTACCGTATTTCTAAAACTGTTAGTTTAGAGGTGAAAAGGGGCGTAATCCACTTCAGTTCCAGCCTTATAAGATCCTCGGCCCAGTAGACCGTTGAAAACTTTTTCTTAATTCTTACTTACAGTAGGCTATTTTCACTCCAGTACCATATTATGTTTTTACTTGGCATCTGTTACTGGGATAAATTTTGCGTTTAAAATTACACGGGTGACCACGCTTCTAGTTTGTTTATTTTGCAAGTTATACATTATAATAACTTTCCTGAGCTGTGATGTATCGTAGAAAATGGTGTTGAAGAGCTTGAATCCTTGCTAGTGTACTGTACATAGAGGTAGATAGTCTGTGGAGAGGTGCGGCTCTTTTCTATGTAAAATCCTTTGAGATATTTCACGATAAGTCGAACTAGACATTTAACTTCAAGATCGTTACATAACACGTTACTGCAAGGCTGTATTTGGCATGTAACCCAAGGTTATATTTATGTGGCACTTGGTTGTACGGTCATATATGGTACTTGGTTGTACGGTCATATATGGCACTTGGTTGTACGGTCATATATGGTACTTGCTCGAAGGTCAATATGTGACCCTAGGCAATGAAGGTGTATGTGGCAGGAAGGTCATATTTGGCGTTTTACTATGGGCATATGTGACACTTGGCTATAAGGTCATATGTGGCATGTTACTACGAGGCCACATATGCCACTTTACTGCATAGTGTATTAACCTATGAAGCACTTTACTGTTAAGGTCTTACATGGCACTTTTACTAAGAGTTCATTGAAGTAACGTTTTACTGTCGAGTGTAATTGGTACCAAATACTTGACATCAACTATTGCTGTATGATAATAAACAAACTATATGGCCATTTTAAGCCTCTAACAGCTTACACAATAACAAAGTCCCTCAGTTTTCAAGGAAGAAATTTGGAAGTAGCATCTAACATTTCTGGATGGAGACGAGGGTGCCAAGACTTCATATAGCTGAGGTTTTGTTTCCCATTGGCTCAGAGGCCCTGTCACTCTGTCCATCACCAACTTATCTCAGTTTGATAAAGGCATGTCCACTACAGTGGGTTTGTATATTTTCTTTGTCAATGTCTGATCAGTTTGAGTATGAGCTTTTCCAGGAAACACAGAGCTAATAATTTAATTTTGTATGCCTATATTAACTATTTGTGTGTTGTTTTATATTTTCTTTTTAAATTATTATTGGCATCTAAATGCAGAATCATCGCTTTCCCAGCTTAGCCTTTAAAGCTGTGTGAACTCTTTTTATTTTCTTGCGGTTTGGTCAAGCTGAAGCACACCCAGTTACGCAAACTTACTCATGTCAGGTTTGGGCAATTTACGGTAGAATGTCAGAGTTAAATTTTCTTGACTCAACATTGAATGGATTCCTCTTAAAGTTTGCCTTTTCCTTAAACTTTACACATTGTTTACCAGAAATATCTTTCCAGATAAGTAATTCAGTTATGTGCGTAACTTGAGTTCTTCGGCAGCAATGCATATCCGAATCCAATGTGAGTAACGGATTTTTTTAAGGGTAAATAATTCATCTATTATCTACAGTACATCTGAGTATATTTGCATTGCTTTGTGTGTTTTTTACTTCATTTGGACAGCTCCTGTATCTGATGTTAATAGATATTTCCATAGCATAACTTACTGAATATGGAATACAAACCTACTTTAATGTGGTATTCCACCATATGCCGTTCATATGTTAATTGTATGTTATTTACCACAAGAATTCTCATACATAAATGAGTGAGTTTAGCCAATTTTCTAGTTACTAGTTAATCGGTTTTTGTTGACAATATTTTTAATGTATGTTATTTTGATATATGAAATGACAGAATGGAAGTCTACAGTCGTATTGAGGTTCAAGCATTTGCTCATTTTAGCTAGCCAAATAGTTTACCTTTTGTCCAGATGCTTGTATTTATTGCCACTAACATGAACTAGCCTCAATTTTGTAGGGAGCCCACCTCGCTTTTTTTTCTCTTTCTATTCCTTTCTCTTTGGTTTGTATCCATTCGGCCCCTTTCAGCTTACTGTTTTAAAGTTTACCCCCATCCATGTGTCAATATTTTCCTGGCGAGCAGTAGCAAGCCAGCATGCAGTATACAGTATATATTTTTGTTTTGACAGCAAGCTAAATTTGTACATTTTTTGATAAAAAAATGTCTCCGGCGAACCCGGGTTTCTCCATACAATGCTGGCTCGCTTTCGCTCGCCAGGAAGAAATCGACACCTGGATGTGGATAAACCTCTTAAAAAATTGGCTGAATGGGGAAAGAGAAAAAAGGAGAGAAAGATAAAAAAAAGCCGGTGACCCCCGTTAACACCAAGAAAGTAACAAAAGGGATATAAACACCATTTGAGGAGGAGTATTTTATTGAAATTTTGCTAATAGCTTCTTCAAATAATGTTTATTGCCTCCATTTAATATTTTGTGAAGCGCATTATTGTATCTATTTTTTGCGTCCACTGCATGTTCCTATGGAAGGAATGAGCTTATCCTGTTCAATATTTCCTTTGCGGCATTTTCTAAACATTTACAAATAAGTACCAGAAAGTTTTTGTACGAGTGGTGGAGGAGGCAGGTGACCTTCACAACACCACATCTTGATCTCGTTGGTTATACCTTGTTAGAAAATGTTCACTCCATAAATGTGATTATGAATGAATATTAAACGGAAGAATAAAGAACTTTTATAATATTAAAAAATAGTTAGCAGCTAAGTCTCGTCCCATAAGTATGATTTTGAACGAACTTTATAAGTTGGCAGTAGTGTTTGAAGTGGCCGAAGGTGAAGCTCAAGAATGAAGAACTTTATGTCCAAAATAATGATCATATATTGAACCAAACTTGAGGAAGTGTGATGAGAAGGGAGGAAAACAGTGTCCTATTAATTTGAACCGAGTATAACTTAGCAATTACAGTAGACTTATTAGTATACTTTTATAATATTTGTTTTCCATGGATTGTGTATAATACCCACAAGAGATATAGTGGTTCATTTGTTTTCTTCAGATTATAGTGACGTTTTTTGACCAAAGTTAGTAGCACTGAAGCTGGCACAATAATTGAACACCTGCGAGCTTGGAGCTGTAAGGAAGTTGGAGCTGTAGACATCGATAGTTAGCAGAAATATCAGGTAAAATACAGTCGTAGTGAATTTATAGGCATTAAAATTAAAATGCAACATACTGTATCCAATACCACAGTACCTACAGTATTATTGCATCTCTTTAACTGTCTTGATAGCGTAATGCATAAATGCACGGAATTTCGATGTGAGTATCCTAGGTTTGAGTCCTTGGAGTGCCACATGTATTTGTTGATTTCATTAATTGAGTTTAGAAGTATAGTTGGTTGGTGAAAAAAATATTAATATTGATGTTCACAGCTCCAACTTCCTTATAGCCTGACAGTCACATGTGGTCAGTTGATGCTAGTGTAGATTTCCTATGGATGTGTTTTGATGGATTTCGTCATCATGCTGTTGCTGTAACCCATAGCACTCCAGGTCACAGCTTTTACTTCTTTTGTTTAAGGGGAGATTTTTAGTTTGCTCCCTAGACTTTCATCAAGCTTAATTAAATATGACCAAGTCCTCCCCTTCAAGATAGATTTGTACATTTTTCGGTAGAACAAATTTCCGGCCAAAGGCCGGTTCCAACCTAAATTGCAGGCTCGCTAATGCTCGGTAGGAAAGAATCGACCCCTAAATGGCACGAAAGGTCAAAAATTTACAAAAAATGGAGCGAAAGGTCTTAATTTCGCCAAAATAATAGGGTGAAGGTCTTCAAATCTCAAAACTAATGAGGCTAAGCATGAGGGAGAAGGGGGTCCAGAAAAATACCTCTCAAGTGAAAATCTCCCTTTAAGTGTTGTTTGATACTAATGCCTTTGTATTCTGTTTTATCAATTTTATCCCAGTGTGTCGTAGTGTGGGGATGAATGTATGACACTATCACCAGAAACTTTGGCACCAGTATGTTCAGTACTAAATTTTTGGCACCAGGAACTTCGGCACTGAATTTTCATCAGAGTGCAGGGTACTCCATTAAATAGTGTCATGGTGCCAAAATTAATGGTGCCCAACATTCCTGGTGACAAAATTTCATGCTGGTTATGTTCTGGCTGTGGTGTCCCGAGTTCGAATCCCGGGAGGACCATATGCTTTCATTGGTTTATTCAAGTACATTGGGGTTTGTAATTGATGATTAATGTTAAGAACGGGGTGTTATGTTATTTCTGATGCCCAAACTTGAGTACTGAACTTCCGGTGTCAAATCTCATATGCCAGTGGGGTAACTGGGAGTACAGTTTATGCTTTAGCTAGCTTACTTTTGAGCTGTAAACAGTTATATTTTGCCAGTCAGAGTGGGAAGCCAGAATTACCACACTGCCAGAACGATTTATGTACAGTGATTTTATTTCCTGTTTGAGCTTCAAATTTAACTCGACATCCATTTACTAATAATCAGTGATTTTTTATTAGGATGCTACTGTACTTTTTATTGCTATTAATTTCAGATTATTTTCTTAGCCTTTTCAGTATATGATGATGCTTTTCTTTATTTTATTCTGGCTATTAACTCATAAACTGCGAACCTATGGTAGTTCAAACCCTCCCGCCAATCAAAGATATTTGGTTCTATTCTGACGAAAATCGTCATATGTAACATATATATAATTATTACTTATCCATATGCACCTATTTTGCTTTTAATATGAACATATGAACATTTAAGAGCAATAAAAGAAGTGGGAATTGTAATTGGAGGGTGAAAAAGACGTATTATTGCCGCAAGGTCGTATCATGAGGCGAGAGTTGGGGGGGACGTACATCCACCCTCTCCCAGCTCCCAAGCAACACTGAGGCCTTACACTAGAAGTCTATGTGTTGCAAGGATCTCTAGATGACTCAACCGTGTTAAAGAGACCGGGAGGGGGAAATTTCCACCAAAAATTACGCGATAAAAGGAGAGATAAGAGGAAAAATAGATGGTAATTGAGGAGGGGGGAAAAGGATGGGGAGGGGGGGGGGGGAGATTAGTTTGGGACACATATATAGGAGTGGTAGCAAGTAATGGAGGGGAATTATCTCGCCTAATCACAAATTGCTTTGTTTTGAGTGCCACTGGGGTGTTTTCTAAGTTTTTTTTTATGCTCTAGATCCTTGAGGACGGTCACAATTTATGGGTTAAGATATAATTGCATTCAGTTCATAAAGGATTTGCAGGAGCAATAGGGGTAATTGAGTTATTATAAACCTTTTTTTTATTCCATCAGGTCCTTCCTGCTCTATAAAAAAAATCATCTGAATGTTAGTCTAAATAAAATTTAAAAATGCATCGTCATACTGAAAGGGTAAATTAATAGAAAACTGTGTATGGTATAAAAAAGATGCATAGGGCGGACGCTGATAAGATCTCAGTCCAGACTCTTATATATATGTATATATATATGTATATCAACCAATGGCTGTGTTATTATTCAAAACTATTGCACTAAGTCCATAATTCTCTGACCTACCCTTTCTTCGTTCCACAGCAAAATACATTAATTGACTAATTATGAGGTTAGACTAGCAGGAAGTTTGACCTGTTGACATCAATAATTATGAGGTTAGACTAGCAGGAAGTTTGACCTGTTGACATCAATAATTATGAGGTTAGACTAGCAGGAAGTTTGACCTGTTGACATCAATAATTATGAGGTTAGACTAGCAGGAAGTTTGACCTGTTGACATCAATAATTATGAGGTTAGACTAGCAGGAAGTTTGACCTGTTGACATCAATAATTATGAGGTTAGACTAGCAGGAAGTTTGACCTGTTGACATCAATAATTAGCAGAAATACAAAAATATGTGTGCTTGCAATAGATAGAATATTAATTGACCTTGATATGACATACAGTCACTGTTAAGAATTGTCCTACCTACACAATTTCAAGTTTGGTTATCTCCCTAGTTATAGGTGAAAACAATATCCTTAATAGACACAAACAAAGCCTTAATATTGAAGGTTTGTTCAGTATGATTTGTTTTTATTAAATTGAGAGGTAAATTAATTTGAAGTTGCTTTTGTTTGTGGGTGTACTTTTGTGCATACTGTAAGCATATTTTAGCTTGTATTCCAGCTATTTAGCAATGTCTACAGCTTGATCTTCCTTGTAACCTAAAAGTCGTTAGTGGTCAGTTTTGAAATGATACCATTGTTGCGATGGCTTTGTACATAGGATAAACCATAGATATTTAACGTCTGAGGATAAACCATAGATATTTAACGTCTGTATAGTACTGTAAGTGTTCCTATCCATTCTATACCCTTCATCATTGTGCAGTGCCAGTGTGCACAACTTGTTCAGATCATCACATCTTGTAGTATCAGATCATTGCTTACTGTCTGTGTGAATCCTTCCATAATTATACTTACTGTATATCAGGCAGTAGAGATCACATAAATCAGACATAGGCTACAGTAGAGCACACCAAATAATAAATACATATATATTTGTTCCCATTGATTGCTTCAGTCATGAGGAACTTGTAATCAAGAGATTAAATACTACGTTGTTTTAGGTGGTATTCTTTTTTTATATACCTGTACAGTATATACGTTTCAGTATCATAGCTATTAATATTTTAGGTACCGGTGCATTACTTTTCATTAACATTGCTATAGTATTACTATTATATGCTGGTTTTCCAATCAGTACCACTTCTCGCTTGTCATTTGAGGCTTACTTGTGCCAGACTAAATGTTGCACAGTTTACAGGTTAACCCGTTCAAAACCGGTGGTTTATTTTATTTTATTCTACCTTTATTTAGACGATTGTATAAACAAAATTCTGGTTGTGTACTCCTTGATTAACAGGGCTAGGTTGTGCCCTTGCTACAGGGACTTAGCTGGATATTTGCTACAAATCGCAGCTTAGGAAGCAGCTGTGGTACTTTGAAAGGATTCATTAAATTAATAAAGGGTGTTAGAAGCCTTATAACTATCAGAGGCCCTTCCTGAACTGAATAAAATCATATAATAGTAGCTAGAATAAGATTAAAAGGATATCACCGGTATTGAAGGGGTTAACATTGTTAAACTCCGATTGGGTAACGTAAATAATAAGCAAGGTTCAAGCACTAATGAATATATTGGGTAACGTAAATAATAAGCAAGGTTCAAGCACTAATGAATATATTTAACCAAAAATATCACCCATGACACACTTTTTACTGTGAATCATTAAATTATGTTCTAGGAATTTTTGCTGACAGTACTGTCCCAGTACAGTATTTCCTGTGTGAATATAGGATGCAGATTTTCAAAGTGGTCAGTAATTAGATGTAATGTAGCAAGATTTTTTAGCCTGTGATTTAACTGGTAATTGATAACAACGCTGTAACTTACCCATGCTAAGAATAACTAACCAATTGTAAGTTAGTACATACAGATATACAGTAACATTGTTCATAGCAGCTGGCACAAGAAATACAATTTTGAATGTTTAGATACAACATTCATAGGGAGAAAAGACATAATAAATGTTTTCAGTAACCAGTCCCTGGTCAGTATGAAGGTACTGTAAGCAAGATGCTGTTCATTTTGTATTGTAAGTCATGTAGCTAGCTGTTCATTTTGTATTTTCTACTAAAGTACAGTACAGTATTTTTGTATGTGGAGGTAGAATTTTGTATTTACTGTACAGTACATGCTTGGTTTGGTCTTAGGTTAATTTGCAGCACTGGGCAGGTTCTGTTTGTCTCCCGATGTGGTGATAAGGTTTACAATATTTTTAACTGAGACGGCTAAACCAGCGATGTGCTGGAACACGTTATTGGTGATGCGGCCAGGTTTTTAGTGGTGTGTGATGATGAAGCTTTATTTTTATACTAGCCTACTGAGCCAGAGTCCTCATGAGGATAATTATTTTGTTTTTAGTACGGTTCTTGTGTTAGTACTGTATGTAGGCATTGAACATTGCTAGATTGCTCTGGAGTGTATGATGGTAAGCTTATATAGAGAGAGTAGACATTAAATTAATACCATAAAAATAGTTTTGGGTAGACTTATGGAAGGAATTTAAGGAAAATATGGTAGTTAGTGAAAGATAAAATTGGATGCAAGGAAAGATGGTTGGAACAGCGACAAGGCTAATTGTGTTTTCCATAATCTATTAAGACAGGCATCTACCCTCCACCCATTCATTCCCTTTTTTATGGCTTCTATGTTTTTCTCTAATCGTAACTGATACCTTTTCAGCCTATGTTAACACTTAATATAGTATTTTCTGTGTTTTATAGTATAATTTTTCCATGTGCTCCAAACACCACACAGGTTGTTCAGTGTTTCTGCTAAGTGTGCATAACTATAGTCTGTTTGCTATAACTATGCCACATATTTTGACACCTAACCTCTTCTAGTTCAGAAAGGATGAGAACAAGTGTTCTGACCTTTCTACCATTTGGGAAGAGTCAACCATGAAGATTTTTGGCCTAGTTATAGTGAATAAACTTTACTGTAAGACAAGGTGCATTTTATATTATTAGTAGTAGTATTATGATGAGCATTAATTGCTACAAGCTTCCATAGTTCCTGAGTGCTGCTGTATCATATAGCGGGTACCACGTTGTGTGACGACTTTTAGGGGGCAAGCAAAATGTTATGTTTAGTTTATATATATATATATATATATAAATAATTCAGTCACATGGATCAAATCATTCACTCTGGTAACAAGCTAGTAGTTAGAATGGACAAGGGCCATGCAAAATTGCAGTAACATATTTATATATAAAGTAAAGTTGGTGTTCTTAATTGTCATTAGCAATAATTATCTATATCACTGGATTCAGTAGCACTCACATGATTTGACTTCAAAGATCCATACTTGATCAGTAACCGTGACAACTATATTATTGCACATTGAAATTTCTGAATATTGATCTCAGTACTGTAATATATTTTGTTAACATTTTTAAATTGGTAGTCTGGTATACAGACACTTTGTTTTCCTTTTCACTGCAAAAAAGTCTACAAATATGAATGAGACTCTCAAAACACTTCATCATAATTAGAAGGTATTAATTATTAGGTTCATAGATAAACAGTTACAATTACACTACTGTTTTCTAGCTACCTATACAACATTTTAATCAACCCAGGAAGAACCTCTGAGGTAAGATACGAGTTGAGATTGTGTTTGTGCTTCATGATTTTTTGAAGTTCTTACTGTGCTGAAAAATATATTTAGGGATAGGTAGAATAAAATATAAAGTAATCATTGATCTAATGTGTAAAGAAATACCAGTATAAAATACATAATAGATTCTAAGATTTGTAATTGATAGAACATTGTGATGCTGCTTTGTGCGGCTAAACACTACACTAAAGGAAATTATCAAAATTAAGCCGGTATCACACGAGAGCTTATATAATCAACATACGATGATCAACAAATTTCTGGCAACATATCTGGAATATTTTGCACTGGTATCAGAAACTAGACTGATGTTAGATGAATTAAGGTAACTCAAAAAGTTTAAATGTTTTCCTCATAAGCAGCCAGACCAGTGTTGAGGATAAATGTTGAAGGAAAAAGCGCTCGTGTGATACCGGCTTTAGGGTGAAAAGTTATACCAGGATCAGTAGCAGGTTATAGAAAGTGTCCCCTAAAATCCCTCTGACGTGTCGCCACCCTAAAACCAATAACGCTAAAGTTGCTATCTACTCTATATATCGCCATATAAAACAGCATAGCTTACTATACTCTACCATTCTATAATTACTAGAGACATGAATCCTAATTGAATTAGGTCAAGTTGCAGGGTGTCAAACTGGGACAATTTGGTTTATTTCCACTTACTGTAGTGATTTTGATAAGTTCTTTTGTCTTTATATTGTGCCGTTCCTGTTTTCTATATACTATATCTATCTATTGCCTGACGCCGTGATCCCCGAAGGGGTGGCCATGAACGAAACGCCTCCTTGCACCTCTGTCCCCAGTCAGCACCGCCTTCATCCATATACTTCTTCACTCCATCCTTCCACCTCTCTCGGTTAACCTCTCCCTCTCTGTCCTTCCACCTCGCTCTCGTACACCCTCTTGGTCATTGTCTCGCTTCCTATAATCAATCAGTGCCTTTCATCCCTGTTTTGCTTTGTTTATTTTGCAAGTTTTACATAATTAGACTGAAATGTATATGAGGAAGAATATAGACAAGTTTACATTAAATTATATTGTTTTTGCCATGCCTCCAAAGACATACAGTAATTAGAACTGTACCGAGTAATTTCAACATTGTAGACTTTGTAATGAAGATTACTTTAGTTATTTTGAAATGGTTTTGAATAGTGTCTCATTTGCCAGCCTGTGAAGTAGTGTTGCTTATGAATGCATATTGGTAATATATAGAGAATATGGCGACTTTTATGCTTTGGCAACCTTAGTGCAGCCGACGTTAGCAGTGCTGGAAGTTAATTACCCAAGATTTATGTATTTATTTATTTTTTTATTATTTGTTTACATGTTGTAGGTTATAGCTTCCAAAATGTAATACTCTCTCACTTTAAATCGACTTGTATACATGCAGTGTATATTAATGAATACGACAGTATTAGTTTGTGAAACACTTGTATTTTATGTATCCCTTAATCTAAAGTACATAATGTATTTTCAATTGAAAATATGTATAATATGTCATCAAGTGTTTGTGCCAGATATGATATTACAATTTCTCCTCTAGTGAGAATGTCATACGAGAGATTTGACATTACTCTGTAATGTTTTCTGGCAGCAACAAGTGTTTCAAATAATGCTATATTTCCTCCTGGTTGTGACAATCTGATATACCGTCCTTCTCTCTGTGTCTCTGCTACTTGTTGGTTGTATTAGCATTTGGAAGTTTTCCTAGTGCAGGCAATATACCACTACTTGTTGCTATTATGGATAGATAGTCTTTCAAGTCATTTGTAATTGGGTTTAGATTTGTTGTGAAGGGCAGAAGCAGATGCTTTCTTATCTGCAGTACTCTTAAAACTCCAAGAACCAATATTTTTGTGTACTGCATTAATGAACTATCCTTGTTTAGTCAGTAAGTCTGTAATTAACCCTTTCGTGCACGGGAAGACGTACCTGCGTCTTGCTGGGATACTTAAAAGAGTTTGTGACTATCAGGGGAGTTTAGAAACTATTAGTTTAGTTTTGTCAAATCCTGCAGTTGTCTTTGAGTGAGTTTATTGTCAGATTTTTTTTTTTGGAGAGCTAATTATGAGAACAGGAGAATTTTATATATGAATACTAAGCGGCATCTTTAGAGTCTGAAAGGGTTAAAGTTTTACCTTTGGTTTGTAGTGTACTGTGTGCAGTTTATTCTGAATTTTATGATTATTAATTATATGCATATATATGTACCGGGTATATAGTTTTATCCTGCATTGTATGATTGATAATTAAATAAATAAAGGTAGACATGAGTTGGAAAATACTATACATGGCAACAGGTAGTGTTTTATGGCTTGCAACCTGGAAGCAACTGGCTGTATATGGCTGAACGTATGATGTGGCTTTCAGTGTACAGGTGAAACATGGTGCGATTTTCTTGACAAGTTAGTGAGTCTATAATCAAGGTGTTTACTTTAATAACTTCTTCAGGAGTGTCCTCACCAGAATCATAGTGTTACTGTATTTGCCATGCTTTGTTGGTCATGAATAATGTGTAGCATAATATAAGAGATACAACCTGGTGTAAAACCCTTGTTGGGGAATTATCTTCAATGTTTAATTTGGAAGTTGTAGATGATAATTATGGTGGTTTATGTCATGAAGTATAGTTACAGATAAAAGTTATACCCTGCCTTCATCATGTTTCTAGTAAGGAGAGGAAAGCATTCTTTAACACATTAGCTAAGCCGCCTGTCAAGGTTTTATACTGTTCTTAAGTATTTTTGCTTTATCATGAGAAATATACTTTAACTCTTAGAAGATCGTATTCTGCATTTTGGCCTGTGCCTCAAATTCTGTAGCAATTACTGCGTCATGTGATACAGAAACACTTAGTTGCTCCTAGAAAAGATTTCTTTGGAGTGTCACAATTGTGAAAAATTCGGCTCCTGTCTTTACTGATAAAGTGAAAACACTAATCATAAGCTTACCTCAGCCAGAAAAAAAAAAAAAAATATTCAAGCAAACTAGGGAAGCGAAACATCTTGAACTTGGAATATATACGAAGAATTAAGATGTAAAGGCGGGTAATGACTTTTGTGTGAGACTGTACATGCACAGAGCAGCATCAGGCACTGGGAGGAAATGTGAAGGCTGAGACAGTATTGGTAAATGCTGTAAGTACAATATATTTGTTAATAGAGCTTATCCAAACTTTGTAAGGGAATTCATTAACCACTTAGCCCCCTTTATCTGTAATGGATGGAGATCACAGTAACATAATTACTAGTAAACAAGAAGTAGGGTAGAGTAGTCAATTTATACACAGAGGTTCAAGTAGTATTTGAAATATATATATAAATACCCCCCAATAAATATATATATAAATACCCCCCAATAAATTAGTCAGATAAATAAGTAAGTGTAATAATTGTTAGGGTACATTATGATCACTAATTTTATTAACCCTCTCTGACATATGATGCAATTTTGAGCCTATTAGGGATACTTTAAAGCCTTTGTTACCATCAGGGGTATTTAGAAACCTTTAGTTTAGTTACTTCAACCTCTGCAGTTGTCTTTGAGTTAGCTGTGGGCAGAAAACTAATTTTGGAGAGGTAATTATAAGAGTGAGAGAACTCTATTTCTTATTGCTAATCTGGCAACCTCTGCATCATATGAGTCTGAAAGGGTTAAACTAACTATACTCTGTTTTTTTCTTCAGCTGATGATAAATTTAAACCCTTAGCAGCTGATCTATTTATAATTAATGGAACATTATGAAACTACTATGTCTCTATCATATTAAAACTAACTTTATATATTTAGCAACCTATTTCACTACAAAATCTTCAAAATATCTGAGAAAACTTGATGGGAACTTTGCAATTTACCGTCGGTTGAAAAGAAACGGACTAATGTCATATTTTTGGGGTATTTTTATATAAATTTTGCATAGTAATTGAACCACAACATACAAATTGGCTGATCTATACTAAATCCAAAATAGTCTCTAAAGATTTATTCTAGAATAAATCTTTATCTACCATTATGGGTTTGTTTCTTGTCTCTTCTTTGTAGTCCTCTCCTAAAATGCAGTACTATTATTTTCATAGACCAGAGAGTTTTTATTAGTAGTGTAGCTGGCACCTTTCATTACTCTAATTTTAGTTCACATTTTGATACTCGTAATGTAGATCAGGATCAAATACAAGTACATCATCTTAAAGTAGAGTAGCACATTTCTATAATTAAAATTATATATATATATATTACAGTACAGTATATATATATATATATATATATATATATATATATATATATATATATATATATATATATATAATATACAGTATATATATTATTCCTGCACAATGTATAGTTGAAGATCCATTTAACTTTTCTTCAAAATATATAATAGTTATTTTTCACATTGTGTCCATACAACTGATTAATTATGCTAAGTAAGCATGTCTTGTTTGGTATAGTTTATGATGCATAATTACTAAATCTTTTGGAATTATTTTATTATCAACCTGTGTCTTACTAGCTTTATTAATACTGTATTAAATAAACCTTATGTTTATAGTAACATACAGTATGAACTGTAAAGTAGCCTTTTTATTTGTAAGAGACACCTTGTTACTAAGAGTGCATTTCAGTAATTCTATATTTGTATAAGTAAAGTAGGTAGTAGATATACATGTAGAGATAAATCCCATGTACAGAACAAAGTGGAAATGAAAGACTTATTTTTTTTAGGTGACATTAGTGTTATGACAACAATTTTGATCCTTTTCTATAATTTTTCATCAATATTAAATTAAGCTATGGACTACTATTCCATTAAATATGTTTTTTCAGTTGTTTGAATTTGATAATACAGGATGACTTAAGTAAATTTCTTTATAGTAATTAATGGAAAGTGAGATTTTATGTGCAGTTCCTTTCTGTACCTTGCCTAGTCCAGTACAACAATCCCAAATACGATGAAATTTGTTTAGTTTTTTTGGCTTATGTGTATGTTGTATCCATGAAGCATACGGAGCTAATGAAAGTGATTTAATTTAAAAATACTTTACTGCAGGTAGAGGTGTAATATATTTGATGTTTGAAAGTACTTTTAATTTTTGTATTTACTTCTTGTACACCCATAGATTTGTTTAAAAATTAGTTATATTCTGCTGCTACATTATGTTCAATACTTTTATTTGTAAAAACAAAAAATTATGATTAGGATTTATAACTTATGTTTCAAACCACCTCTGCAAAACAAACTATTTTCAGTGCATATTACTGTATTTAGAAAACAAGTAAGGTAACTATCAAAGCATGAGAATAACATGAACCTGTTCTTCATACAAGTTCTCTGTAAGCACAGTGATGTAATTAAGTACAGACCAGTGCTAATGATAGTAGTCAACCTAATATCAATTATTGCCGTCTTATTCAGCAACTGCTAGGCTGATTTCAATGTGCAGCTCTACAAATAGGCATTCCACTTTGTTTTTATGTTTTTTCTTAATGTCTGCATTATATACCAAAGTTTGCCAGTGTATAAAAGAGAAGATAATTGAAAACAAATACCAGATTAAGTATTATCCAGGGTTTGAGTTATCCTGCAATTTTAAAGTACCAAGAGACCTCTTGGTCCATAATTATTCGTGCTTAATTTAGAATTATCTTTCCTAATTTTGCTCTGGTGCTGAACCCCAGGAGCACAAACCTGAAGCAAGTCCCACATTGTGATATTGTTTAGGCGTAACCCATGGAATTATAGATTAGAGTGTGCACCCCGTATCCCAGAGCACAGTGGAGAGTGATGCAAGTGTGCCTCACTTTCCGCCATCTTACTATGCCCATAGCCCCATCTCTGCCCATTATAAAATGTTTAACAAGAAATATGAAGTCATTGGATAATAATAAAAACACATTATTTACTATAGTAATGTAATAAAACAATGCAACCATATGAAGTAACCCTTTATTTTGGCTTGTAATGTGACATACATTGCAATGAGGAATCAGTTGGGTTGGGCACAGTATCATGGCGGCTGCTGGCATCACCGTGTCGGCCCAGTACACACTCCAGTCTATAACTTTGTGGTCGTAGAGCTCACTTGTTTCTACTTCTTTTCTATTAAACATATGTAAGAAAAGCATTGTTTCTTATGATCCTTATTTACAACTAGCTTTTGTTTCTGCATAAAAAGTATGTATGTTTGTATATACCGGTACTCGGGCACATACCCCATAGCTGGGGGTGGCTGACTCGAGACAGAGCCTGAACAGGGACAACACAACACAACATATAAACAAAAATATATATATAAATTCACACACATCTAGGTCTCCCAGTCTCAAGGATCACTAAGGGCCTCCAGCACTCCCAGAGAGGTTCCGGTCTCAGCAGGCAGACACACAGAGCACACCACAATGCCCGCCCACCTCACATCCAGGCATGACCCTTCATATAGCCTACACCGGCTCCCCGGGCCAGGCGCCTGTCGTACTATTATCTAGTCCACCCAGAACAAGGGGTGTCGCGCTCCCCGGTGCCACTAGGAGAGTGGCGAACTCAACCATAGGTGACTGGCGTCCGACCGCGTTACCACTCGTCTATTTACAAGCATTCTTCATTCATTCCTATTTAATACCACTTCTCTTGCCTGTTCTATAGTCATCTCTCTATCTTCCAACGCTTGTACTACACAATCTCTTATCTCAACGGTGGTCTTCCTACCCCTCTACCTCCCCTTGTACCTGACTCATACCCCGCCACTGGGGAGCCACCTTGCTCGTGGTGGCGGGGCTTGAAGCGGGGTCGTTGATGTCCCTCTTTTTGGGGCAGGGATTCTATCGGCGTCGTGGACACCTGTCGTATCTAGGGTAAGCGGAACCTTAACGGCGTTTTTCTTGTTTCCATTTTCGGCCTTAACTGTGCAGAGGGTTTCCTCCCCTATTTAACTAAATTGTGCCGGCTAGGCTCGAGAGCCTTCCCTCGCTGAGTTTGGGAGTCCTGGCTCCTCTCCGTTTACAGGGGCAGTGGCGGCCTCGCTCACCACCCAAGGGGTTTGGTCTCAAGGGCGACGACGCTTTTGGGGTCGCCCATCAGTGGGGAATGGTCTCAGTTCCAGGGGTTTTGTTTTTCCTTCCTAGTGGACTTCCTGGCTTCTGTCCGGCTGCCCTCCATTACGCACAGATTTGGGATGATAGCAATTTCCTTTGCCCTCTGTCCCAGTATAGCAGTTGTGGCTAAGCTTGGCCTCTGTGCGTTTTGGTACTATCCCCCCTAGTCTAAGTGGGTAGGGTATTGGGATGAGCCCCCTGGAGATCTGCCCCTGTAGGCGCCACTGGTGTGGAGTCTGGGACTCCCTGATTCGCGATGGAGGGCTCTCTTTTGGCCCTTCTGGTATGTTCTTTATTTTTTTATTCCCCTTGGTTTTGGTTTTCTTTCTATTTAATTTTCTGATTAAACGAAAGTAGAATAGTAACAATAACTTAGGGTCATCATGGATCAGCCATGCACAACTCCTCCCCTGGACCCAGCTTTGGCGCCCCCTTTACTTGACCTACTCTGCATTTGACCTTCCTAAGCCCTCTGGGTCAACCACCTTGGACAACTCCAACCCGAGTTGTTTTGAGTCTGGTGCTCTCTCACACTCAGATACAGTACTGCGTTACCTCCTTCTACGACAACGGATTCCCATACTCCATCCGTGGAACCAACAGTGACCCCAGTTCGCCGCTCTAGTCAAGACTTAGCTGAAAACATTTTATAATAAGTTATGCGCTTTTTGCGTTCCCGGCCTCTCATTTCGCCTTTGCAAGAGCCAACCACTGGGAAACTCAAACTGGATCTGACCGATATTGCTACAATTCATGCTGATCACTTTGCTGATCAGCTAAGCTCAAACCATTCGTTGTCACAATCTTTCGCCCGCCACAAGAAAATTACCGAGTTGCGCCCACTCAATTTCCATGGCAGAGATTCATATCCTTACAATACCGCTTTTACACTACCTGAATTCGAATATGCCTTAGACAATTGTTTGGGCTCCACACCTGGTCCGAATGGAATTTCCTATGCTCTACTCCGTCATCTCCATCAAAGAGTGTTATACCAGGTTTTTACTGGGATTGTATTGACTTAATAGGTAGGTTCTTACTTGACTGGAGAAGATGAGAACACACAAGAACACAAACACAAAGTTAATAGAAATAGAGGATAATATAACACAGATTATAAACATAGATTAATTATTAATTTTAACACAAAGTGATATTATGAATGTTGCAATAGTACAGTATATAAGACAAGGATAGGTTTCAATTTTCAGCACGATCGAGGATCCTCAAGGTGTCTCAAGGGGAAGATACAGGCAGGCTCTGAAGATCTGTGAAGACGTTGCTGCTTGGTATTCCCTATGACGTCCTGGTCCGTTGGGGTGGTCCTGTCGTGTGACAGTGACAGCAGTGAAGGGTAGACTTCTTGAAGATCTCTGAACACTGTAGAGGTGAGGACCTAGACTTCAGCAGATGATTGAAGACTTCCTTGAAGATCTCTGACGACTGTAGAGGTGAGGGTCTTACATCAAAACGAGCTGTTCCACCAGTGTCTTATGCTCTCGCATCATGGGATTGAGGTAAGAAGCCATTTCACCAGTGCTTACGCTTTCTTACAATCCAGACCTAGACTTCTATGGGAGTCTCTGCAGGAACTTCTGTAAGAGAATCTTGGGATTACTACGAAGACGAGCCGTTCCACCACTGTCTTACGCTCTCGTATGGTTTTGGGTTTACTAGAACTATAGGTTGCACCCCGTGTGGTAAACCTATATATTATAATTATAGCAAAGTCCCGTACTAAAGCAAAGTAAAAATGTTAGTCGGCCACCAGTGTGGTCTAATAAAGGAACAAGCAAAAGTACTTACTATGTTTTTGGGTTTACTAGAACTATAGATCGCACTCCGTGTGGTAAACCTATAATCATAGTAAAGTCCCGTACTAAGGCTAGAAGTAAAAATGTTAGTCAGCCACCAGTGTGATCTAACAATAATACAAAGTAAATATCCAAGGTACCTTCGAGAAAGTGCGTCGAGTAGTTCCACCAGTCTTACTCCCTCGCTGGTGTAGTGACTAGCGTCTTGGACTTCCACCCAGAAGGCCCAGGATCGCGCCCACGCTCGCCGCAGTAAAGGTTTTTCACAAGCACTGAGTTGTTACCGTCCCTCATGAGCAAGGGGATGGGATAGTAGTACAGGACCCCAATGGAAATATGCCTAATCGGCCTTATATTGGGCTATCCTTAGCGGGCTTAGCATGCACTAGCTTTAAGAAGTATTATTATTATTATTATTATTATTATTATTATTATTATTAAGGCAATTTCTCGGTATAATTATAATCCCAAGTCTTCCAGATAACCTCAGCCAGTGCCTTTGGATATCTTTCCAACTGTACCACTTCTGGATTTGGCTGGGGATGTCTTACCAACTCCTACATGTGTCCCCCGCCCCCTCTTCCCCTCCTTTTTCCCCCTCCTCAATTACAAGCTATTTTTCCTCTTATTTCCCCTTTTATCAGGTAATTTTCGGCGCGAATTTCCTCCACCCGGTCTCTTTAACACGGGCGAGGCAGCTAGAGATCCTTGCAACAGAGAGACTTCTAGTGTAATTAGGCCTCAGTGTCGCTTGAGAGCTTGGAGGGAGGATATACGTCCCCCCAGCTCTCGCCTTATGATACGACCTTGCTGCAATAATACGTCTTTTTCACCCCCCAAATGATATTCCCACTTCTTTTATTGCTTTTAAATGTTCATATGCTCATAAAAGCAAAATAGGCGCATATGGATAAGTAATAATTATATATATGGTACTAGGACGATTTTTGTCAAAATAGAACCAAATACCTTCGTTTGGCGGGAGGGTTTGAACTACCATAGCTTCGCAGTTTATGAGTTAACCCGAGAACGGCGCGCCATTGTTTTTTAAAAGTGCGCGCCAAGCGAACATATTTTGCTTCATTCCCACCTAAAAATCGTCATTATCCGATAAATATCGTTATTACTTATTCATATGCGCCTATTTTACGTTTAATATGAAGATATTAACATGTCACAGCAATAAAACAAGTGGGAATAGTATTTGGCGGGGTAATAAACACGAATTATTGCCAACCTCCAGTATGAGGCGAGAGGTGCACGAGACATAGGCTATACACCCTCCCTCTTCGAGGCCTGAAGGCAGACTGGTCTCTCTCTTCTCTTGCTATCTTTCTCTTCCCACGCTCTATGCGTCCCTGATGACCTTGAAACTGGGAGAGAGATATTGGTGCGGTAAATAAACCGATAAACAAGGGAATAAGAGGAAAAAATAGGTGATAATTGAAGGAGGGGGGAGGGGATTTTTTTTTTTTTTTTTTTTTTTTTTTTTTTTTACACGTGCAGGAGTGATAAGAGGTATGGATGGGAATTAACTCACTTAATAACAAAATCCTTTGTTTTGAGTGATTTTGGGGTATTTTAAAAGGCTTTCTTTAGGCCTTGGATCTTAAGAGTCCCGTCGCCTCCACCACCAAAACCTCTTAAGTCTCCTTGCCGTTCTCGGGTTAAGAGGACCTTAAATTCGCCTTTGCCCACCAAACCTCTTATGAGGTAGTTTGCCTTTCCCGGGTTAAACCTATACTGTGCGCTCCTGGCCCTCCTCCTTTCAGTCTTATAGACGTGAAGAGGTACTGCTAACGAGACTCCGAATAGGTCCAGTCCTTCTGTACTCTATAGGCCAGCTTCTTCTTCTTCTTCTTTTGAACCCGCCCCAGACTGCGTAGATCCACAGGGCTGACCTTTATATCTGCATGTACTGGCTCAGAAACGTTAGTAAGAGGGAAAGTTTAGAGTAGAAGGATAGTACTGTACTAGGGAGTTTTTTAGACCTACCCACCACGTCCTCCCCCCCCCCCCCCCTACCCATTTCTCTTTCTCCATATCCTCTCTATAGTGTCCTCTTCATCATCTCTATGTCTTGCTTTTCCATATCGTTTGTTAGCCCCAGTAATGCCCCTACCCCTCTCTCTCTGCTTTATTTCCTCCCACCTTATAGTTCCCTGTGAGAATCTTGTTCTAGACTCAGTGGTCTGGTTAAACAAACTTTTAATTAGCCTAATTAAAGCTAAGGCCTATATGGCTAATTTCTTGAAATCGTTGAATCATGGGAAATCATAATACAGTGTACTTTATGGTTTGTAGGAGAGAGGAGAGAGTTTTAGAAGTGGCACCACTGTAAATGAAGAAAACTGGCAATCTGGCACCTAAGGAAATGTTGTCGTCAGTCAGCTGACGATAGTCGAAGAAGGTGGAGCGTGTTCGAGGTTGTGATAAATTGGCGTAATTATTGTTGGTGCGTATTTTGTGGAGTTTGTGAACTAGAAAATTAGTAATTATTGAAAATTAACGTTGCACAAAGAAACTAGGCCTACTCTCGTCGGTCCCAGCCGACAAGTATGGAGGCCATTGAGTGACTGAACGAAGCAGCCTAGCCTAGTAGGCTAACCATCAGAGCTGGGGCTTCAGATCTTCTTGGTCGCCCCCCGAGCCCGTCTCTGGGCGGCGGCGAGGGCTGAAGCTGAGGAGATGTGGAGTTTGAGGGCTGTGTTAGAGAGCGCAGTGCAGCACGGGCGGCGAGCACTGCAGCAGGTGCAGCAACGGCAGCCCACTTTAGTACAGCAGACTCACACTCATCCTCAGCATCACGCCACACACAAGCTGAGCAAGGTAATAGGCCTTAGGCCTAGGCTATCTGGCTTTAGTATCTTGAACTTGAAGCATAGCCGGTAAATCTACAGTTATACTACCCCTCCCCCACCTCCCCCCTTCAAAACACGCCTTTCAGCGTTTTCCCCATGAGGGGGGCTTTGCCCCCCCCCCCCCCCCCGGGACCCTCCCCCCGGACCCTCCCCCATGACTTATTGTCATCATCATATATATTGACAGCAGGGGACAAAAAACAAGTACGCCGCTGCCCAACCGACTGTACACCCAGGTAAACATACCTCACTTTGCCGAAGGTTTGTAATAGGCCTACTTCAATGTATCTATTTCAAGTCAAATATACATTTCCGCGCATCATCAAACCATACTAAGTCTACTACTTATAATATTAACCTATTAGTACCAATAGAATAGCGACAAAATAGGGGTAGTATAACTGTAGATTTATCGCATAGCCTAGCCCATTTGGGTACCGAAACTAGGCTACCACTAATTATTTATAAATATTTGAAGGCTAGGCCTAGGCAGGCCTAGCCTATTATATAATAGCCTAACTTGCCTAAGGATGTGCAAAGAGCATAGGCTAGGCCCTAGGCCTAGCTTATTAAAATTTGGGTCAATATTTACGAGTCACACACTCACACCACAGCTGGAATCTCATTTCTAAGGGTAGTTTTGGGTTTCTTTATATTTTTTCCAAGGAATATACAATATAGGCTAGTGTTTAATTGTTGTTTAGGCCTATCATGGTTTGAGTGGAGGATTTGCATTAACTTATCCATTATTCATTAATCTGAAGATACTCCGTCAAATGGCGCCATTTATTGGGTGAATCGCGCTTTTACAGTAGGTAAGGAAAATTGTGGGGAGGCCATGCACGCTTCCAAAATGTAAAAATATTATATTAGATTAGATTAACCTAACCTAACCCTAATATAGGCTAAGTGTATAATATAATATAATATAGTTTTTGTGAGTAACGTTCAAGCCATTTATTGGGTGAATCACACTCACCGCATCTTTCAAAACTAGAAGAAGAGGACCCTTCTTCTTCTTCTTCTTCCCAGGTCGAAGGATTCATTGGGTGCAATGCTTTGTTTACGTTCGGGAAATTATTTTCGTGCTATTTTTCGGTGGAATCGGGTTTTTTCAAGTGTCGATAACGAAATTCCTCCATGCGGACTAGGCCTATAATGAGAAAAATATGGCGAGTCTATTGGTCCCCATTTTCCCTAATAAATTATTTCTAATAGGGCTGCGAAAGAGGTCTTGAATATTATCAAATTTGTTTCAACATTTAACCTCCGAAAATACATTTTATGTGCACTAGGCTAGGCTATAGGCCTAGCCTATAAAGTAAAAAAAAAAACGGGTAGCCTACTTAGGCTAGGCCTAGGCCTATTACCGAAACTAGCCTACCACTAATTATTTCTCAATATTTGAAGGCTAGGCCTAGGCTTATAGAATAACAATGTTTCAAAGATCATATTAAAATGCGTTTCAACCTCCAGAGATCCATTTTATGTGCACTAGCCTAGGCTATAGAAAGTACTGTAAAAACAAAAAATTCTCCCTATTGACAGCAGTGAAACTTATTAATCCCCTAACCCCTTACTGTTAAAATAGATGCTGATTTCAATCAATGAGGAGGGGGGAGGGGGGCAAAGCCCCCCTCAACCCATCCTGTATCCATAGGCAAACAAAAATGGTAGCCTAGGCTATATTTACACTGAAAATTACTTAGCCTACGGTACATCTGAGTGTTCTAAGATCGTTGGATAATGGGAGAAATAACATTTGCCGGGGATTGTAACTAATTTCAACTACTGTATAATGATGCAAACTAGGCTACCTAAAACCAATAACAAAAACCATGGGAAAATTAGTGGTAGGCCTAGTTTCGGTTCTATTTTCCTACAAGACTAACCTTGGTAAGATCCTGTGTGGCGGGAATAGGCCTAACTGTTTTTCAAATGCCTATTTACTAAGAAACATTGAACAATATCTTTAACCTAACCTAACCAAAACCTAACCTAACCTAACGTCCTAACCTAGTATAGGCTATTAGTGGACTATTTATGAATGTAAAATGTAAAAATATGTTGCAACATTACCAAATTATTGAGATATATGGGGATGGATGTAGATTCCGGGCGTACGGTCGTCATGTTTACATAGGGCGATCGCTGCGGTTAACTTCGCGTCTATTTTGACGGCGAATTTTTCGGTTATTTGCCCCCCTGCTGGCAATAGGCTATATATGATGATAATATGTCATGGGGGGGTGAGGGGGAGCAAAGCCCCCCCTCAACATATTATGTTATTGTTCCCCAAGCTGCCTGGCCGAACAGCCCCAAGGCACCGAGCAAGGCCAAGGCCATAGCCGAGCGCCCCCACGGAACCCTCCCTGCCGACCACATTAAAGCCTGGGTGACCGAAGCCACTCCATGGCGGGGAGCTGAGGAGGGTGCGGAAATGCCCGGGAAACCAAAGCCCCACCCAGGGCCCAGTGCCCCTCAACAATTATGAAGAGAAAGCTGAGGGGCAAAGGAAAAATGTGACGCTTTGGCTTCTAATCTTGGTAGAATAGGAGGTCAATCCACGAAAGAGACGCCGTCACTCGAGATCTAGAAAATATATAAGTAAAAGGAACAGTCAGAGTAAGCTATGGGTATGGCAGAGATTGCTCAGTTCTCAATCTGACAGACCAGCCCATCACCACATGACTAGAACCCAATCCTCTCAGCATCAGCTAGGAAAGGCCCTAGAAAGCCGCCTTTGGCGGGGGGATAGCTCCCCTATTTCAACCCCTTTCGGGGATGGGCACCCACCCCATATTATTATTATTTACATATTACATAATATTACATAATATTAACATATTACATAATATTAACAACATATTATTGTATCCAATGGCATTGAAAAGAATCAAAATAGACGGGAACATGATTGCAAAGGTCCGACGCCTCCCCCGCCGCCGTCATGTTTACATAGGCCTATGTCGATCGCCGTGGTTAAGTTCGCGTCTATTTTGACGGCGATTTTTTTTCGGTAATTTGCCCCCTGCTGGCAATATATATGATGATGACAATATGTCATGGGGGGGTGAGGGGGGCAAAGCCCCCCCTCAACATATTATTGTATCCAAAGGCAGTCAAAATAGACGGGAACATGATGGCAAAGGTCCGACGCCACTACGTGTAGTGTAAACAAGGCTGGCGGTACGCCCGCACTTAACATTCTTGCCGATATATGTACAGTACAGGTCCTCCCGCTACACAGGATTATACCCTACCCTTTACCTACCAGGTAGTATGTATGTATGTGTGTATATACTCAGGCACATACCCCATAGGTGGGGGTGGCTGACTCGAGCCAGAGCCCGAACAGGGACAACACAACATTAAAAAAAAAAAAAAAAAAAAAAAAAAAAAAAAAAAAAAAATATCACACACATCTAGGCCACCCAGGAGAAGACCCAGAGACCTTGGTCCCCGGGGACCTGGGGTCTCCAGCAAAAGACTCCCAGAGTCCCAGGTCCCAGACCTCCCGGAGAGGTTCTGGTCTTAGCAGGCAGACACACAGCGAAGCTTTACCACCACAATGCCCGCCCACCTCACATCCAGGCATGACCCTTCATATATACATCGGCTCCCCGAGCCAGGCGCCTAATGGACTATTATATAGTTGATCCCCTCTCCCAACGACCACGCTATCACTAATCTATTGACAAGCATTCTCCAATCATTCCTATTTATAACCACTTCTTTTGCTTATTCTTCAGTCATCTCTCTACCTTCCAATGCTTGTACTACTTCTACTACATTCTAATTGTACTACTGAATGGGGAAACGCTGGAACAAGTGAAGTGTTTTAGGAGGAGTGATAGTTAGGGATGCAGGTGTGGAAATGGAGGTAAGACAGAGAGTGTGTGAATGAAGGAAAGTTTTCGGAGCAATGGGAAGTACCGGTACTGTGTGTGGAAGATTAGAAATCTCGGAATGAAAGCTAAAATAGCAATGTATCAAGGGATAGTTGTACCAAAAGTAATGTATGGGGCTGAGAAATAGGCTTTGAAGGCACAAGACAGAAGAAAGCTGTATGTGATGTAGATGAACTGCTTGAAGAGTACCGTATGTGTGGAGTGACACGTAGAGATAGATTGAGGAATGAAGAGATACGTAGGAGAGTGGGACAACAGGAACCCTTATCAGCCAGAGTGGACAGAAGGGTGCTGTGCCGGTATGGAGATGTTGAACGAATGGGAGATGAAAGGTAGGCCTACTGTATATGAGTTAGAAACAAGGGGAGGTAGGGGCCCTAGGGGGTGAGGAAGACCTCAAATGAGATGGTGTAGTAGTACTGCACCATCTTAAATAGGCCCCTTACGGTTTACCCAAAGTTTGCTCGAATCGTGTGATTGGTGAATTTTTTACCATTTTGTTTAATTGCTTTAGCCTTTTAATAATACTTTGTTTTGCATGTGTTATTTTTCAGTGTGGTAGTGATCGCGGAGGTGGAGCCAGGGGGGTGCGACGTGCAGCAGAGCAGCATGGTGTCGGGCAGAGTGTTGTAAGCTCTAGCCTTGTTCCTGCTGTTCAGAGTAATGTGGTGACGCGGCTGGTCCAGGGGTTTGTCCGCAAAGTCTCGGCACCCCTCTGGACGGAAGCTCGAAGGCGGGCTACCAAACGACTGGTTTTTGGAGGGAGCCCACCATTCTTTGCCCTGGTGGGTGTCACTTTGGTGTCAGGCTCACAACAGGGGCTTGTTACTAAAGAAGATGAGTTGGAGGCACTCTGCTGCAATATAAGGGTGAGTACATTAGATAGCACATGAATTACTGTATACTGAATATATATACTGTATATATATATCGAACCTCCTTTGTTTCAGGCTTATTCTTTGTACTAAGCCTGCAACAAATGATGTTTGATAAGCATACTTATTAATATTAAGCATGTATTAAGTATCTGTAACAGTACAAATACAACTGAGGATGTATTCTCTGGTATTACACAAGTCTGTGATATTCAGTCGGAGAAAATTTTGACAGTGATCATCTCTAGGCTATAGTTACTCACTCATCTTTTTGTAAAGAAAACTACTGTATATAATTATTATATATTACATATGTATTGTACATATTTTCCGTAGCATTTCATAACGGCACTGGCTACAGCATTTTAAATAAACAAAGTTATCAAGTGTTCTCTGTTTTACATTCTGGTTAAGGTGAGTCTGGAACTCTGTTACTACTCAGCCAGGGGAAATGACGGGTTATTTTACGACATACTGTAGTAATGTTGCACCGCCAGTATCTTGATGTTCGGCATGACGTCATTGGTGAGTTGCCACTGTTAAATTATAGGATTGATCCCCGATAAAAAGTGGCTCCAAAACAATGACGCGAGTACCCTCCCTCCCACCACCTCTTCCCAGGTGAAGGTATTGAGGGATAAGCCTTTATAACGGCACCTCGTAGCTACTTTCTACTTTTCCTATTTTCTGAATAATGTAGAGAAGGGAGAAGGGGTGTTGGAGAGAGAGGAAGCTGTTGGAGTGGCTCTGTGTGTGTTAGGACATACCGTACTACCACACCCACTAAATGTCTACCTTGGCTGGGATCGAACCCAGGTCAAGCAGATTCACACGTGAGCGTGCTCTCCACTCGACCGCCGCTTCCCATTCCTATCTTTACTATACCGGTACGTGAGATATCTGAAGTACGAGAAATGCACCTATAGGCTGAAACTTTTTTTTTTTTTTTTTTTTTTTTCTAAGTGGCATCCGATTCATGACGTACCCTAGGTAAATTATTCGTGCCCCCTAGGATGTTATTTGTTTGATTATTGTCGAGCAGGGAATGCTCCTTATGAAAGGCTTCCTAAGCAGACAGATCACCAAATTTCAATATTGCCATGACGTCATTGGTTCAGAGCCACTTTTTTTAATATTTTGTTTTCTCTACATCCCTTCGGGGATCAAACCTAAAATTTGATATGGCAACACTGGATCTCACCTGACGAACTTTCAACACTCGCATAATATCACTTTAATGCTCTCTCGGTTTTATGGTATTGTTGTATTTATAAAGTTATGGAGTAGGTTAAAGGACTGTAAGGTCCTGTACTCGTTGGATTGTAAAAGGGAATGATACTCAATAATTTACACATGAAAAATCACAGAGGGTTTAGTACCAAATCTACACACCCCGACAGTCATGAAATTCAGTGATAGGAGAGGCTGGGAATGCGATATTCCCTTGATGAAAAAAGGGGGGGTGCTATGGGCTCATTGCAATCAAGAGACTTGGTTGTCACTTAGAGGACTACGTCTCTTCAACAAACTCCCACTGCGAATAAGAGACATGAGGCATCTTGTTAGACAAATTTAGGAGAGCCCTCAATGCTGAACTTCAAAAAGTGCCAGATAAGCCCATCTTCGCAGTCTGCTGCACCACCCACAGTGAAGGGCGACACGCTCCTTGGAGTCGGTGCCAGTAGAAGCGTGGTGAAATTTTCAATAAGGACTGTAGGCTACACAATATTCACAATATTAATTGGTGATGACCGTAAATCAGCGCTCTTGGTAGCTATGTTCCATATTACATGTTTTAACTTCTTTTAACCCTCCAAAGGACGGAGGTCGTATCCGGGCGATCTGGCCGAAAAACGTCTAGGCCTAGGCTACCGTATCTTTGTTATTTTAACTGCTAGAAATTTCCCACACATCTATAAACATAGTGCGGTTTTCAATCTGTAGACTGGCATTGAGTAGAGCTCTGTAAGTCAACTGGTTCAGTTGTGATGACGATTTCCGTGGAGCAAATGTTGCCGCGATGTTGACAATATCGGAGCTTTTCAGACACTAATTTCGTCTGACGTCACAACAATAACATTGATCCGACGTCTCCTTATTGTTTTCGGAGGTGCGGTGACGCAACGATCGGCTTTGTTTACATGCGTCGGACGCACAGCGTTCAGACCAAGCTGAATAGGCTTTCAAGCTTACGGATTTTAACAGGACACCCGGGTTCCTGCCCATCTTCCGCGGTGTCATTTTAACATGCTGCCCGGGCTAGGAGGGTTAAGCTGAATTTTAGCTTTGAATTACAGTACATACTGTAGGCTACTGTTTACCTCACATATTCCGTTCCTCTATATGTAAATTCATAATTTTGGTATCGTCGCACCCATCTCCTCAATCCCACTCGCTCACTCAACCTCCTTGAAGGTAGGTGATGGTGTGAGGAAGGGATAAGGTTTGGGAGGTGGGGGCGGCATGCCAAATTTATAAATTTAATGGGATATTGAGGAACGGAATATGTGCTGTAAACTGTACATGTGATGATAATACTGTAGTAAGGGATATTGCATGATGGTTAGTTATTTACGAATGTTAAGTTGTAAGTTGATATTAGTTTTGTAATGCTGATATTTATGTGACGTTATATATTAGGCAATTAGGGGAAAAAAAAGGAAAACTGGGGAAGGTGCCAGAGTATATACATGTGTTAATTTAGGGTAGCTAATGTGGTGCTATGTTACAAAATGCCCTATAACGTTTGGATAAAAACATTCGCCGGCGGGCCATGATCACCATGGATAGCACCAGGATTTCCGGATTTACACCAGTGAGGAACGGTGCACGGCCAACGCAGAAAAGGTCTCATCTACCAGTCACAATGTCAAACAGATTTGAGATCTTGGTAGAGGTTGAAGACGAACCAGAAGAGACCAGGCTCGTTGGGGATTCCATCCTACGAGGACAGGTCGAAGAGTTCTGCGACAGAGTCCCAAATCGACGAAAAAGATTTTGCATCCCAGGAGCTGGACTGGACGACATTGTGGAAGCCTTCGAAGATACCACAAAGGATGCAAACGAAAATGCCCTTTTTGTCATCCATGCTGGTTCAAATGACGTCATGCGCACCAGATCCGAAGAGTTGATGGAGAAATATCGCAAGATGATCCAGCACTACAAAAACAAGTCAAGGAATATCATCATCTCAGGCATTCTCCCCAAGATCGACGCACCTGACAAATTCTACGACAAGGCCTTCAGCACAAATAGCCGACTAAAATATTTGTGTCTGAAGGAAGAAGTTGAATTCATCAACCTCTGGGACAATTTCTATAACCAGCCTACTCTGTTCCGCAAGGATGGCACTCATCTAAACCCTGTGGGTCGTCTCCTACACGAAGCAGTCCGCAGCCATGGATAAAAAAACGCCATCCGAGAAGAAGCAGCAGTGACATAAATCATCCAACGCCAAGCAAAAAACAGAGCCAACCGAGGACCACCAGCGATAAGGACCGAAGACAGCGAGGACCGAGGACAGCCATGAACATAAATGTAGATCCGACAAGGACCAAAAATATTATTAAAGAGCGTTCCGTGAGTTCTAAAATAACAAATTTAAAGTTTTTTTATGCAAACGCTCGTAGCATACGCAATACATTTTCAGATTTAGAGGAGCTAGTGTTTACAGAAAATTATGATGTGATTGGCATAACAGAATCTTGGCTCAATACAGAAGATAGAAAGATTTTAGCAGAGTATTCACTTCCCGGTTATGTAATGTTTGAGAAAAGCCGAATAAATCGAAATGGAGGTGGCGTTTTACTTTATATCAAAGAAAGTCTTAACCCTACCCTCTTGTCAAAACCTCAAATTGTGAACGTCGACACATCTTTTGTGCTAATAAAGAATAATAAAGGTACAAAAATAAATACTTGCGTTAATATACAGACCTTCAGCTCAATCAGTGCAAACTGACCGAGAAATTTACGAACAAATTGCAGGTGTAAGTAACTCACAAGATACCGTAATTTTTGGAGACTTTAATTTACCTGTGACCAAGTGGGGCGATACTCTTACTTCACACTCCGGACATGACTTGTATACGAACTTGCAAGAGAGTTCGCTTTATCAATTTGTTCGAACGCCGACCCGTGGTAATAACGTTCTTGACATTGTACTTGCAACAAAAGAAGAATTAATAGAGAATTTGAATGTTGGTGATGAATTCAGTAACCGCGACCATCGTACGATAACTTTCACTTTAAAGTTTACTAGTAACGAACCAAATAGTAGCATCGAAAAAGTCCCTAATTTCAAGAAAGCAAACTTCCATAAACTTAGAGCTATGTTTAAAGAAACTGACTGGAGCTTTTTAATTAACAATAACGACATAAATACATCTTGGAAGTTATTCGAAACCACTTACCTAAAAGCAGTGCAAGACTGCATACCATCGAAAATACGGCGTCCAGGCCATAATAATAAGCCCAAATGGTGGAATAAAGATATTTCAAACTGCCTGCTTGCTAAAAAATTTGCTAATGATAGATTAAAATCCTCACAAAATGACTAAGAACGGGTGAAATTTGTAGAGCTACGACGCAAAGCCAAAAAGTTAATTAAGCAAAGTAAAAAGACCTTAGAGTTATATATTGCGAATCAAAGTGCAGTAAAACAAACCCGAAAGAATTCTATAGTTATATCAGAAAGAAAAAAGTAGTTACTTCAACTGTTGGACCGTTAGTCGATGAAAATGGAGAATACACCAAAGACGAAGTACAAATGAGTAGCCTAATGCCCTCAATACCTTCTTTGCATCAGTTTTTACAACCGAAGACCTCAGTGATATCCCTACACCATCGCCGATTCAGATTGATAATTCAGATGTTCTAAGCAATATCACCGTTACAGAGAGAGAAGTATTGAATTGTTTAGATAAACTCAAGGTAAATAAAATGCCTGGACCTGATACAATCTTGCCTAGAGTTCTAAAAGAAGCTAAGGATGAGCTCTCCATACCACTGACATTACTATTCAATAAATCCTTGCAGTCTGGAACTATGCCTGATCAGTGGAAGCTAGCCAACGTAACACCGATATTAAAAAAAGGCAGCAAATCCCTACCCAGTAACTATCGTCCAATTAGCTTAACCTCAGTTGTATGTAAAATGCTAGAAACGGTCATAAGAGACAGACTCGTAAATCACTTAGAGGAAAATAACATACTTAAAGATACTCAACACGACTTTCGTAAAAAACGTTCCTGTTTAACAAACCTCTTAGACTTCTTCCACGATATCCTCAACCTCTACGATGAGAGTAAAGCTGTAGATATTATATACCTTGATTTTCAAAAGGCCTTTGACAAAGTTCCCCACAAATGTTTACTGCTAAAACTAAAAGCGCATGGAATACAAGACGGTGTGTTGAAATGGATAGAAAATTGGCTCAGCGACAGAAAGCAAAGAGTAGTCATAAACGGTAAGGCATCTAAATGGACCAATGTAAGTAGCAGGGTACCCCAGGGATCGGTACTAGGACCAATTCTCTTTCTAATTTACATCAACGACATAGATGAGGGTCTCACCTGTACAATCTCAAAATTTGCTGACGATACAAAAATTGCAAATAGCGTACTCTCAAAAGAACAAGTTGACGATATGCAATACAATCTAGATAAATTGTCATGGGCCCAAATTTGGCAAATGAGTTTCAATGCGGATAAATGTAAAGTACTACATATCGGATACCTAAATGAGAAAGCAAACTATTCGATGAATGGCACTCAGCTTAAGAATGTAAACAGAGAAACTGATCTGGGAGTAACAATATCGAGTAACCTAAAACAGTCAACAATGTTAAGAAGGCAAACAAAATAATTGGCTTTATAGGCAGGTCATTTGAGCATAAATCCAAAGAAGTTATCCTAACCCTTTACAATTCCTTAGTCCGCCCTCTTCTGGAATACTGCGTTCAATCCTGGTGCCCTTATTACCAAAAAGATATAAACAAGCTAGAACGAGTTCAACGTAGAGTTACCAAAATGATACCTAGCCTAAAGAACAAACCATACGAAGAGCGTCTTAGAGAATTATCTATTTCCTTTAACCCAGCGCAGATTAAGAGGTGACTTAATTCAAGTGTTCAAAATCATCAAAGGCATCGACAATATGAACTGTAGTAAGTACTTCACTATCGACCAATCTAATTACACGCGGGGAAACGGTTGCAAAATTATTGGTAAATATTTTAACTCACACGAATCTAAGAATTTCTTCTTCAATCGAGTTGTCAACTTGTGGAATGGGCTTCCCCGAGACGTTATAGACTGCAGCACCGTTGATTCATTTAAACTCCGCCTAGACAAATATCTCGCATCAAACCCCCGACTGACTGCGTTTGTAAATGAATAACTTTATTTTATCCCCCCCTCAGTTACTAACCCATCTATCCCCTACGAACTTCCTAATCCTGCCACAGACATTAGTTCCAGGGCAGTAATTCCCTTTCCAATATTCCCTTACCCACTCTAAACCACTGTTTGGACACTTGATCCTCAGTGTTTTGGAGGACAAGCAGCCTAGAAGAGTCACTAAATCTGTTGTTGCTTGATTTCCTTTGTACTCCTTTGATCCTCTTCTGTTTACTCTCTTGTTTGTCCGCCGTTCCTGCTAATCACACACACACACACACACACACTCACTCTCACTCTCTGTAATAGGGCACCAATCGACCTCCCTGTCATTAAAAGAGTAGTCAAACTTGTCTAGGAACAGGGATTGTTGGTGAAACTTTAACCCTCTGATAGTTATGGTGACGTTCATTCGTAAGTGGATGCTGCTTTGCTATCATTAGACTATTTTATTAAGCTTAGGAAGAACCCGTGGGAGTTAAGAGTTCATTGAGATAATAATAATAATAATAATAATAATAATAATAATAATAATAATAATAATAATATACCCCTTTAAGTCCTAGATATCCTTCCTAAAGTGCATATAACCTACTGATAGCCAGAATTAACTGCTAAATAGCGTCTTGAGTAACTCAAAGGGCTAAGTGAAATATAAAGTGACCAAGGATTGCGTGCAGCGCATCCGTCATTAGCTCCCCCCACCCCCCACCCTTTCTTCCATCCTTTGTCCCTCCTCATCCCCCATTCTTCTCTTCCTACTAATCCTAATCTCCTAATCATGCTCTTCCTCATGATTATCATTATTATAATTCTTCTCTGCCGTCTCCCTTTTACTAGCCCACCCCTTCCTCCTCTCCCTTCCCGCAGTTCCTCCTCCTCTGTGTCAATGTTAATGCGTAATAATTTTCCTTCCCTCTTTCTTCATCCCCGAACCTTCCTACTTCAGTCGCTTTACCTTTTACTAGCCCACCCCTTCCTCCTCTCCCTTCCCGCAGTTCCTCCTCCTCTGTGTCAATGTTAATGCGTAATAATTCTCCTTCCCTCTTTCTTCATCCCCGAACCTTCCTACTTCAGTCGCTTTACCTTTCACACATAGCCTATACTGTACCTTCGGGTGCCTCATTCTCTTCACAATATCTTTCATTATCATTCTGCTTCCCAAATCCTTGTTTAGAAAGTTAATTTTGGCCTCGTAATCCACCTTTTCCTTTTTGTGTTGTTGTTGATACTTCTCCAAGCCTCATGTCTAGCCTTGTATTTCTCTTGTGAGCCCCTATTCACTCTCCCCACCCGCACACACACACACACATTTTCCACTGTAATGATTTTTGGTTCTGTATGTCAAGTAGCTGAATAGTTATACTAACATCAACCATTGTCTTGCATGGTTTGTTTCGTATCAATATATATACGTGCTAAAGTAAATAAATTGGTGCAACTAAGCACACATCCTCCGGAACAAACCTGGCATAAATTATTCGTAGATCCTTCGAGAATTAGCCTCGGCAAATCAATCTCCCTATACCAATACAGAGATCAATAGTCTACAGTATACCCCATGGTATATATAGAGAACTTTTATTATATTATTGTATACGATACTCGGAAGGTTTACATTTTAAGCATTACGATAGATAGAGATTACGCAACAGACATTAACTTTGAAGGTAGAGAATCGTAAGCATAATTTTAATTTCCAAAGTTCACATTGAAATAGCGACGCAATATATGACAAGGCTATCCTTTCGTCACACACACACACACACACACACACACACACACACACACACACACACACACACGCATTCAGACACACCGTAGATACCATGTTGATTTTTTTTTTGGGGGGGGGGTAACTCTATCGTTCAATGTAGGCTACACCCCCTTTGTATTGCTTAAGTTAAATGTAAAATAGATTTAGTATATTCTCATGTCTTTTAGAAAACTGCTTAAGTATAAAATGTGCTGTGTGGAAGAGCACGTGTATGCATTATCGCCCTTATTAGGCTACATTATGCTCTAATTTCTAGTCTTTTGTCTAAATTTAAATGAACTCCATTGGTGAGTATTTCGAGTATAGACCGAGTTTCTATCTGGATTGTCATCAGAAGTAAACAAACAATAATAGGTAAACATTAAGAAAAGTTCAACTCATTGTTAGAAGATATTAACCCCTTCTGTACTGGCGACGTCTTTATTATTTGATTTTAGCTTCATTAACCCGTGGAGCCCCGGCTAGTTTTGTATTGTTTGTTCACCAGAACCCGGCCGGTTTTCAAAAAATGGTTTTATTCCAGAAACAATAGCGAATGGGTTAGGAATGAAGGAAAACCCACGAAAAACCGCTCAAAAAGCTTAAAGAATGGTCCTACAGAGCCCCCGAAAACGTATTTTACAAGAGTAAAAAATTGAAGGCAATTACCCCCAAAAAACAGGTTATTGCACGCTCACGCGCACACATGTGGACTTTGAGAGTTTTCAACCATCGGCACGGTTGCGTGGGATACGTACACAGTTCCCATACAAATCTGAGCCCTCTCGAGTGGCTACACCTGAGGTTACGGTCGGAGCAATTAGGGTGACTCGTCAGACGCGTCGCTGGGGCTGTGCGTTACATACATCGCCGACGCGCCAGACGCGTCGCTGGGGCTGGACGGGTTAAGCCGATTTTATGAAGCTTAGGAAGGATATAAGGTAGGTAAAGGGATTCATGAGAGACTGTAGCCTTTTAGTGGGTAGACGTCCTTCCTAAGCTGATTAAAATAATCTAATAGTTTCCAGAATATTATTAAAAAGACGTCACCGGTACTAAACGGGTTAATCAGTTTCAGGGAATATCGATAAGGATTCCTTTTAAAGTTTATTTTTACTATGAATGATAAGCCAGTAATTTAGGCCAGGTGCGTTTACCTCATAATTATATCATTATCGCCTTCCTGGTGGATTAGCCCTTACAATCAGATGACGTACGTTTGTGTTGTTATTTTAGCTTCTAGATGATTTTATTCAACTTAAAATTTCGTGTTAATTGGGATATTATTCAACAGTTTCAACTCATCCATATAGATTCTTACATGTTGAACACTATCGACTTGTTTCATCGTTAACATAATATGATAGTCGTTGTGTGATTGAAGAGGTTAAGCTAGTCATACCGTCATTTAAAGGGACTGCTGTATGATGCATCTCTGGTGGTAGGATGACAGACCGGTTATCTTATAAAGCTGGTGGGGAAAACACACACACCCACATGCACACGCACACAAATGAATATTGGAGTATGTCATTGATTACGGAGTCCCTACCAAATATTAAGATTTCATTCATGCCTTCGGGACTCAAACCTATAATATACTATATATATATATATATATATATATATATATATATATATATATATATATATATATATTATAATATATTATATATATATATATATACTATATATATATATATATATATATATATTTATTTATTTATTTATTTATTTATTTAATTATTTATTGAAACCTACGAAAATATACCTTACCCTCTACTGGGTACGTATCAGCTTATTATGCACTGTTAATAGCCTATGTAACAATCAAACACCCACCCACAATAGTACACAGTCATATAAAGCAACACACACTCACACCAAAACATCGTACTGCTACCTTATGAGTGGTTCAGTGCCAAGTTTCGTCACTAAGTTTTGGTGTAACTACGGGGCACAAGGGATAGAGTTAACTTGAGGTAGTGAAGTGTGTTTGTCATTATCATGTATTCTGGCTAATATTACCGGTATATGATTTTTTTTTTTTAGACTTTTGGTGTTACTCCGAAACATAAGGGACATAATAATACTTGCTAAGGATATTTTTTCATTATATTGTGGGTGACATTAGGCTACATGATTTTGTTCATCCTTAGTTTTAGTGTTACACCATGGGACGATGGACAAAATTAAACTTACTGAAGGATATTTGCGTAGTTTTAATCTTATTCCTACTCTCAATTTTAACGTAATTATGGGGGACATGGGACATAATTAAACTTACGGAAGGTATTTGTGTAATTTGCATTTTGTTCTGGGTGACATTACACGATGTTATCACTAATTCTGAGGGAACTCCGGGGGACAAGGGACATAATTAAATGTGCTTATCTTATTCTGGCTATTTGCTAACATTACACTATTGTATATTGTTTGGGAAAGACCCTTATGACTCACAAAGGTAGGCTTATAACCTCGATGGACCCTATGACTTGTACAGATTCCTCGGATGCCTCCTCAACTGAATAGAATAGCTTGACTCATCAACCAGACGACGATTTGTTTACGGAGTTCTAGTTATACTTCCAGATGATCTTGCTTAACTTATGATATCCCTCTATGGATCAAGAGATTAGACCTAAAGTCTATCCCAATTATGTTTTTAACATCGACAAATCTTTCACTAGTTGAATAAAATCGTCAGAAGTTAACTGGAACAATAATAACACCTGGCAACATTTGTTTGAAAGATACTTACGAAAAAAGACAAATTTGGTGTCATATGTTTGAAAGGGTTAAAGTTACCAATGGTGAGCATTGTATGTATAGTACTTGGTGTCTTTTCGTAGATTGTTTACTTGTAGGCTACAGGGTAAGCCTAAATATATATTTGATGTGGATGTTTTTGTACAATAATTACGGTTTGTGTGAATAGTATTGTACAATAAAGGATTGGCTTTGGCAAACTATTGACCGTGTAGGCTAATATATGTTGTATTATTATATTGACTGTCGTGAATACAAGACTGGAATTATATACCCCATATCAGTAATATTTTTGTTGTAGATAAACGACAGATTGGTTGATCGTTGATGAGCCGAGAGTATCATGTTTCGACAATATCAAAGAAGGAGAGGGAGGGGGGGGGGGGGGGGTTAATGGAGGGGGAATATACCATTTCGCTGACTGGTTTTTTTCTTTTTCCCTTAAGTAGGCCTATGGGCTTCTTCCGTCAGGTCTATCGCGTCCACTATACAGACACTTCCGTGAGGCCTATTGCACTCCTCTTGTTAAGTGTACGTGGATCAGTGTCAATGTGTGTGTGAGTATGTACTCTGTGTGTGTGTGTGTGTGTGTGTGTGTGTGTGTGTGTGTGTGTGTGTGTGTGTGTGTGTGTGTGTGTGTGTGTGTGTGTGTGTGTGTGTGTGTGTGTGTGCAGCCAATATCTACTGGGTGATAAGGTACAGATATTAGATCGTCCCTACCCTGCACCTATCAGTGTAGGTGGTTCACTGGGGTTGCAATCATTTACTTCTTAACTAGATTGATATCACTGCTCATCTACAATAAAATAGTATGCAGTAGGCTTAGTTCACTTCAGACCATTCTGTTCTTCAGTATTATCCCCTAAGTTAATAGCCTATATCTTTAGTTACATTATAATCCAATACCGGAAAGTATACATAGCCTGCATTTCTTTTTGGCCATATTGAATTCCTTCAATTTGTGATCGCCTATATAATTTGTCTTCTTATTTATTGAACCTTTGTTTTATTAGTGAGTGCCTTATATATACCGGTACCTCTATAATTTAGATGCGGTATTTTCCTTGGCTTTTTAAGAATCTTACCACAGGAGTGTCCTTCCCTTGATAATTGTGCTCTTATTCATCTTTATATTTTTGGTACTTCCTGCATAGCTATTTAAAAATAACAACTTTTGTGACACAAGCAATAGTTTTATATATTTGTCTACCCTAGAGTAAAACGATAGATGATCTGAACGACCCTTATACTAACGTTATACAGTACTGTAGTTACGTGCGTTATGTTTCATCCATTATCAGCAGGAAATCCCTGAGTTGCCATACAGAGGTGACACACATTATTGTGGTCCTCAACCTTATCTGCTGTCCATATCAATCTTATCTGTTATTGTTTTGCTCATAATCAAGTGCAATGGACAGTTGGAGACGTTGCAATGTTTACTTGGCTGTGGTATGGTAGCCAAAGTTGATGTACTGTAAACCATTCAATACATTACCGGTTTCTATTTGTTCATGTTATCCTAGTCGACAAAATTTGTTTCTTGAACTTTCTTCCGTGTTAGAATTATCTCGTAATAAGTTAGTCAATGGAGTTAAAGTTAACTCGAGTTCATCTTTCAGTGTGATATTTTCTTTTAATGTCTCGCTCATACTACACGATTATATTTAGGTTGTAAAGAAAACAAGATCAAGTACAGTGCTCAGAACGGTACCGTACGTATAATTTTAAATATAGCCTATGCTTCTGGGTTAAAACAAATAGTTTAGTGAGTTTCAGTGTTGAGTACCGCTACTAAATTTATATACTACAAAAGTACCGGTACAATGTCACCCATTTTACTCCTAAATGAATTGTAGTCACACTAATATATTTTGTATATAAAAAATAATGTTCCAACTTACTTTACCTGTCTTATCTGCACTAGATTGATCACTTATATTGCTGGTAATCATATACAATATACTGGTATATAGGCTACCATATTTCGGATATATACCGGTACGAAAGAAAAGATTAGCCAACCTTGTGCCCTTATCGTGTTTTAGCATAATTATGTCCTTCAAAACGTTCCAAGCCGACCGTACTCTGTAGGCTTGCTCAAGGGGGCTTGTCTGTAGGTTTCCTAACGTGTGCTCCCACGTACCGCACGCACATACCATACGTATACATAGCACACACACACACGCACACACAATCAATGTTCAAGTGCTGCTATACGGTACTGTACAGTAAAGTTAATTTAACTACAAATATCAGTGTAGAATTTGAATTATTGAAACAAGTATTCACTTGAGCATCACGTATTGCCCGCTCCTTTGTGGTCAACAATTTATGTACGCCTAATCACCAAAACCAATAGGCTATGTGTTTCTTGTAGTGTTCGTAGTTTATATACTGTAGATATTGTTGACATAATGCCAGTCTTGGAAAATATATCTCCATATGTCAGTCAGTGTAAGTTAGTTATGTACCCGGTAACCGGTACTGAACTTTTCGATGAAACTGCCACCCATTTATTACCCAAACCTAGTCCTATAAGTTTCTGTGTACCGAAATTCAGAACAGCTCGGATTATGAAGGTTATGGGGGTAGGGTTTATTTATTAGTTCATTTATTTATATATTTATTTATTATTGTTTTAGTTTCCTCCCTAGACCTCCATCAAGCTAGATAAATTATCCTCAAGATCTCCCTTCGAGATAAATGTGTTAATTTTGCGGTAGAAAAATGTCCTGGCCGAACGCCTATTCCTCCAATATCACAGGCTAGCTATCTCTCGCCAGAAAAAATAAATAGACACCTAAATGGCGCGAAAGGTCTTAAAATAGACATACTAAATGGGCGATCGTCTTAAAATCTCAAAAAAACTAATAGGGCTAAACATGAGGGAGAAGGGAGTCCATAAAAAGCAACTACCTCCCCCTTAAGTACGGCTCAGTTCAACCATTCTAGTATGCAACATTCCCGACACATCCGCTAATTTCGGTATTAATGTTTTCAAACTGACTAGAGTTTCCCAGCAGCGATTAATTATTATGATAAAACAGTTGCAGGCGAATTAATAAGCATTTTCATTATCTCATGCTCTCCAACACCCCTTCTCCCCTCTCTACACTCTTCAGAAAAAATAGGAAAGGTAGAATGTAGATACGAGGTGCTGTTGTAAAGGCTTATCCCTGAATACCTTCACCTGACCTATGCAAAAAACAATCAGATTACAGATAATATACAAATCCAAGGGAACATAACGATCATGTAAAAAGGTAATTGAAAACACCTACGTGATGATACACCGGTCGCTGACTGACCTAGACCTTAACTAATTAATAGTTAGCTATCATATCATACTAATATACCTGTATATACGACGTCGCATCTTACGTTCCTCATAATTATCTTGAAAGCTGGCATAATTGACCACTTGCGAGATTCGTGTTATAATAAGGAAGTTAGAGCTGTAGAGGTATTTTTTTTACCGAAACATAAGCAAATTTACGTTTGCAGTACATAGGCTACATAAGTATAATAAATTAATATTAACATAATTTACATCTTACATAAACACATATTTTTGTACTTTGCTAAATATCGATGTCTAGACCTATAGAACTTTCTTTTAGACCGAAATTCGCACCTGTCTTTCAATACATTCCCACCCATTGTATGTCCATCTCTAACCCGAGAGTGAACCTATTTTCCCAGTCTATCTTCCACTCAACCAGTAAACTCTGGAACTCTCCCACTATCCATCTTTCCCTCATCCTACGATTTAAACTGCTTTAAGCTCAGTGTGTCTAGACATTTTGACCCTTACCTTGAATTTGGCGCGGGGAGGGGGAGGGGGGCGCTCGATACAGGCAACTTAGCCTTTACCCTCCTTATGCATAGGAAAAAAGTAGCAAATTATTGTGCAGACATTACTCAAAACTTGTCATAATGTGGGTATAAACATACTGTACAACATCTAGCTTTATAACCAGTAATAAGCTGTTAATCCATTCGCTACAAGAGGTTCTTTCAAAGCTTAATATATTTGTTTAGTATCAGCCACAGTAAAGTACTATAAATTAAGATATTGCGCTGAAGCTACTTTGAAATTATATTGAACCCGTTGACCGCTAGTTTTCACTGTTAAGATCAATAAAATTGTCAAGTGTCAACCCAAAACAAGTAAATTGAGCCATCACCGTACAGAAGGGGTTACTTCACTAGGCTCGTCAATCTCACCACGCCGTAACATTCTGGCAAGTTATTGTTTGTTTATGGACCTTCTCTTATCTCTCATGTTTAGCCCCATTAGTTTTGAGAGTTGACGGTCTCTCCATTATTTTGGCGATTCTAAGACCTTTCGCCCCATTTCTTTGTCAATATTAAGACCTTTCGTGCCATTTAGCTGTCGATATTATCCTGGGGAGCGACCGCAAGCCTGCAATTTAAGAGCAGACATTTATCTACGAAAAATGTACAAAATTATCTCGGGGGTGGGGGGGGGGGGGGTATTTGTTTTTAATGCTTGATGGAGACCTAGGGATCAAACTAATAACCTCCCCTTAAAGTTACAATACCGGGCAGGTACTGACAGGTTGGCTGGGGAGCAGAGCTAAAAATATCTGCCAGTCACTGGTGGCATTGAAGACGAGGCTCGGCTCCCCTGTAGGCTGTATCCGTGTGTATACATGACCAGACATATTCACTTATTTTCAGGCGACTTTTATGGGTAGCAATAGTCTGGAAGCTTCTTATTTATAGTCGTTTTAAAACTCTTTAGATACAATATAGTAATCGTTATCACCCCCCCTCCCCTCCTCTCTCTCTCTCTCTCTCTCTCTCTATATATATATGTGTGTGTGTGTGTGTATAGGCCTACTGTATATATATTCTTAGCTGATGGTAAATTGTCATGTCCCCATCTAGATTACCGTATATTGCTATTGCGAAGATTTTCAAGCGAATTAAGCTGTTAATTATGAATACAGTAGCCTATAAGGTGTACATATGATGTAGACCCATAGTACTTAAATATTTTCCAATAAGTATCGAAAAGTCAGCTGCTTAGGGATTCATTCTTCCATCAGGTGAAGACAACAAATTGTAGCCTATAATAAAATACAGATAGTGAAAACAAGACTCTGCTATGTAGGCTACAGTTGCGATCATTGATTTTCATACATACATTTTCAAAGCTGTATCGGTTTAAGGGAGCCCATCTCGGTTTTTTTCTCTTTCTCTCCCTCTCTCTTTGGCTTGTATAGCCTATATTCGGCCCCATTCAGCCTACTGTTTTAAGACGTTTACCCCCATCCAGGTGTCAATATTTGCCTGGTGAGTGGTAGCGAGCCACGATGATGCCCTTTTCCCTTTGATTCTGGCAAAAATTAGACGATTTTATGCAGCTTAAAAAGGACCTGAGTTATTCAGAGGGTTTATTGACGTCATGTTTACCTCTTTGAACCCCAGAGATAGATTTTAAGCTAAATAAAATCGCATAATGGCACCCAGAATATGATGAAAATTACGTCATCGTGCTGAAGGGGTTATAATGCGTCATAAATATTGACCGTTACTGTATATTATCATGCCCCTGGTGTTGTTGTTTGGTAACCTTTATGCTTTAATATGAAGAAGAAAACGAACTGAGTGCGTATGATTAAAGTGGGTGTTTGTTTTTTGGTTAATGGTTGTGTATTCTGTTTGTTTTTTGTTTTGTATTAAGTTAGCCTAGTTATAATTATTGACTACTATACAGGGTGTCCCGCGAGTTTCGTCAAATACTTCCAGATATGAAAGATTAGGCAATTATGCAGAGGGCAGTTGTCGTAGAATCCCTTCACCTTTATATTTCTTATTTATTTATTTATTTATTTATATATTTATTTATTTATGTTTACTTTCAGTTTACAGGAGAAATCAATATGATCTCTAGCGCTTTTACTGTCGTACATCCCCGAAAGTACAGTTTGTTGTCATAGATCAAAAGTTATTTTTAAAAATGGACTCTTATTTTCGTTTAGGCATGCATAAGTTGTATCGGCGATCTGGCCCAGCCCTTTTCATCTAGAATTATATATTTGGTATCTAGGCTACCAATGAATGTTCAAATGATCTTCTCTTTCCATCGTAGAGAATCACGTGTGAGATGGCCTTTTACCTCATGTCCCACTTCATGTCACTGCTGAAATCCACCTTCTACTCTCCCCTCTGTTTCTTTCTCACCTAAGTTACCTAACCAGTCTGTCACCTTATAACCAGCTTCGCAGTTCCCCTCACCTTCACAACAACTAGTGCATCCAGTTGCCATGGCCTAATTCCTCTTTCATGCTTCCGTAACTCTGTTTACATTTTCTCTATAGGTATAAGGGGGAAAAACACACACACACACACATATATATATATATATATATATATATATATATATATATATATATATATATATATATATATATAATATATATATATATATATATATATATATATATATATATATATATATATATATATATATATATATACAGTATGTGTGTGTGTGTGTGTGTACACCGTAACCCGAGTTGCGTGTGATTAGTTGTAAATATCCCTGTAGGCCCCCCCTGATACTACTCTCCTTGACGCGGTTGGGGGGCTTCGGGGCCGGCGACTGGAGCTTGATCGGGGATGGTTGTGGTACTTACCCTTACTATCTCCCCTCGAGCTTTCGTCCTCAGCTTGACTAATTTTGAGTAGTTTTTCATTCCTCATTCTATGATTTTCCCATTCTATTCTTATTCTGTCCCATTTGGCTGTCCTCGGGCAGCCTATATCTCATGTCTCCCTGACCTGGCTAGGTAGCAGACTCCTGCCTGATTTGTCTCTTCGGTTGCTGATGTGGCCGGACTGACTTGATTCCCTTCGGTAATGCATTTTTTGCTTCTCGATGTGATTTTTTCTACCTTCGACCTGATCTTTCATTCTTCGCCCTGATCACTTCTTGGTTGGTGTTGCGGTGTAGCAGTTCTTGCCTCATCCTTCGGCCCTGCCCTATGAGAGCTCTGATGTGGAGCTCATGTGGTCCGGCTGAACTGGTGAAATGGCGAGAAATGAGTGCGTGTCTTCACCTTCCTAGATTTGTTCCCCTACTGCCCTTCCCGATCTATCTTGACTCGTTTAGTTATATATCTTGATCGAATCCTTCGGGCCAGCCCTATGAGAGTTCTTTTGTAGAGCTCAGTGGTCTGGTTAAACTAATAAAAAAAAAAAAAAAAAAAATCCCTGTAGGCCTATGGTGCTCTTACCTTAATACCCCCCCCCCCCCCCATTTACCTAATCATAGCGTCGATTTATTTATCCACTGCACAACACACCCTACTACATGCTCACTTTAATATTTAACACTTATCACTATCAGTTCCCAATATTATTATATTATTCCTGGATGCGTTGTTATTGACAAAGGTTTGAATGTTGATGAAAGTAGATGGTGATTCTGAGTATAATTTATAGAATATCCCTGAAACTACAGACTAGGGAAACATTATTATTGTTATTATTATTATTAGTAGTAGTAGTAGTAGTAGTAGTAGCAGCAGCAGCAGCCTATAGTCTATTTCTTTCCCAGCTGATAGTAAACTGAATCCCTTAGCAGCGAGTTTCCCGATACTTAAAGGGAAAATATGAAGCTAATATATATTCAAGCCATAATAATACCAAGTTTTCCTAATTAACAACAACTTTCACTACAAAATCTTCGTAATAACTGAGTAATGAAGATGGAGACAGCAAGTTACCCTCAGGTGAAAGTAAACAGACTATAGTAGAAGTATTTAAATATTTGCTAACAATTATGTTTTGGATCAACAATTATTGGGGAATTGGGTCGTAGGAAGTTATACTAATGGACAGTGAATGCACTGTCGTGGAAGTCCCCTTGTACACAGATTATTTGTGGTTTAGAGAGCTGAGGAGAGAGTGGGATAAACTACACACACGTTAACCTTAGAGCATGACGACGAGTGCTACAAGCATCCCATGCCGGAACAAATGACTGTTACCCCAGGGACGTTGGCTATCCTGAGTCAGCTGGGTTTGTCAACTTGTATGGTGTGTCTCTCCCTTCCACCTCTTATTTTTTTATTTTTTTTTCACCACTCTTTAGCCTACATTCTTACGTATTAACACCTGTCCAGCAATTGACCACTTGCGAGTTTCGTTCTATAAGGAAGGTGGAGCTGTAGACATCGATATTTAGCAGAATAACCAGCTATAATACGGTTTTAGTAAATTTTAAATACATAAAACCAAATTCAACATAGGCCTACTATTTATCCATCAGAAACCTACATCATTAATACATTTGTGTTTATTATCGATGTTTAGGCTACAGGCCGAACTTCCTTATAGCTTGAAACTCTCAAGTGGTAAATTGTGCGTTATGTATTAGAATACGCATAAAATGAGTAGGCTACCGTGCACACGTGACCTGCATAATTATTACAATCTCGCTAATACCACGTAGGCCTATGCTAGTAAAATATAAGTACAATATCTAACAATAGTATACTTGCCTTAGATGTGCAGTATTGAGTATGCACTGATTACATGCAACCACGCCAACTATCTACTGTAAGTAACATAATGTCTGTTGTCACAAGCACGGTCAGTATCTATTTATCACTAATACCCGGTACCATATTATATATTGGCATATGTTTTTGTTGTACTCTGTTCTATGTGTATTCTTGTTCAATATATTTAAGTTAAAACCCTTGTGTATACCTATGTTACCATTTGTGGTGAATTTTTCTGTTTTCACAGTCCACGTTCTTCGGGAATTTTCAGAGGGATTGAATTAAAGGTGAATTGCACAAAGATGAAAACAAAATTAGATAAGTTATTCAGCAGAACGTTTAATACTCTAGTAATACACCATTATTGGGAATATCCATAAATTTGCACCTAACATAGGCCTATATAATAAATCGGGTCAAGGTAAATTTATGTTGCCTGACAACTATCGGGATTTATGACGTCATCATCGGATTTATGACGACATCACAATACTGGAAGGCGGGAAATTTGCAAGACAGTCAACTATCAGACGCCGCCAGATATTAAACTGTTTAATATTTGTTTCCTTTACTGACGTAAATTTACTTTATTATACACAAACCTGAGCATCCTTAATGTGTTGATGCATACAAAATATACTTCTTACGAGGTATGCAGCGTATGTAATTCACCTTTAAATTGCTGGCCATCTTTCATTCTTTTTTTATAAGGGACCCAATTTTTTTTTTTTTTTTGAGAAAATGCAAAAAATACAGCCTACAAAGAATGTTGGAGCACTTACCCAAATAGCACGAAAATATACCCAAAGTCACTCTATTTGGAAAATGGCGCGAGACTGGCCTGTGACGAACGTAGTTAGCCTATATGCAAATTAAAATACCTAAGATTCTGATATTATTCATTATATCTACCATATAATGCATTAAATATTTTCCATGTGCACTTATTTTACTTATATAAACATAATTTTATTTATATGTGAGTGAGGGAGACAAAAGGCAGAACTGCCTGTAGCGAGTTGAAAGTGACACACGGAGTTTGAAGCAATTTAAGTCATAGGAAGAGGGAAAGACTGATTCTGGGAGAGTTCCAGAGCTCAGCTGTTGAATAGAAGAAAAACTTAGAGTAACTTTTCGCTCTTGGTTTGGAGACTTGCACAGAGTATGGGTGGGATTGTGTTGCAAGACAGGTGCCACATACCCTACATAGAGGAGGTGGTTTACACTGGGAGAGCTCCGAGGAACACTGATTATTGTAGTAGCGATAGAAGAGCGAGAGAGATTGCAGAGTTGGTGAGTGGAAGGGAGTTAACTCATAAACTGCGTAAGCTATGGTAGTTCAAACCCTCCCGCTAAGCGAAGGTATTTGGTTCTATTCTGACGAAAATCGTCATAGTACCATACCGTATATGTAATTATTACTTATCCATATGCGCCTATTTTGCTTTTATTATGAACATCTGAACATTTAAGAGCAATAAAAGAAGGGTGGGAATAGCATTTGGGGGGTGAAAAAGATGTATTACTGTATTGCCGCAAGGTCGTATCATTAGGCGAGAGCTGGGGGTGAAGTATATCCTCCCTCTCCCAGCTCTCAAGTGACACTGAGGCCTTACACTAGAAGTCTCTGTGTTGCAAGGATCTCTAGCTGCCTCACCCGTGTTAAAGAGACCGGGTAAGGGAAATTTGCGCCGTAAATTACCTGATGAAAGGGGGAATACGAGGACAAATAGCTGATAATTGAGGGTGGGGGGGACACATATGTAGGAGTTGTTGTTGTTGTTGTTGTTGTTGTTTTTCCCCAAGCTGCCTGGCCGAACAGCCCCAAGGCCCTGAGCAAGGCCAAGGCCATAACCGAGTGCCCCCACAGAACCCTCCCTGCCGACCACAATAAAGCCTGGGTGACCGAAGCCACTCCATGGCGGGGAGCTGAGGAGGGTGCGGAAACGCCCGGGAAACCAAAGCCCCACCCAGGGCCCTGTGCCCCTCAGCAATTATGAAGAGAAAGTTGAGGGGCAAAGGAAAGATGTGACGCTTTGGCTTCCAATCTTGGTAGATTAGGAGGTCAATCCACGCAAGAGACGCCGTCACTTGAGATCTAGAAAATATATAAGTAAAAGGAACAGTCAGAGTAAGCTATGGGTATGGCAGAGATCGCTCAGTTCTCACTCTGATTGACCAGCCCATCACCACATGACTAGAACCCAATCCTCTCAGCATCAGCTAGGAAAGGCCCTAGAAAGCCGCCTTTGGCGGGGGGATAGCTCCCCTATTTCAACCCTTTTCGGGGTTGGGCACCCGCCCATATATAGGAGTGGAAGCAAGTACAGTAATAGAGGGGGATTATCTCACCTAATCACAAATTGCTTTGTTTTGAGTGCCACTGGGGTGTTTTCTAATTTTTTTTTTTATGCTCTGGATCTATTGAGGACGGTCGCAGTGCACCAGAAAACATCTATTGAGGACGGTCACGTTTATGGGTTAATGATACAAAAGGCCTTCCTTTCTACTTTGTCTAGGAGTGCGGTGTGAGAGGATCCTACCCACACATGTGAACAATACTCAAGACAAGGACGCACTGTGCCCCTGTACAGAGCAAGAAGCTATGCAGGGGTAAAGAACCCCTTGAGGCGGTTGAGCACACCCAGCTTCTGGGAGGCTGCCTTAGCAAGACTGGTAATATGGTCCTTCCAAGTGAGAGCAGAAGAAAAAGAGACACCAAGAATATTGAGAGAAGATGAAGGATTGATTTTTGTATTGTTGAAGTATAAATGATAGTCGTCTGGTAGTTCCGGACGGGTAGTAAGATGGAGAAATTGGGTTTTTGAAACATTAAAGGCAATAAGGTATTTTCTGCCCCAATTGGAAATAGTAGTTCAGAAGATGAGTGTTGTATGGCTTTATTACGTTTGTTTTTGAAGGATTGCATCATCAATCTGACGCACTGCTTTCAAAGGAAGCGCCCCAAAAGGGATGGCCATGGCAGAAACTGCCCACAGGCTCCCAGACATGCCTCCACTGACCCACTCTTGCCTCCACTGACCCACTCCACAGTGCCATTTCCACTAAGTGGATTATGACCCTTAGCACTGAAAGAGCAGACCCAGAGAAGTCCCTTACCTGGATGGCAGTTCCACCACTGTTTTGCTATTTTATTTACCCCTGGCTGGAAGCATAACAAGCGTATGTGACCATCAGGGGTGTTTAGAATCATTTAGTTTTAATAATATGATATTTTAGATTGATTTATATTCTACAGGATGCCATCTCTCGAGCTGGGTGGCTGCATGACCCTGCGTACTGGGAGGAGCACAAGGCCAGGGAGCAGCAGGATGGTCAACACATGGCCCAAGACCAAGACGAAGCAGAAGGACATACCTACTCACTCAAGGACTTCAAACTTGGACCTGTTATTGGCAAGGGTTGTAATGCTGCCGTGTATGCTGCTCGATGGGAGGCAGGTGGGTAATTTATTACCTCTGCCAACAAAGTTGGACGGAGGTTATATCTTCACCTCTGTCTTTTCTGTAAACATGCCTCCATTTGTTTGTTTGTCTGTGAACAAATATCTCCCAATGTTATGAACCTATTCACAAAATTTAGGATATGCACCAAGGAAAAAAAAATTCAATTTAGTAGGCAATCGGGATCATATGTCACACTGGTGTCATTGTTAAGCATTTAAGTACCGGTATATTGTGTGACAAAGTCAGCATAGGTGGACTGCGAAGGTATGCGCTCTACCAGTGTGCCTCTAGCCAATTAATTAACCCACGTAGCCCGGTCCGGTTTGTATTTTCGCGCCTGCTCTCCCTGGGACGATTCGCGCATTTGCGCATATTAGGGGCTAATATCTATGCAATAATAGAGGCTAGGAATATCCACAGTAGTAAACGTCAAAATGTAGCATTAACCGTTGTGTGGAGAATGGAGTTGAGTTGAACCTTGTAGCCTCAGTGGTTGTGTAGTTGGTGATGTGATCAATGGAGAGAGTTTGGGCAGGAGAATCTGGCCGCGTCTGAACGCACCTACACAACCTTGGCTTCTACACACTGCTTCACTCGTTGCTCAAGTCGCATTGTCTCCGGAAAGCAATGTTATTGATTTATTGTAATATAGTCATATATATTAAGTTTTTGTTTCATTGTAACCATTATTTTATGTGTCACTTTCACTTGAGCATACAGTAATATTATGTGTAATTTTAACTTGAATTTATTATTACATAAGTAATTATTGGTTACTTTTACTTCTATTGACTTAGATTATTTATGTGTCACTTGAACTTGAACCCGGGCTGTGCGGTGTAGCTAAGACGATCCTTTTAAAATTGTGCCCGGGCTCGATACGTTAATTACCAGTAATTAATGTATTTACTTAATTATTAGCGGGTGGATGGGACTCGTTAGCCTTGGTCGGCAACCCATCTAGGGGAGATAACCTTATAAAAATCCGGATAGATGGGGCTCGTCAGCCTTGGTTGGCAACCTGTCTAGGGGAGTAAACCTTATACAAATCCGTACTACAGGATAGAATAACAAATGTTGAGCTGAGGAGACGTTTAGGTATAAAGAGTATTAGCGAAGTGATGCGTACAAGTAGACTGGGATGGTATGGACATGTGGAGAGAATGGATGAACAAAATTGGGTGAAAAAATGCAGGTCTGTGATTGTGGAGGGAGCTGCACCAAGGGGTGGACCGAGGAAGACCTGGGATCGGACTATACGCGCCGATCTCAAATCCAAGAACTTGACAAGTGAAGCAGCCCTTAACAGGGTTGCCTGGAACGCCGCCATTAGGACAAGAGACTGAAACTGCACTTATGTGTGGAACACTCAGTCTTAAAATTTTATGTATGTATGTATGTATGTACTACCACCTTAGGGTGAAGCAGGTTAGTGGATGGATTAGCTGCACACCACTGTAGAAAAATAGTGCTAAACAATACATTAAAATGTAAAACTTGCAAACTAAACAAACCAAAATTGGGACAAGGACAATATAAAGTCAAATTAAATTATCAAAATCGCTATGTGGAAACAACGCTTACTAAAATGAAATCTATGAAATAAAAGAACACAATCCACCACATAGGGTGTACACTACTACATGAGCAAGTTAATCTGTTTCCATAATCTGTTAATCTTTAATCTGTTAATCATAAAAGGCCTCTGAGTCGGACGGACCCTAAATTGAGTGGTCAATCCCGTAAGTCCTTCAGTAAACTGGCATGGGTTGACCCTCTTACTGGGGATAGGTCCGCTTGGGGGAATTTTGTGTATGGCCACCCCTATGAAGGATAGTAAGGCGTCCGGCAATAGATAGATAGATAGACTTATTTATTTTCAGTGAGGAAGACATTAATTTAGTCTTACATATATTACTGGATATACAGTATATGGTACATTTTGATAGAAATGATGAACTACTGTACAAGTAATGTGGTATATTTTACTGTAGAACAATACTGTACAATATCTGGTTCTTATAAATGTTTTTTTCTGTCTATTTAATAGATGCTGGAGAAGGCTTACACTCTCCCCCTCTTAAGCGGCAGAGATCAGAGACCCCAGAGGAAAATCAATACATTTCAGGTAATGCAGAGGACGAACTTTTTATCATGGCTACTGAGGATTTCTTGAATTCTAGCCTCTCAGATGATGATCAAATCGGTTTAAATGACAGTTTTACAACTGCACACAGTGTGGAGGACCTCACACGGAGACTGGGAGATCTCAGAGACTCCGACACGTTGCCCTCCAGTGTATCCACAGAACTAAAAGATGAACCAAAAAGAGTTAAGTTCAAGCTAACGGAGATGAAACGAGACAGTGTGGATCAAGTGACGAGCGACACGACTAAAGGGGCTGTATCTAGAATGCCACCACCAGCTAAGAATGATACAGGTGGGTGAGAGAGAGTCTCCGATGAACTAATATTATCTTGAGGAGAATGTATGAACACAGTTGTTTGAATTATAACTTGAAACAAGGTAAATTTGGATAAATAAATTGTTCATACTGTATGATACTTATTGTATCTTCTAATACCACAATCAATACACAGCCATGTCAGTAGCTGTGTATTACTGTTTCATGTTCTAGAAGATAAACTTTATCGGTACTTTTCAGAGAATAACAGTGACCAAAGTGTGGAGGACTATCCCCTGGCTGTGAAAATGATGTTCAACTATGAGGCTGAATCCAACGCCCCGGCCATCCTGCGAGCCATGTACAAGGAACTCACACCCGCCAGACACCTACAGTTGGATGATACACAGCTAGAATGGCAGGAAAGGTAACATCCACAAATGTATTATGCTGCTATTTATACAGTAGATGGTATTTTTTGTATATATGATGGATTGATATTCATACCCATATACAGCACAGTACAGTGTGTTTAACTCTCACGTTCAGTTAAGTATCTTGGAAAATAATTATCACTACCATTCACTCTCGGGCGCCAATTGGGCTACCATCCATCCTGCTGTCTCAGTTGATAGAGTCTCTGCTTCCCATCCCAGTTGTCTCACGTTCAATCCATGCTCAGATTAAAAAAAAAAAATCTGGGATATAGCCAGAGGTTTCCGTCTCCCCATGAGCTAGGGAGATGGGTATTGATCTCTGGTTGATTAAAGAAGATCAAGCGCTTGTGAATCCTCGAAGGAGGAGATACGGGCATTATATAAGTAACCAGACGATTATTATTATTATTATTATTATTATTATTATTATTATTATTATTATTATTATTATTATTATTATTATTGTTAATACCGGGAGACTATACACGTATGTTATCGCTCTGTTTCAACCCACAATAATCTATTTATTAATGGCCCCTCCATCATTGACGATATGCCTTACAGTAATGGCTCTCTTTGAACCCAGAGTCAGCTGTTCAAATCACCCGCCCCGGACCGTAAGTTAATCTGTAAGACTTTTACTGTTGTAGTAGAATGTAATGGTACAATCTCCACTTCTGTATTTTCAAGACTGTGTGGGAAGCTGACACAACTGCCGCCACACCCAAACATTGTGGAGATGCCATTTGTGTTTGTTGACCGAGTGCCACTACTGGAGGACTCTATGAACCTCTACCCCAACGCCCTCCCCAGCAGACTCAACCCCGGGGGCTATGGTCGCAACATGAGTCTCTTCTGTGTCATGAAAAGGTGGGTTAGATGAGAAGGTGGTATACTGCATTATATGTCTGTTGGTATTGAAAGTCATTCATCACTTACTGTATGTGTCCAGGGTGTTAAACCGGAGAAATTTTGTTGAAGGTTTGAATAAATATCAGAAGGAATGCAAGAAAATTAACACGATTTAGCATTGTTTTGGCTATTTTAAAACTTCCAAAGACATTATTTAAACTACAAACCAAATTTTGTCTTTGCATGTACAATAATAAAACCAAAAATAGAAAAGACTCGGCTTTCGTTTGACACCCTGTATGAGTTAGGTGAGAAGGTGGTTCTGTATACTGGAGGGTTTGAAGGGCACCTGGGGATTAAAGGGTAGTTTAAGTGACAACTGTGATAAGTCTGTTGGTGTTTCAGTAATTCCTCATTTCTGATTCATGAAAAGATGAGTCCCATGTGAAGGTGGAATGCAATACTGTACAGTGATAAGTCTATAGGTATTAGTTATCTGAGAGGGAATACAAGTGTAAAGTTTCTCAAATTCCACACTATCCATATATTGGCTATTCTGATAATGATGATAACAATGATAATGATTACAATGAAAAAAATACATGACAAAGATTTATATGATGATGATATTATTGATGTAGGCAATACTGATGATAATGATAACAGTAAAGATGATGATGATATCTTGAAGATGAAAGAAAATAACGATATATTACAGGTACGACATGTGCTTGCGAGACTACCTTGGTCGCCACCGCCCCTCTGAGCACACCTCCCTCCTCCTCTTCACTCAGTTGTTGGAGGCCCTGCTGCACCTCAACACTCACAATATTGCACATAGGTCAGTCTCTCTCTCTCTCTCTCCCCCCCCCCCCCCCCCCCTGTGGGGATCGGTTTTTACACCTTACCCGAAAGAGGATTTATGGAGCTCCGATCTTACTCTCAACCATCTGAACAATTTAACCAGCACACCTAAACTTCGTTAAATGCGGAAATAGCCTCACGAAAATATCATGCCCTGGTGGGGGCACGAACTCTCGACCCTTGGGTGTGAGGCAGGCACCTTCCCAGTTAGACCAATAGAGATATCCCACTTGGCCTGTTCGGCTCAGGGTATTTCCGCATCCGAGGTCTGTTTAGGATAGCCTATTTTCACTGACTTTACCCCCCCCCCCCCCACCCACCCACCCACCCATTAACTTACATTTTAAGTATACATAAGTATACATTTTAACTTATCTTAATTTAACCTGAAGTAATCTAGATTTGAATAAGAGGTTAAGTTGATGTATTTCAAGAGATGTCAAGTCAAACAACCTACTGCTGTGCCTAAGTGAGATCTGGGAGCCTGGGACTACCAAATAATATTGAAACATATTTTAGCTGAACATATTCAAGTTTAACCTATCAAATCCTAATATTAACATATCATTTCCATGTATAATGTATAATAATCTAACTTTTTGTTTTCCTATGTGTATGAAGGAGACAAAAGGCATGCTGCCTGTGACGAGTGTCACCCCCAAAGCCAAAAGAGTGACAAGAGAGCGAAATTTAAGGGATGTTGGGGTCAAAGTGCCTGAACACACAAAGTTTATAGCAGTCGAAGTCATAGGATAAATGATAGATTGATTGAGAGAGAGAATTCCAGAGTTTATTTGTTGTGTAGAAGAAAGCCTGAGAAAATTTGTTAATTCTTGGGTTGGAGAGTTGGACAGAATAGGAGTGGGACTGTGTTGAAAGGCGGGTGCCTCGCACTCGTCGCAAGGGATGGGGTATGCACTGAGAGAGCTCTGAAGAACACTGATTGTTGTAATAGCGATAAAAGAGTGAAATAGATGAAACATTGCGGTGTGTAGAAAGAGATTGTAGGGAACTAGTAAGAGGAAGTGAGTTGATAAGGCGAAATGCTTTTGACTACTCTTTCGAGAAGTGCAGTATGGGTGGAACCACCCCACGCATGTGAACAATACTCGATACATGGGCAGTATTGGGCACACTGTGCCCCTATGCAGAGTAAGAATGTGTGTGGGGGTGAAGAACCCACAGAGACGGTTGAGCACACCTAACTTTTGGGCAGCTACTTGAGCAAGAGTGGTAATATGATCTTTTCAAGAAAAGTCAGGTGAAAAAGATACAGTACACCAAGAATATTGAGAGAAGATTAAGGGTTGATTTGTGTATTGTTGAAGAGTAATTGATAGTCTTGTGGAAGAGTGCGACGGGTAGATAGAAGGAGAAAATGGGTCTTGCAGGTATCGAAAGTAACTATGTTTTCTCTGCCCCAATAAAAAATAATTGATAGATCAGAAGATAGGCGTGCTATGGCCTTGTCACGTAAGTTTTGGATTTATTGCATGCTGGGTTGTTGTGAAAACTTGCCTAATATAGCATATCCTAGCCTGAACTATACAGTATATGAGATGGGTATTTTCATGGCTATCCACAATTCCAGGATATCGTTTTGGAGTTGTGGTTGTACAGTTCATAAAATAGTTTAACGGCTTTAACCAAACTACGGAGTATGAAATTGGACAACTTACTACTATACCCAAATGAAGGCCGAGAACAAAAAATCCTAACCTAACCTACTTTTAGCTAATCTGAACTATATTTGAGAGACAAGTTGTATTGACCATCCACACTTCCAGGGACATCAAATCGGACAACCTACTACTATGCCTGAGTGAGGGTTTGGACTACCCCCTACTGGTACTAACAGACTTTGGGTGTAGTGTGGCTTCCGAGACCCCCACCATCAGTGTGCCCTTCCCCTCCCGTGATGCCGACCCCAGGCAGGGCAACCCAGCACTAATGGCTCCAGAGGTCAGTACAGTACAAAGATCATAGTCAGTTGTTGCTAGAAAAGTAGATTATATTCTGATCTAGACTGGTAACAGACTGATGAAAACAAATTCAATTATAATATGTCAATACCGGTATGCACTTATACATTAGTAGGCCCTATATTTTGTATTTTATTACAATTTCAATTTTATCTATAATAATTAACATACAGTACAGTAATTATTGTTATGTTTTATGTAAAGGATATTAATGTCTCTGCAAATTTTGACAGGTAATCACAGCCAACCCAGGTTTACTGAGGTCCGTTAACTTTACTCACTCTGACCTTTGGGCGGCGGGCACTCTTGCCTTTGAAATCTACGGTCAAGAGAACCCCTTCTGTAGCAACCAGCGTGAGGTCTGCAGGAAGAGAACCAAGACCTTAGACTCTGGTGGGTATAAGGAGTCTCAGCTGCCCCGCCTCCCCAAGACTGTCCACCCAGCTGTCAGACATCTTGTTCATGACATCCTACGCCGAAACCCAAGAAATGTAAGTACAGTACAGTTGTAAAGGTACGATAACTCAAATACTGTATGACACAGGGTACCTGCTAACCCACAGAACTCGTTTAGTACTGTATCTCCAAACTGTTAATGGGGGTATGCTAAATTATGGATAATCATGCACATCCCCAACTCAATAATTTTCTCTAGCATGCATAACAATGACTACAAGGCGGATACACAAACTCCACATGTCCTATTATAATTATAAAGAATCAAGAAATTAAATTTCTATAATGTAAAGTAAGTTTAGATTGTTGAAAATTAGCTTACTGTGGCTTACTCATAAATTGCTCCTGAACCAGAATTTAATTAATATTTTTTCACCAAGCAACTTTACTTCTAATAATCAATCATAATTACTATATTTTTTGTGTTATTTACTATCTATTAATATCTTATCGTTCTTATGATATTGCATATTGACACTTGTACGTAACTCATGAGAGAAACATATTTTAATTTTAGCTACTTGCTATTATATTGAATTTATTTTTTACTCAAAGCTTTCAAGCTGGGCTGGTCTCGGTGTAACACATCATAATTATATAAGTTTGTTTCTTCTTTATTTTTGGGTGTATAATAAAGGTTGGAGCAAACTTAAGGGCTGTATTTATGAAGGAAGGTTTTTATTTTAATCTATATCTTGTGTATATTTCCAGCGGCCAAGTATGACAGTAGCAGCCACACTGTGCCAACTGATCTTGTGGGCTCCCAGCAAGTGGCTCTGTCGACATGCTCTCACCCTTCCCACACAAAAAGAGGTATAGTCATATTTCCTTTTTGTGTTTTTCCGGTCCTGTTGCAAGCCCACCATCGCAAGCGAGGCTCCAATCTTCTCAGCTCCAGAGCTGGGTTGATGGCAAGGTAAAACTTGTCACTCAATTGATTTTTTCTTAATTTTGGTATATTTGTTTATCCAAGCCAGTTTTTATGATGTACTTGCCTATTATTAGGGAGTAGAATGATGAGAGCACAGAGTAATTAATATTAAATTGTAAATAATAAACTATTGTCGAAAGGGTAGATTTGGACCAGGAAACCACAACAAACCCCAGCTGTAATGATGACTATTTACTGACTGTTTACTCATTAGAATTTCATTAATGCAATCCTTATTACTGTATATTCTAAATGGTAGTGAATATTATTTTGATGAAATAGAATAGATTTATGTACGCATTGTACGGTAAGTTTCAAGCATGGCATGCTGGCTTGGAGCAAGCTGTGTTTGTTATTCCCGTCTTATGATGATCTTGCGACGGCTCGGATGCGACGATGGGCTTGCGACGGGACCGGGAAAACACAGCTTTGTATATTTAGATTATTAAGTTATACTGTATACAGTATTTAATTGTTCTGGGTAATTCATGGTTATCATATAACTTATATGGAGAGAGTACACCATGGGAAGAGGGGTGTGGGAAAGCTGAAAGCAGTGACAAGGAATAGGGTGGAAGTACAAAAGTCACTGCATGATAATATGATAATCCAGACATGGACATACGAGAGTGAAGCATGGACGTTGTTGGAGAGACATAAATCATGAGTGAGGGGGGTGGAAATTAGTTACTTGAGAAGTGCATGTGGAGTCACATAGAGAGATAGACAGATGAATGAGGAAGTATGAGAGCGTTGTGGTGTGGACCTGGACATGCCGAGTCACATAGAGAGATAAACAGATGAATGAGGAATTATGAGAGCGTTGTGGTGTGGACGTGGACATGCCAAGTCACATAGAGAGATAAACAGATGAATGAGGAAGTATGAGAGCGTTGTGGTGTGGACGTGGACATGCCAAGTCATATAGAGAGATAAACAGATGAATGAGGAAGTATGAGAGCGTTGTGGTGTGGACGTGGACATGCCGAGTCACATAGAGAGATAAACAGATGAATGAGGAAGTATGAGAGCGTTGTGGTGTGGACGTGGACATGCCGAGTCACATAGAGAGATAAACAGATGAATGAGGAAGTATGAGAGCGTTGTGGTGTGGACATGGACATGCCGAGTCACATAGAGAGATAAACAGATGAATGAGGAAGTATGAGAGCGTTGTGGTGTGGACGTGGACATGCCGAGTCACATAGAGAGATAAACAGATGAATGAGGAAGTATGAGAGCGTTGTGGTGTGGACGTGGACATGCTGGAGGCTGGAGAGTGTAAAGACGACCACCTTGAGGTTGTTAGGTCATTTGGAGCACATGACAAATGAGAGAATGATTCAAAGAGTGCTTGAGAGTGAGGTACTTCACTCCCGTACGTCAGTGTCTTGATTAGCACACTACCATGCAATGACTTCTTTATTTCCATGCTCACCCTATTATTAGTCACTGTTTTCAGTGTTCCTACAACCTTCTCTCGCACTTTATCGTCCATACTCCCATCCTTACTCATAACACTGCCCAAATACTTAAACCGAGAAGTGCGATAGGCCTCACGGAAGTATGTGTATAGCGAATACGATAGGCCTCACAGAAGCAAGACCATGAAAAAAAAAAAAAAAAAAATGCCCAAGGGGCTCTCAAAACAAAGGAATATGTAATTAGGTAAGAAAATTCCCCTCTTGTACTTTCTACCACTCATCCATATGCTTCTCACCCCCGCTTCCCCACCTTTTTCCCTCCTCCCTCCCTCCTCAATTATCACCTATTTTTCTTTTTATTTTCATAATTTATTGGTTATTTTTTCGCGCAAATTTATCTCCCGCCATTACGTAGCACAAGTGAGTTACATAAGAGACCTTATATAACTCTGAGACTTTACCCGCTCGCCTCAGTATAGAGAGAGAGCTTGTAGAGGAAGGGTGTACCTGTATGTCTCACCGCCTCCCGCCTGAGGATACGACTGGGCGGTGAAAATTTTCGTTTTTCACCACCCAAATGTTTTCCCCACTTATTTTATCACTCCTCAAGGTTCATATATTCATCATAAAAATAGAATAAACCCATATTAATAAGAAATAATGTAATATATGGCGAATATAACGAATTATGTTAAATTGAATGTAATTAATTCGCATATAACTACGTTTGTCACAGGCCATTGGCGGGTTAAATGAGCTGACATTCTCCATAACCTGACCATTCAACCTCACCTCACACTCTGTGACTGCACCCCTTTCAAAGACCATAACATACTCTTTCCCAAATTTACCTTCAGGTTCCATTTCTCACACACAATTCCAAACATATTTACCAGACCCTGCAACTCCCACTCGTTATCACTCATCAGAACTGTATCATCAGCAAACAGCAGCACAGGCAGCTTCCACTCATTCCCTTCTCTCATCAGGGGTACACCATCCACTGCTCTTCCTTGCATTTCTTTCATGACAACCATGGGGACAGCATAAACCATTCCTTTAACCCAACATTCAGATAAAGAAACTCGCTTCGTTCATTCTCCACACGCACTGCCACCTTGATTTGCTTAGATGAAATAAAGTAGAGGTCATTATATGCAAAGATTCCTGACTTCTTGTGCTCAGGCGATACTATTTATTGTTTTGTAATTCCTCTCTTAAAGTGAAGCAAATATTTGTAATCCTTTTTCTTACTATCATGTACCATTTTGTATCTCATTTATTACATAATAATGAAGTATATATAACAACTAAGTTAATTTTGTTCCCTGTTTAATAAATAGTGTAATAATGAAACTATTTCAATTGAGGAAACTTTCTATGAGGATTGTCTGTAAATTATCCTGCTATGTCCCCCAGATCATGCAGTGGCTCCTGTGTCTCACCACTAAAGTCCTCTGTGAAGCCCGACTTTCTGGCAGCAAGGACGGACACAGGAAGCTCAGCGGGGGGAAGATGAAGAGACCCGAGGAACTGAGGGACACTACAGGGGAAGGAGGGAGCCAAGGAATGGACCGCCAGGGGGGACAACTGGAATATGAACTGGTTTCCACTTTCCTCAGTCGGGTTCATTACTCAGACATTATTCAGGCCATCAAGTGGAACAGGTCTTTCTGAACGGATTAGAATGACCAGTTTTTGTTGTTGTTCCCCAGGCTGTCTGGCCGAGCAGCCACAAGGTCCCGAGCAAGGCCAAGGCCATAAATATATGCAGCATTTGAGGAGGAGCACTATTTTTACGTTTCGCCTAAAACTCCTTCAGCAAAATGTTAGTAATAAAGTGCTCTTCCTCAAATTATGTTAATATTTCATGGTCAATTTCTGGAGTTTATATCTTTATAATCAGCTATTCATCAAAGAATATTTGTGTCAATATTCATTTACATATTTGAAGGGTTTGTCCAGGTTAGTTTGTGTAAGTCTGTTCAGCTGATGGTTGCACTCCACGATGCTCATTTAGTTGATGAAATAATTGAGCTTGCAGAATGTGTAGCTTATACTAGTTTAATAATAAAAAAGTAAAAGCCAATAAATACGCAAGATCTGTATAACAATATAAATGAGGTACTGTAATTCATTTTGGTTGGGTAAATTGTGAGATGTTAGGTTCTTAATTTTGTTCCTTGAAACTTAATTATACTTAATCCTTGAAATTAAAATATTGTATACTTAATCATAACTATGCACAAAATAGGACTAGAAGTATTATACCTGTATTTACCTCTATTTATCATAGAATCAGCTAAGATTTGGTACAAAGGTTCAGGAAGAACTAAAAGAGATTTTTTTTTATTGGAGTGTAATGGCCTAAAATAAGTCTTCTATGCCTGCAATATGGTCTCCCAAAGTACTGAATATATATTATCAAAATTAACATAACTAAACTGGTCAGTATTTATATTAGGATATCACATAATTGGGCTATACAGTAATTTTACTTGTGTTGAGATAACTGAGGTGATGGATTTTACTCGAAATTTGTAACAGATTTTGTGTAAATTTGATGGTTCTAATATTTTTTAACTTTTAAGTTCACAGGAATCAAAGTATTTGTTGTACATTTTAATGTACCCCATACATTTTAAGACTAGTATTTTATCATAATGCATAAACTCATAGTATAATAGCAAGGAGCAACCTAGTGTGGTTCTAGAATTCTCCCTACCAACAATTCCTGGAGACCTCTGGTGGACGCTTCTGAACTAACGCCAGAGCTACGACCGTAGACATCACTATACCCAACACCTAGGATATGCACAGTTTATCTCAATTTTTGTGTGATTCTACACGTTTTTATTATACAGTATACGACTATGTAATGCCTGGATTGTGGCACAGTATCTGTAACTGCATTCGATGCTGAAATCTGCTTGAGCTATCACGCCAAGTGGAGTACTTCTCTTGGTGTAGCGGCTAAGGCGCTCGCCTCCCACGTGGCGGGCCCGAGATCGAATCTCGGCCGGGCCGCGCCCAAAAACATTTGGGGCGAATTTCCGCATCAGACGCAGTTCGGATGTGATTGTTAAAATTGTAAATTGTAATTGTGTGTCAATGTAAAGTTGGCAAAAATTGTATGGTGCCGTTGCGAGGTCACTTCAACTACACTAAGTGCTTATATAGTATAGTAATAAAGGGAAAGTCCATATGCAGCTGATAATGACTACAAACATAATTATAATCTGATTAATTATCGTAACAAAATTGCCGGCAAAATACCTGCTGACTTTTTATTGTAAATATACGTTATTTATGAATATTCTTACAGTTTCTTACAGTAGATCCTCTGGAAAAAGGCAAACTATGCCTGTGTATCCAGCTCAGTACCAGTACTTGCACTGCTGCGGTCGTTCACGGTGTTGGCGGCGGCGGTAGCAGACGCAACATTTTTACTATTCTGTATTTTTGTTTTATAATCAAACTTCAAATCTTGTCTTCCCCATGCTTTATCAAGATTACTTTCAAACTCCCTTATTGATTCGGAATCGACTACATACTGGGGCAGTGCGTTCCACTCATTTACCACTCTATCACAAAATGAGTTCTTTGCCTTCTCAAGTCTATTTCTTTCTTTGTAAATTTTCTTAGAGTGTCCTCTCGTTCTTGTTCCCTCCCGCATCAAGAAGATACCTTCACACACACCCTCATCGTACTTTCCTGACACTATCTTAAAAGTCTCTATCATATCCCCTCTCTTTCTCCTATATGCCAGTGTCGGAAGCCCCAGTGTCCTCAACCTCTGCTCATAGCCCACGTTCTTCAACGTTGAAGTGATTTATGGGTGATTTTAAAATATATAAATCAAAAGTAGGCTATGCATAGACCAAAGTATGTGTCAGCTACAGAAATTTTGACTAGCCTAACTGCATATTAAAATGTAAAACTTGCAAACAAAAAAAACAAAAACTGGGACAAGGACAATCAATATAAAGTCAAATTAAATTATCAAAATCGCTATTATAGAATTATAGAATTATATATTATAGAATTGTTGAAGTAGAGGGAAGGTGGATAGCTCCGCGATGTCGCCCATTTCCCACAATGCACCGCGGTAAACCTTGCGTTCAGCGCCTCTATCGGCCACTGTAGGCATTTACTGGTAGGGAGAATTGATTAGCTGATGTTAGTTTTTATTAATGATTAAACTGCTGGTAATAGCCAACATAATATATTCTTTAGTTTTCTGTAGATATTACACAATAGGAACTAATAAAGGATGTTTTATAGTTGCAGGTGAAATGTTTATTTTTTGGTTGGGTGGTGTATTTCATGATAATGTCTCAACACTTCTGTAGAATATAGACTGGTTCAGATCATGACATTGAACTCTGTGATGATGATGATATTGGTTGTGCTTGAATCCAAGCAACTATATTTTAAGCCAAATTTTATGCAAGATAACAGGAAAAAGCTCTCCTCAGTAAGTGCCTGAGTCTGTGGTCCTGTATTTTGTTACACAAGTATATATACAGGAGTATATACTGCATATATTGATTTATTATAGAGAATAAATAGAGATGCCATAATTATTTTACTTTCCACCTATTAGTATTAGATTATTAAGATATTATTGATGAATTTGTTGATGTTTTGGTCCTTTTATAAATACAATACTTACAATGCCACCATAGGAACATCGTCTTGACTTTGTTGATGTTTTGGTCCTTTTATAAATACAATACTTACAATGCCACCATAGGAACATCGTCTTGACTTTGTTGATGTTTTGGTCCTTTTATAAATACAATACTTACAATGCCACCATAGGAACATCGTCTTGACTTCAGCCGCACTGTCAGCGATCAGTTGTAGGTCTTCTGCGTAGAGCAGCTCCTTAGGCAGACCTGATCTCTAGTCTCTTGACAGTGCCTCCAAGACCAAGACCAAGACAAACAAGAGTGGGCTCAGGACTGAATCCTGGTACACTCCAACATTTCCCGAGAGCTCATCACTCAGCTGCCCTTTCACCCTCACTGCCGCTCAGGAGCCCTCATACTTATTCATCAACTCTGCGTAAGCAGAGTGGTATCGCCCACCGTATAGCGGTACATGTCGGCCGAAATGTAAGTATGTCTGTCTGTCTGTCCGAATACTCCTCCTAGACCATTCAACGGATTTTCTATGTGTCCCTGATGACCTTGAAACCGGCCCTGGGTGAGAGATATTGCCGCGGTAAATAAACCGATAAACAAGGGAATAAAAGGAAAAATAGGTGATAATTGAAGGGGGGGGGGGGTTGACACATGTGGAGGAGTGATAGGAGGTATGGAGGGGAATTATCTCAATCACATATTCCTTTGTTTTGAGTACCAATGGGTCTTTTAACTCATTAAGCGCGAGCTATATGTAGTGGACATCCTAACGCCAGGCAACGATGTTAGGCTTCATTCCCGCCTAAAATCGTAATTTTACGATAAATATCGTTATTACTTATTTATATGCGCCTATTTTACGTTTAACCCTCGGGACCCGGGCTGCCTGTTCGAAGGACGGTCGCCTAGGCTACCGTATCTTTGTTATTTTAACTGCTAGAAATTTCCCACGCATCCCTAAACTTAGTGCGGTTTCCAATCTGTAAACTGGCGTTGAGTAGAGCTCTCTAAGTCAACTGGTTCAGTTGTGATGATGATTTTAGTGGAGAGCATTTTCAGGCGATGTTAGCAATACGACGATCTTTTTACTAATGAACTACGACATACAGACGTACAATAACAAACGAGTCTTCTCATTGTTTTCGGAGGTGCGGTGACGAAGCGACCGACTTTGTTTACATTCATCCGACGCACGGCGTTCGGATCAAGCTTGCAAGGCTTGCAAGCTTACTGTCTGTCAGAAGGACGCCCGGGTACCTGCCCTTCTGCAGCGGTGTCCTTCCACAAGGACGCCCGGGTAGGAAGGGTCAATATGAAGATATTAATTAAAATGTAAAACTTGCAAACTAAACAAACCTAAATTGGGACAAGGACAATATAAAGTCAAATTAATATGTAACGGCAATAAAACAAGTGGGAATAGTGTTTGGAGGGTGAAAATCACTAATTATTGCCGACAGTTCATTCATGAAATGTGAAGCAGGCGCGACGTACACCCTCCCTCTCTCAAGCCTAGAGGTAGACAGGCTCTCTCACACCATACACTCGGTAGGCACATGACCACGCCTTAGAACCGGATTGGAGTTGTTGGCACGGTAAATAAACCGATAAACAAGGGAATAAGAGGAAAAATAGGTGATAATTGAAAGGGGAGGGGGTTTTGACACTACACATGTGAAGGAGTGATAAGAGGTATGGAGGGGAATTATCTCACTTAATCACCTATTCTTTTGTTTTAAGTTAAATCCAGTTGTTACAAAAATTTTATGAATGGAGGATGCCTTTAGGCACATGGACCTTTTTGTTTTATCTGTGTTTTTCCTTCCTCCGTTCATTGTCTCTTTAAAAAAAAAAAAGTGCTACTGGGGCCTTTTAACCCCCTCAGTCTGATTAATTAAACATATTTATCTGTGGAAAAATGACCCACTATTTGGGTGAACTGTTATTTCTGGTACTGCCTGGCTCGGTAGGAAGCGCCAACGAACTTGACAAATAAATCTTGACCCCTTAAACTTCTTACAACTCAAAATTAACTTAAGCAATCAGGTTGACGTTTCTACCATTTGGGAAGAGTCCACCAAGAAATAGGTGTGGATATTTACAGCCAGTTTGCTCCAGGCCCTTTTAAATTACAAATAGGTCAGGGATCAAGATTATTGTCAAGTTCATTGGTGCTACCCATAGCTACACATTTAGTGTTGCCCTTCACCGAGTTCCTGGACGCGATCGCGTGTATAATAACTTAAGACAACACTAAGTTTCCCAAATATATAGGCCTACACATCATAATCAATGTTTGAGCCAAACCATTTATACACGCGATCGTGTCATATCTGACTGAGGGAGTTAAAAGCCTTTTTTTAGGCCTTACCTCTTAAGAGCATCGTCACCTTTGCCCACCAAAACCTTTTAAGAGTGTTCTCGCCGTTCCCGGGTTAAATTTTTTTTTTTTAGGCCTTGGATCTTAAAGAGTCCCGTCGCCTTCCACCACCAAAACCTCTTAAGATAGGCAGTGACAGCTTTTCTACCCTTGCTTGTGTTTACTGTATTATATGTACGATTGTATGTGTTCCATGTGGTCAAACGGGTTAAGTGAGATAGTTCGAAGTCTGTTCATTGCTGGAGGGCCTTTGTAAACTGAATAAAATCGTCAAATCTAGCTACATTTAGACGATTTTATGCAGCCTAAGAAGGCTCTGTAGTAGTAAGTAGGGTTAAGTGAGATAGTTTGAAGCCTGTGAATTGCTGGAGGCCCTTTTTAAGCTGAATAAAATCGTCTAGTCTAGCTATATTTAGACGATTTTGTGCAGTTTAAGAAGGATCTGTGGTAGTAGTAAAAAGGGTTCAGTGAGATAGTTCGAAGCCTGTTAATTGCTGGAGGTCCTTTGTAAACTGAATAAAATCGTCTAATAGTAGCCAGCATACAATTATAGTTAGACGATTTTATGCAGCTTAAGAAGGGTCTGTAGTAGTAAATTTGGGTTAAGTGGGATAGTTCGAAGCCTGTTCATTGCTAGAGACCCCTTTTAACCCTTATTTAGCGGGTGGTAAGGTATTTTACACTGTACCGCTCAGCGGGCATAATCCCGAAATATTCGCTCAATTTCACTCGCCCTAGCGTCGTTACTATAGCTCCAATGCGAACGAAACGATCATTTTTGGAAAGAGCAACTCTTCGTCTCCCCATATAAGTCTATGAATGGATGTTATGAATGAGTGTGTAGGGTGGGGAGAGGTGAGGAAGAGGAGGTACTCTGGTCTATTTCCCAGGCGCGTTCGGTTGCGTTCGCTTTGGCCTGACTTCGGCCTCTAGCGCGTCTACTATTCCTTCGGTAATCGGTCTTATTTTTCTCTTATTTCTCCTTATTTCTGTATTCTCTCTCTCTCTCTCCTGTCTGTCTGTCTGTTTCTCTCTCTCTCTCTCTCTGGCTTGCTCGCTTTCCCTCTCGCGCGCTCTGTCTCTCTCTCTCTTCCTCACCCGTATATGTAATTCTCATTATTATTTTCTCTAATCTCTCTCACTCCTGTCTGTCTGTCTCTCTGGCTCGCTCGCTTTCCCTCTCTTGTGCCCCCTTTCTCTCTTCCTCATCCGTATTATGTATTTCTCATTATTATTTTCTCTAACTAATCCCTCTATTTGCTTGTAATATTTCTGTATTATTATATCTTTTTCACTCTGTCTTCAGTTCAGTTTCTGTATTCTCTCTATACGGTGGGAATGGTATTTCGTATGAGGGATGTGCAGCACAAATATTCAATCTTTCGTTGTTTGGTTGTTTGTATTACCGTAAGAAATGTACTGAACGCCTGCAAATAATACGCTATAAAATGCTTGCAATCAAACTCTCAAGCAATTTCAAGGTCACATGCAATTATAAATGTATGCTATAGGTAACCGACCCAGAGAGGAAGAGACAAGAGAGAGAGAGAGAGTCGTGATAATATAACTATGTTACATATGTATAATATATATATGAAAAAATAATATATACGGTAGGCCTACATCTGTTCCCCACAATCATATAATGCCAAGCACAAATATTCAATCTTTCATTGTTTGTATTACCGTAAGAAATTTACTGAACGCCTGCAAATAATACTCTATAAAATGCTTGCAATCTCTCTATTTTCTCTAATCTCTCTCACTCTTCCTGTCTCTCTCTCTCTCTCTCTCTCTCTCTCTCTCTCTCTCTCTCTCTCTCTCTCTCTCTCTCTCTGGCTCGCTCGCTTTCCCTCTTCCTCATCCGTATTATATATTTCTCATTATTATTTTCTCTAACTAATCCCTCTATTTCATTTATTTGCTTGTAATATTTCTGTATTATTATATCTTTTTCATTCTTTCTTCAGTTCAGTTTCTGCATTCTCTCTCTCTCTCTGTTTCGCTTGCTTGCAGGAATTTTGTTTTTGTTTTATATATAATATATAATAATTTACTTATCATTACTTACTATATCGTATACACAATAGTAGGTAGCCAACTTACCATAATACCGATACACCAAATCGATCCGCATGCGGTTTTGTTTATCACCTGTTTACTAAAGTGCCACCATTATCGATTTTCTTGGAGCCGACTCGAGCTGGAGGGTTACCAATTGAAATTAAATCCGCTAGCATATATTGTTAGATGTAAGACATGATAAATACCACTAGAAATATGAATTGGCAAAATCCATATAATATCACTTCGAAATTGTTCTGAAATTTCAAAAAACCGCTAATGTAAGTCATTGCTGCTAGATCGAAGTAAAGGTCTCTAGATCTAGCGGAAGTCGCTATACGTATTGGCAGTACTGCACACTCATTCATTTCATTCATTCATTTTCTATTGAGCTCGTCCTGGAATCTTTACGACTCTGAATCTTACGATTGCCGACGGCGATACGTTGTTGACATTGGTGTTGATGTTCCAGTGGAGGGATGAACAAAATATTGTCCTTGTCCAATAATAGCTATTTCATAGTCCCACAGGACTTATTTTGATATATTTATCAAATGTATTGAACGCCTAAAAATAATACGCTATAAAATGCTTGCAATCAAACTTTCAAGCAATTACAAGGTCACATGCAATTATAAAAAGGTATATTGTAGACCACAATCTTCGCCACGCTTCGTTGTTGCTTGTATTATCGTGAGAAATGTACCATACACCCTGGTTATCGTGAGAAATTTACCGAACGCCTGCAAATAATACGCTATAAAATGCTTGCAATCAAACTCTCAAGCAATTTCAATGTCACATGCAGTATAGGTAGACCCAGAGAGGAAGAGACAGACAGAGAGAGAGGGGAGGCCAAAAACATCTGCTAGGTGTGATTTCCCCTGGGAGGGAAGAGATTAGTTAGGGGCGTGCCCTGGCCTACATCAGACAAAGAGAGTACAAAGGAGTACAAACAAAGAGAGTGAGACAGAGAGAGAGAGTCGTGATAATATAAAAATGTTACACATGTATCATATAATATGAAAACATAATATATACGGTAGGCCTACATCTGTTCTCCACAATCATATAATGCCAAGCACAAATATTCAATCTTTGGTTGTTTGTATTACCGTAAGAAATTTACCGAACGCCTGCAAATAATACGCTATAAAATGCAAAGGAAATTTCTTGTAGAGTGCAATTTTGAGGACGTAATGTGCTCTGAGAGAGAGCGGAGCGGTGATTAGGAGCATAAATTACCTCAAGACCGCTCGCCACACAGGGAATTCTATAAGGAAATTACCGTATTTTAGGGTTTTTGCACTCGTGTTTTACGATCGTTGAAAGACAACCAAGGATCGTAAAAGGATGGTTCGGGTGTCATTGGAAAGCTCAATTTACGCACTTTCAGGATACATACTTGTATTACGCTCTGGGTCTTGTTTATGCATGAAAAAGAGCACGGAACAACCCCATTTAGGGTAAAAAAAAAAAACGCTGGGCGGCACAGTGAAATATACTCCACGAGCCGCTCGTAAGGTGATAAAATGCTTGCAATCACATTTTCAAGCAATTATAAAATATAAATTGTACTTACCAACACCCACACCAGTATGTTCTTCGTCAGGAACGTCTCCAATTTGCTCAAGGGTCTGTCCAATATCAACCACAACATCCACCCCACGCAAATTATGCTTGGGGTGAAAGCCTATGATCGGGTTATTTTCGTCTTCCGAGTCATCCACACTACCAAAACTCTCACCCAGACCTTCGACGGTTTCATCCAACAGCTTATTAGAAAGTTCTGAAGAGTTCAGCATGATATCTAGTTTCTGGGTGGTGAGCCGGGCGTGGTTAGGAGGGTGGCGCGACGCACTAGGGATTGGCGGCCACCGAATCGAACACGGGCCTTCCATTATGGCTGCTTGAGGGTCACTTAGTCACGGTCACGCAGTGGGGATGTGTGGGTGGGCCCTTGTAGTACACCGCCTGACCACCAAGTTTCGCTTTCCACCTAAATTAGGGCGGGAATACGCCCACGGACTTAAGTCCGACCCCGCCATTTAGTCCAATTTTCTCGTATCGGACTTAAGTCCGACCCCGCTAAATAAGGGTTAAACCTCATAAAATCGTCTAAACATGGCTAGACTAGACAATTTTATTCAGTTTACAAAGGGCCTCCAGCAATGTTTAGGCTTCGAATGATCTCACTTAACCCTTTTTACTACCACAGATCTTTCTTAAACCGCATACAATCGTCTAAATATATAGCTAGATTAGACGATTTTATTCAGTTTACAAAGGGCCTCCAGCAATTTTTAGGCTTCGAACTATCTCACTTTTACTACCACAGATCCATATGCGCCTATTATGGGTTGATTATAAAGGTATTAACCTGAAACAACAATAAAACGAGTGAAAACAGCGTTTGGATGGTCAAAATCGGAGATATAGCCCGAGAGTTGTATAATGTATGGGTGAGGCAAGCTGCTTTCCCGCCAATTTCCCCCAAGGCCACTGAGACACAGTCGATCGATACTCTCTCTCTCTCTCTTGCATTCGCTTGCTATCAGTGATGACCACACCCTGCAACCGGATTTCTAATGTTAGCACGAAAATATACCTCAGAATAAGGGAATAACAGGGAAAATAGGTGATAACTGAAGGAGAGGAGGAAAGTGGGGAAGGAGGGGAGGTAGAGGACTGAGATTTTGAATGGCCCAGGGGCCAAAACAAAATAAAAAAATAAAAATAATTTTTTTTGTTTTTTTTTCGATGTCAAAAGTTGATTTTTTTTTTCTCCGACTCTTTAAGAGTGTCCCCGCAGTTCCCGGGTTAACTACCACAGATATATCCTAAGCTGCAGATAATCGTCTAATTATAGCTAGACCAAAATATAGCAGACGTCACTGGTACAGAAAGTCTTAATTAGGTATATTTGTAAGTTAATTGGTGGGGCGGTGATGATATTATAATATGCTAAACATGAGGGAGAAGGGGGTCCTGAAAAGCGAGTACCGTATTAAAGGGGCAGGGGGGACTGAGTACTTAGGGGGGGGGGGGGGAGAGAAACGGAACGGAACAACGAAAGAATGCCCATATAAGGCAACGGGAGAGAGAAAGAGGAGGAGAGATTGGGGGAAGGGAAGGGTAGGGGGGACTGAACAAAGAGAGAGAGAGAGTATCCCGTTGGGGAGGAGGTCAGCGGGTGGGGGATTATCGGGGGTCGCAGTTAGGAGGGGAGGGGAAGGTAGAGGGGGGGGGGCGACTGAACAAAGAGCGAGAGTATCCTGTCGGGGAGGGGGTCAGGGGATGATCGGGGGTCGCAGTTAAAAGGGGAGGGGAAGGGGGAAGGTGGGGGTAGGGTGATTTAAACAAAAAGCGCGCGCTAAATCTCGTATCCTGTTGGGCGGGGAGGGGGGAGGAGGCGGGAGGTCGGGAGGAGTTCGACCAATGAGAGAGCGCCACGTCATCGCCCATCAGCAGCTCACCGATCCATCTACCAGGACGGGCCAGGAGAGTTCTTTTCTAGCTGGACTCCATAACGATGTGACGTAAGTGTTTTCGTTCTTCATAAGGTTATATTTTATAATTTTTAGACTCGATGAGGGACTTCTTATCTTTTTATTATCGGTATTCTGTATTTACGGTGTGCTTGCTTAATCCAGGATCATAATAGCCCGTGAAGTCTTCTCGTATTTGTCTGCGATTTTGACAAGGTTATTTAATTATTTTGTACTCGAGGGACATCAGTTTCACCTGTTGTGCCTGTGCCATATTTAGCGCGCTATATCTTCACCATCCCAGCACTTGTCATTCATCAACGTGCTCAATTAACCAGCCAAGTAGATCTATATTCACTGGTTGTCATTTAAAATAGATTTAGGCTATCATACAGCTTGTGAATTAACATAAACAAAGGCCAGACGATACAAGGCTTCTCCTTAGGGCGTAGGCTAATAATGAAACTCCCTTTACTGTCTTTAAGAAAACAAAAATTGTATGTGCCTGGGTAGATATATAGAACTATACCAATATCCACTATACGATCGTAAGTCTTGACACTCTGAAGTCCTATTTTAAATTAACTTGCAATGTTTAACTATTTTGATTTAATAATCCAAAATAATATCCGATTTTAACGTATGTGTGCGATTTTTATAGTTCTTTAATTATTTTATACTCTGACATTTTTATTCTTTAAAGGGGCCTCTATTTCTGACTATGCTTTACTTACGGTGTGCTGGCTTAATAATCCTAAATAATAATAGCCTCTGAAGGCCTATTTTATCTTATGTGCGCGTTCTTTACATGGTTAATTTATACTCTTATTTTTGTTCGGAAAACGGCTATTCCTGACTTTCGATTTGCGGTGTGCTGGCTTAAATAATTGTTTGATCACCTGAAGTCTTATTGTTATTTAATTTAATGTAATTTAATTACTGTAACTATCCGAATTTCTAGAAGGTAATTCGTTTTTGAATAGGTATAAAAGTACTATTTGACATTTTAATTAATGACCTCTGTATCAAGAATTATTGCGCAAGTCGAAGCGTCATTTGTTTACCGGAGTGACGTTCGAAGCATCTTCCCTATAAAGGGCCTCACTCCTCCAACGCCAGCCCAGGTGCCATCACCTCCACCTGTAGAGCCAGATTTATCGCCTTTCATCTTCATCATGCTAGCACCTGTCATTAATCAACATGCTCCATTAATCAGGTAAGTCCATCTATATTCACTAGTGGCCATTCAAATGTATGTACTGTAAGTATTATAAGAACCCGTGAATTTACATATGTCGAGACGGTACATTAGTTTCTCCATAGGCTAACAATGGCCGCCGCCATCACCTCCACCTGTTGTGCCATATCTTTACCATCCTAGCACCTGTCTTTCATCAACATGCTCCATTAACTAGTTAAGTGTATCTATATTCACTGGTGGCCATTAAAATATGTTACTATTATAAAAGCCTGTGAATTAACATAAGGAGAGACGGTAATACATGTCTACCTTAGCCCCGAACACCTATCTATAACATTCACCTGATGTGCCATATTTATCGCTCTCCCAACACCTGTCCTTCATCAATATGCTTCACTAACTAGTCTATATATATTCACTGGTGGCCATTAAATTATAGGATATGTAGACTATTCTAGAGCCCGTTAAGTAACATAAAAGAAAGGCCAGACGATAAGAGGCTTCTCCTTAAAGGCTAGGCTATTTTTTTTTTTTTTTTTTTTTTTTTTTTTTAAATTGATGCCCAAACCGGTATAGTTATTGGCTAGGCCTAGGTAGCCTAATTTAATGTTTTTTTTTATTTATTGGATTTCATTGTTTTATAGGCTAGCCTATGTATTTTATGTAGTGTTACCGTACCCGGCCTCCGGAGCCATCAATATTTGCATGTTTTGTTCTAGCCTACAAAGTTAATATAACTTATTTATTTCAGTGTTGGATATGCGTAGACCGTCGCGAATGGCTTAGACAGTATTAGGCCTATGTAAAACTTTCAAAATAAACACTAAAAGAACTTACCGTATCAAAATCGCTAGGCCTAGGCTATGTGAAAAAAATACTTTAGTAAAATATTATAGGCTAAATAGCCTAAGGCTAGAAAAAACAAATTGCCAACTTTCCCAATTTAGCCTAGCCTAGGGGCTGTCAAATTTCTGGAAATGTTTCTCACTAAAAATCGGTCTAGGCCCCTATGCCAACGCCACTGTCTTTAGTCATTAGTGTACAGTTGCGCTAATAAGTGATTTATCGGCACCAAGTATGTTTTGATCGATAATTGGTAGGCCTATCTGCAATATTTAAGGGTTCCATGTTATTTTAATACCACGAATTTTGTTGATATATTTGAAGATAAATATTGAATCTATATGCTGTAAAGATCATAAGAAAATGTGTTTTAACCCTCGGCAAAACCTAATAAAAAAGTATGGTACTAAAATTTCTTTTTAGTAACAAGGTTGTCAATATGGTACTTCCAGTTATCGATAGCTCTAAAGATCATATGAAAATGTGTTTTAACCCTCGGCAAAACCTAATAAAAAAGTATGGTATTAAAATTTAATTTTCGTAACAAGGTTGTCAATACGGTACTTTCCCATTATCAATGTACAATCAAAGCTGAATGCAGAGTAGGCCTAAACACCGTAGACTTCATCGACTTCCTTTCACCTTCGTATAATCGACAGCCAATTTTTTTTTTTTTTTTTTTACTAAGGGATTAGTACTCAACCAGCGGGGGTGTGGGGGCAGCAGCCCCCACCCATAATACTAGGTTAGGTTAGGTGAGGTAGTTAGGTTAGGCTAATGTCTTTTCAAATCACTATCGGGGGCGTGTCTCAACATGGATCAATAGGCCTAATGGGGAAAATAGGTTTTCCCGAGATTTCTAATTAACCTAACAAGTGCGCATGGGGGTAATTGGAAACGTCTCCCTGTGCTGACGTATTTGAGGTGTTTCCGTCACTAAAATATTCATTGTACCATTAATAGCATTAATACTTATCCATATGCGCCTATTATGGGTTGATTATAAAGGTATTAACCTGAAACAACAATAAAACGAGTGAAAACAGCGTTTGGATGGTCAAAATCGGAGATATAGCCCGGGAGTTGTATAATGTATGGGTGAGGCAAGCTGCTTTCCCGCCAATTTCCCCCAAGGCCACTGAGACACAGTTGATCGATACTCTCTCTCTCTCTTGCACTCGCTTGCCATCAGTGATGACAACACCCTGCTTGCAACTCGCTAATGTTAGCACGAAAATATACCTCAGAATAAGGGAATAACAGGGAAAATAGGTGATAACTGAAGGAGAGGAGGAAAGTGGGGAAGGAGGGGAGGTAGAGGACTGAGATTTTGCATGGCCCAGGGGCCAAGAAAAAATAAAAAAATAAAAAAATAAAAATAAACAAAATATTTTTTTTTCGATGTCAAAAGTTGATTTTTTTTTTCACTCGCTCTTAAGAGTCTCCCAGCAGTCCGCCAGGGGAACTCTTAAGAGTCTCCCAGCAGTTCCCGGGTTAATTACAAACACAATATATTGATGCAAATGAACAATTTCTTTTATAAAAAAAATCGGAATATTCGTGGTAGCCCTATTAAAATAAAAAAAATCCTATTTAAGCTTAATTTCTTTATATAGCCTAGAGTGAAATGTACAAATTTTGTTTCCAACACGACCGTACCCCAAACCTAATTTCAAAAAGTCGCGGGGGGGCTCTGCCCCCCTCAACCCATCCTGTATCCAATTGCAACACTCGAATGCAATGATCCTTGCTATAGGCTATAAAATTACTAAATAAATATATTTACTGAGGCCCTTTTTGAATTGGTTTCTGGGGGCAGCAGACTCGAGACAAAGCCCGAATAGGGAACACAGAGCAATGGCACTTAATGTGCAACCTGAAAATTTATTATTAATCTTAATATATTTTGTATGTCATTGCTTAAAAAGTATGAGTATTAACCCTTTCGCTGCGGGTGACTTTCTGGAATGTTTTGGCAAGTTACAGCAATTTCCAAGTTTTAAAAGCCTGTAAAAATATTAAAAATAGTGTCAGTGGGCGGGAGCATGAGGGGCCCACCTCAGACCCTCAAAGCACCGAGCGGCTCACTGAGTTAGGCTATGTCTTGCGCGGGTCTCTTTCTGTCTCTCACCAGTGTAGCCAAGCAAGCGAGTGTTACATAATAGCAGGGTTCCCGCGTTTCACTGGGACCACTGCGGGTGAACCAGACCACGTACAGGGTCCATTCTGGTGTCATTTTGAAGCTATTTTCGCCTAGTTTTCGGCAGAATACACTTCATTTAATGCAGATGCTTGATTTATCATTCAGGAGTGCCTGAATATGTCCTAAATAGCCCAAACATAGCCGCAGCCAAAGGGTTAAGTAATTAGGACTACCCTAGATTGAAATGAAGTCTAAAAGATATGGTTAAATTGGCTTATTTTGATCTGTGTTAGTTGTGTAATGGTTTAGGTGGTTTTGTTCTGGGTGTGGTGTCCCGGGTTCGAATCCGGGGAGGACCATATGCTTTCATTAGTTTATTTAAGTACATTGGGGTTTGTAATTGATAAGTTAAGAATGGGGTGTTACATTTTGTTCCACCACAACCATATTTTTGCTAATTTTTTATACTAAACTTTGGTGTCTACAGCTCCAACTTCTTTATTACTTTATAGTCCGAAATTGCTAGTAGTTTATTACTGTTCTATTAATTATTAATTTATTAATATTATTTATTTATTATTTCACATATATTCTTTCATTAATTTCATTGGAGGTGTAGTGAAATTATTAAAAAAATATATTTTAAGATTTGTAATTTACCGCAACTTACTCCCAGCAGTGAGGAGAGACTATGCTACACCATGGATGTGTCGGAGAACCCGGTACCGGTACAATCTTCACACTTCCACCGGGTGAGTTGTATTTAATGGTAGTTTATTTGTGTATACAGTATAATAAAAAAGCCTACAAACTTTATTTGTATTAATTTTTATTATTTTTTTGTCATTGGTAATATATTTATGCAAGTTTGTATGTAAAGAAAGTCTACAAACTGTATTTTTTATATTTTGTTTTGTCATTGGTAAAATATTTATGCTAGTTTGTGTATAAGAGAACCTACAAACTTTAATTATTATTGGTATTTAGCCCATTCCCCACTTTTACCATTATTTTATTATTGATTTTTATGTATAATTTTTTTTTTTTTTTTCCATTGGTAAATATATCTTTTAGGTCTGAATTTTGAGCGGTGTTTTATCTATCGTAATCGATTAGTTGCATTGTTTACTATAGTCTATTTTTTTCCAGCAGAGCCTAAATTGTAATGTTTCTATCTAAAGTTGTTACTCGGCTATAAGGTAGATTTTGTAGCGAAAGATGTTTTTTCTGAAAACTTGGCATTAATATGACACACAGCCATAGTAGTTTCATATATTTCCATTAAGTATCGAGAAATCAGCTAATAATATTATTTTTATTAATCTCACCACCACACCCCCAATGAAATTAATTAAAGTATATATGATCCACCGGGATTCGAACCCGGGTTATCACACACATATTTTTGCCACCTTAACCATTACACCACCAGGACGGTAATAAGAGATTCAATTTACGATCGGTTGGAAAAAAATAGAGTATACCTGTCAAAGTTTGAGAATGTAGATGCGTATTAAGATATAGTAGTATAGTATGTATATGTAAGGCATTAACCTAACAAACTTAGACCTATAGTTTCTTTTCAGCTGACTGCAAATATATTCCTTTATTAGAACATTGATACTGTACAGTACTTATGGATAAATATTATCTTGCAAAGTTTTCATACTTGTCTAAATTTAATTAAACAAACTTTCATAATAGCAAAGTATTTAAGATATAAAACTTTAAAACTAACTCAAAATTTACTTTTGAAACTTGTAACTACTCTTTAAGATTAAACATTATCAAAACTATGACGCACTAAACAAAATCTGTGGAAAAATTAATTTAAATTAATCCGAAATTAAACTGAGAACAATTTAGTCGGCTGGAAAGAACTTTAGTACAGTACGTTGGATACCAAACTATCCCTTACCTACCAGCTAGTATGTAGCCCATGTACCGGTACCGTACATAGGATACTAAACTAACTCTTCCTTATTAGCTGGTACGTAACCTTGGTATCCAGTACATACTGTACACGCGGCTTTAGTATGTGGAATAAAGACTAACCTTGGCTTAACGTGTAGTATCCGCTTACCATGTATCTGTAGTATGTAGGATAAAACTCTAACCCTTAACCAACCTTTTTATATATTACTTATTACGCATCTCCCGAATCAAACTTATGTGCAGGTAGTATACAATGCAACTAATCTATTCGGTCGATAAAGTGGACAGCTTGAAACCCGGACCTAATACTATCTTATTTGTTTTTTAAGTCTTATAAATTTATATTCTATTTACTCAGGCCCATTCCATAATTTTTGTATTTTTTGTTGCCTTTTTTTTCTATTTTTCTATTTTGTTTTTCTATTTTATTTATGTTTAATTAAAAAGTGTGTGGGGAACGGCCTAAGTGCGCGAGGTCTATTGCCAGATTCCCTGATCCCGAAGAGGTGGCCCCGAACGAATCGCCTCTATGTACTAGTCTTGTCAGCCAGCTCTTCTCCGGGTGGTGTGTTGGCAGAGACTTGTATTGTCGGACTCTGCCCATCAAGTGGTGCATCCTCAAATTGTAAGTTGTCTATTTGTATTTGTCCACTTTCAGTTGAAAAAACTCCTTGGTTGATATTTTGGTTTATACTGTATAAATTTTATTGATTTTTTCCATGCTAACTCTCTTCTCCGGGTGGTGTTGATGGTTGCTGCCCTGAGTGTTGTCAGACTGCCCCGCGGCGGACTCTGCCCTGCGGACTCTGCCCCTCAAGTGCTGCACCCTGAATTTGTAAGTAGTCTTTGTAATTGTCCACTTTCAGTTGAAAACTCTCAAATTGGTTGATATTTCGGTTTATATAAATTTTATTTATTTTTCCTTGCCAACCCAAGACTCCCTTAGAGGTGAACTTTTGCAGTTTTCATTAGAAAAATGCTATCTTAAAGCAGGTTCCTAAATTGTGGGGTCGCTATCGCACTAAAGTTCTCAAGAGTCGCTGTACTTCTGGGCGTGTGTGGACGCTGCTGCCCTGTGTTGGACGCAGCCGTTGACCTTTCAGGGGAAAGTGGTGCACCCTCGAGTTGTAAGTTATCCATTTGTAGTTTTCCACTTTGTGTTGAAAGAACTAAAGTTTGAGGATATTTCTGGAAGACTGTTATATAAAGTTTTGTATAGTTTGTAGGGGACCGTACTAGTATAATTTTTACTCCTGGCAGAGATGATGGATACTGCGCCATCTGCCTGTGGACTCTGCCCCGTGTTGTACAGGTTTAAATTTAAGCTATTTTTGTGTATATATGACTGTAAACTTAAAGTGAAATGATTGGCAAATTTAAGCTATTTTTGTATACTTGACTTATCAAAACTTACAAACTGAAATAATTCTTGGTAAATTTGTCTAGTCTGTGTTTTAACTTTTAAGCAGTCTATTTTATGTACCATAATAGATTAGCTCCATTGGACTCTGCCCCTTGTGTGGTCTCTGCCCCTTGTCACCTTGTGTGGACTCTGCCCCTTGTGATGGATTCGGACTGCCCAGTGTTGTACAGGTTAGAATTTAAACTATTTTTGTGTATACTGTATGACTATATAAACTTCAAACTGAAATAATTCTTGATAAATTTAATTATTTTTTGTGTATATGAATATCAAAACTTGCAAACTAAAATCATTCTTGGTAAATTTGTCTCTAGTCTGTTTTTGTAACTTAAGCGGTCAATTTTATCCACCGTAACTGTTTCTATAGCGTAATGCATATATGCGCGGAATTTTGGTGTGAATATCCTAGGTTCGAGTCCTTGGAGTACTACATGTATAAATTACTTCTATTAATTTCACTAGTTCTAAATTAGAGTTTGTGAGAATTTTTTAATATTTATTTTAACCCGTCCAGCCCCGGCTAGTTTTGTAAAGTTTGTTCACCAGAACCCGGCCGGTTTTCAAAAAATGGTTTTATTCCAGAAACAATAGCGAATGGGTTAGGAATGAAGGAAAAACCACGAAAAACCGCTCAAAAAGCTTAAAGAATGGTCCTACAGAGCCCCCGAAAACGTATTTTACAAGAGTAAAAAATTTAAGGCAATTACCCCCAAAAAACAGGTTATTGCGCGCTCACGCGCACGCACGTGGACTTTGAGTGTTTTCAACCATCGGCACGGTTGCGTGGGATACGTACACAGTTACCATACAAATCTGAGCCCTCTTGAGTGGCTACACCTGAGGTTACGGTCGGCGCAATTAGAGTGACACACCAGGCGCGTCGCTGGGGCTGTGCGTTACATACATCGCCGACGCGTCGCTGGGGCTGTACGGGTTAAGCAGTCTATTTTATCTACCATAATAGATTAGGTCAATTGTTTACTATTGTACCAAGTTTTCATTCCTGCGAGAGATGCGTAAAGATATATTATAGAAAGCTACTAACACTAACCACATAACCTAACCATAATCTAACTACCTAATCTAACTTAGATCTGTAGTTGGTTTTCTTTTGGCTGACAGTAAATTTAATCCATTGACAGAAGTTGGATAGATAAATGTGAAACAATTTGAGTTAAATTGTGAACTTTTCATAATTGGTAACCTATTTCAATAAAGTCTAGTAACAAATTAATGAAGATGGATATATAAATTTACTGTCGGCTGGAAACTCACTTATCTAACGCCTAGTATGTGTACCTAGTATGTTGGATAAAACTAACCTATCGGCTATACCATGTTCCAAATAAGTCGGCTAAAGCCGACTTATAATTCCCCAAAATACTATAGTAATCGGGGTAATATATCTACCATTTGGAGAGGGTCAAAGGGAGGGAAGTGTGTAGATATAGACAGCCCATTTGCTCTAATGTTTTTGTCTTTATTATAGTCTTTGTCCCAGTTTTGGTTTGACTGCAAGTTTTACATTTTAAACTATTGTTTTGTATTTAGACCTTGTGACTTTTTATTATTGTTAGACCTTTAATTTTTGTGTTCTCGTTAGACCTTGAATTTGTTTTCTTCTAAACTTTTGGAGTCCCGATATCTGACCTGGTATAGTACACGGAATGAGTACATAGTATGTAGTGGTGGTGCTAGTACTGTATTTGGGATATGACTAACCTTCGTAGTACAGTATGTGGGATAAAATGCTAACCCTTGCCTAACCTTTTTATATCTATTTACGCATCTCTCGCATCGAACTTTGTTTATTTTGTCTTTTATTTTATTTGTTTCAAAGGCCCATACCCCTTTTTTATTATATATATATATATATATATATATATATATATATATATATGGCATTAACTATTATTGGAGTGTTGACAATTCGTTAGAAGTTATTGATAAAATAAATACCATGCCGAAAGTTACCTCGGTACATAGCTTCGACTTTTCAACTTTGTATACCAATTTGCCTTTAGATTTAGTATATTCAGAGCTTTGCTTTATTATAGATTTGCACTTTGACAGGTTCGTTAGGAATGGTAATTATTTCATAAATGTTTATACATATTTTAATAATGCATCACTTAGCTCTACTCCCACTAGTTCTGTATATTTTGATAGAACTAAACTTAAAGATGCCCTTAAATTCCTCCTTTTCAATACTTATGTTAGATTCGGGCCGTACATTTTCAAACAAATATTAGGAATTCCTATGGGTGGAAATGCTAGCCCTTTAATTGCAGACTTATTCTTGCTTGCTTTAGAATTTAAATATATAAAAGACTTAGTTGACAGTAGCAAGAAAAATAAAATTCCAGAAAAATTAGCACTTGCTAAACTGTTAAGTAATAATAGTAGATATATTGATGATATTCTTGTTTGCAATTTGTTAAATTTTAATCAAGTTGCTAAACTTATTTACCCTAATTCTATTCCCCTCACACAATGTAACGTAAATTATAAAGTTGAAAATTTTCTTGATATAAATATAGAGATTGTTAATGAACAGTGCATACTTAAAGTATATCACAAAGTTGATGATTTTAATTTTAACGTAATAAACTTTCCTTTCCCTAGTAGTAATATCGATAGTAAAATAACTTATAATTGTTTTTATTCCCAATTAATAAGATTTTGTAAAATCTGCACTAAAGTAGATGACTTTTGGGCTAGAGCTAGGTTACTATACAGACTCTTAGTGGACAGAGGTTTTGAGGCAAGTAAATTGTTCCATAAATTTAATCTTTTTAGGGTCAATTATTGTGACTGTATTCTAAAATTTGACATCAATAATTTTAATCAAGCATTTTTAACTTGAAGTTTCTTGTATAACCTCTGCTTACTTTTTGTCTGTATTTATTGTTTATCTTTTTCTTTTTCTATTATTATTATTATTATTATTAATATTGATGATTTTTTAAATTTATTGTTCTTGTTAAAAGAGTACTCTTTGTTTAAATCTGTTGTTACTTCATATTTTGCAATTATTTCTCTTTATATTATATGTATTCATTGTCGATAGTATCAATTGCTTACTTTTGCGATTTCCTTAGTTTATTTGTGCTATAAATGTAGGTTATTTGTAGGGTAGTTATTGATAGGGGTCACTTGAAGCATGCTATGCTTACAGGTACCTACCCGATAGCACTATCGTTAGTGAGTGCTGTACTGTATTTTATATATTATTTTGTAATAGTATAGATATCTTATCAATATTTGTATTTTTTACTATTGTTAATGTCTTGTCATGTTGCAAATTTGATTTTAAATAATATTTTGACATTTAACATGTAGTTTCTTTATTCATGCAGAGTTTAGTAAAATTTGCCAGAACGTCCCGGACTTCCCAAACTTGACTACTTCCTTTAACGTGACGATAGTGCGTTGTTATATGTGCGATTGGTTTGCTTGGGAAACAGATTAACTTGCTCATGTAGTGATGTACACCCTATGTGGTGGATTGTGTTCTTTTATTTAATAATTTTCATTTTAGTAAGCGTTGTTTCCACATAGCGATTTTGATAATTTAATTTGACTTTATATTGTCCTTGTCCCAATTTTGGTTTGTTTAGTTTGCAAGTTTTACATTTTAATTAATATATATATATATATATATATATATATATATATATATATATATATATATACGAATATATATACGTATATATATATATATATATATATATATATATATATATATATATATATATACGTATATATATATATATACGTATATATATATATATATATATATACGAATATATATATATATATATATATATATATATATATATATATATATATATATATATATATATAACTGTATATATATATATATATATATATATATATATATATTTATATTTTTATAAAACTCTGACTTAAAAGACTGGACTATTATTGTATGTATATATTCGGGCCCATTCCCCATTTTCCTATATTTTTGTTCTTGGGATGGTAAGACTAGAGACAGAGCCCGAATTGAGAAATCACAATTTTAAATTTCAACCCTTTCATGTTCGGGGGTTGCCGTTCAGTATTCAGAATTTTATTTTTTTACCCTCTTAACTCCCCAAAATCGGTTTTCTGCCCACAACTCGCTCAGACAACTGCAGAGGGCATAGTCCGCCTATAGACATGTTAAAATATTCTACGGTTTCCGGTTCCCGATGATTCCACCCTAGCTCTAATCTCCATTGATCCCTGTCTCCCTCCCTATACACGATACAGTATTATAGGTGTAAATCTGAAGGCGGGTTCGATCTTTTTAGTGTTTATTGAGGTGTATACAAAGATAATTATATTTAAAATTCTTTCAAGATCAAATTTTGTAAACCATGACCTTTCGTTTTAATTTTTTAAGTGCGCGGAATTTCGGTTAGTGTCTTAGGTTAGTCCTTGGAGCGCCACATGTATTTGTTGATTTAATTCAGTTTAAAAGTAAAGTTTATGATAATGCAGTTTTTACCACCATACACTCCCTGCTGAATAGCAAGGCTAGGGTGGGTGCCCTGATGAATCAGGGACTTAGTGAATAGTTGCCACAGATTGCTAGACCGCACCGTTCACCAACAGCACTGACATCTGCCAATAACACACTGGCTGGCCCGAGGCTCGAACCGTCAACCTCACGGTTAGCAGGCGAACGGTCTACCAATCGAGCTACGGCCTGTGGGCGTATGAAAAATATGAATTCCTAGTCCTGCATTCCAGAGTCTTCAAACAAAGTTACTTATTTTCCAGGCTGTCTGACCGAACAGCCCAAAGGTCCCGAGCAAGACTAAGGCCATAACCAGCGCCCCCACGAACCTTCCCTGCTTACCACAAAAAAGCCCAGGTGACCGAAGCCGTTCCCAGGCGAGGAGCTGAGGAGGGTGCGGAAACGCCCGGGATACCGAAGCCCCACCCAAGGCCCTGTGCTTCTCGGTAAGTTATCTTTAGTGTGATTATATATACAGTACATAGATAATTGTTTTAAATTTTGTTTGGAAGTGAAAAAATTTACAAACTATGACCTTTAAAGTTTATTTTGTTGTATTAGTTATAAAAACAAAATGACTATTAATTAAAATGTAAAATTGCAAACTTAACAAACCAAAATTGGGACAAGGACAATATAAAGTCAAATTAAATTATCAAAATCGCTATGTGGAAACAACGCTTACTAAAATGAAAATTATTAAATAAAAGAACACAATCCACCACATAGGGTGTACATTACTACATGAGCAAGTTAATCTGTTTCCCAAGCAAACTAATCGCACATATAACAACGCACTATAGTCACGTTAAAGAGAAGTAGTCAAGTTTGGGAAGTCCGGGACGTTCTGGCAAATTTGACTAAACTCTGCATGAATAAAGAAACTACATGTTAAATGTCAAAATATATACTCGGTTTCATTTAATCAGACCGTAAATTGAATACCTTAGCAGCTGGTTTCTCGATACTTCATGGGAAAATATATTGCAACTATGTCTTTGCAGTGTATATAATTAGCACCATATTTAACTGTAAAATCTTCAAAATAACTGAAATCTTTATGGGAAATTTGCAATTTAGTCTGTTTCAAAGAATTTACTATAGTTTAACCTGTTCTGGGCCCCCCCCCCCCCCCTGTACTGTTGGTGGGACTGTGGCCTGGACTCAAACATCTGTGACGGTCATCTGAAACTCAGGAGCTTGTTGCGGCGCATTGGTCAGCTTGGCCGCCTGGTGGTGGTGGATGCAGAGTTGTGGCCTGATGGACGCAGAATTTTGGCCTGGTGTGGTGGTGGACGCAGAGTTGTGTGTGTTGGACGCAGTTATGGCCTGATCTGGATGGAGAGTCGGTGATGGTGACTGACGATTGATAAGGGCCCCAAAGGACTATAGACAGTGATGACTAATATTCGGTTAGTATTTATAGGCGTTTGGCATTTTCTTTCATTAAAATGCATTTCCACATAGCAATTTAGAGTTTTGTTTATTTCGAAAGTATAAAATTATATTATTAGAAAGTTAACTGGTGGGTTGGTGGTGTGAATTTCGAAGTGTACATTCCATTCTTCAAACCGTATGACTAGTTTAACACCTTGTTCTTTCTTGCCCCTGTCCTGTACTGTTGGGGTGAGTGTGGTCTGGACTCCAACCTCAGTGACTGATCTGAAACCCATGATCCTCTTGCGGCGTTGGTCGGCCTGGTGGTGGATGCAGTGGAGTAGTGGTGGATGCAGAGTTGTGGCCTGATGATTCTGATGGAGTGTGTGTGATATTGGCGGACGTTAGGATGGATGAGGGCACCAAAGAAGGAGACCCTGATGAAGCACTCTACACGACTAATATTCGGTTAGTGTTTTGAGATGTTTGGAATTTGAAACTTAAAAAGAAATGTGGCCTAAAATTAATGTAGGGACAAATATATTACACAGTCAAAGCTTAACATAGGAAATGCCATATAATACATGAAAGAAACTTAATTTTTGTACTCTTATTCCAGAGCACTAGGACCTTGGCAGATCATAACTTCAATTGACGAGAGGCAGTGTTGTGGGTGGATTGTCTGGTATGGTGGAGGTGTTGGGGAGCCGGAAGGAGCGTGGGGGACCTGACTCGTTACAAATAGATGGATGCAGCATAGGGCATGGTTGGATCGTCTGGGACCCGATCTGCTTTGGATGCAGCGTAGGGCATGGTATTCGGGCTCGGTGACCGAACGTGGGATGTACCACTCTACAGGACTAATGTCGGTTAGTATTTTTATAAGATTTATTTTATTTTTTTAGCAAATTTTAGAGTTCTGAAGTTTGACGTTTGATGTACCGCTCTAAAAGAATACTAATCGGTTAGTATTTTGATGCGTTTGGTATATTAACTTTGATCTTTTGTACAGTTGCCCACAGAAGTTATGTTCCTCGTTATGATCTTGTATACGATAGTAAAATAAGTGCATAGAGTAGTAATGTACACCCTATTTGAATAGACAAAATCACTTCACTAAATCGCGATGTGAAAAAAATGCTTGCGCAAGATAATTTCTAAATAAAAACACAATCCACCACATAGGGTGTACAGTCGCGCTAATAAGTGATGTCTCGGCACCAGGTATGTTTTGATCAATAGGTGGTATCGGCAATATCTAAGCTTCATTTTGTTTATTTTAAGTTTAGCAGTCTTTGTACAGTTGTCCAAAGTTATTCCTTGTGATCTTTTTAAGTCTTGATGGTGTAATGTATAGTGTTTAAAATCTGTGATAACCTAGGTTCGAATCTTGGTGGATCACAGGGTTTCATTGATTTCTTTGGGAGGTGTTAGAGTGAAAGAAATTATCGGTTAAGTATTAATTTTGATAGCGTAACGCATAAATACGCGGAATTTGGGTGAGAGTATCCTAGGTTAAAGTCCTTGGAGTGCCACAAGTTGGTTGGTGAAAAAATATCCATTAATAGTTGACTAATCTTGAGAGTTAACTACTGTATAATAAATAGTAAGGTGTACATTCAATTTAGATGTAGAAGATCACATAGGTCCAGAAGTTATTTGGGCAACTGTACATACTGTATTGTAAATAGTTTCATTGTTTAATGTAAAATGGGGAGTTTCAAGTGAAAGTATTAATTTAAAGTTTGATTAATATTTGAAATGTTGAGGTATGGTGGTGAGATAGTGATAGAATGGGTATGGAAAATGTGCAAACTAGCATGGGAGAAGGGGAGTGCACCCGATGACTGGAAGACTGGCATAATAGTCTCCCTATATAAGGGCAAAGGGCAAAGAGGAGTGTGTGGTAACCACCGAGGAATGTCTCTTCTAAGCGTAGTAGGGAAGGTATACAGTAGGGTAGTGATTGAGAGAGTGAGAGTGAGAATGGAGAAATGGATAGGCGACGAGCAGGGAAGTTTTAGGAAGGGAAGAGGATGTGTAGATCAGATTTTTACCCTGAATTGTGTTGTGGAGAAGTATCTGGAGAAGAAACAAAAGGTGTATGTTACCTTTATGGACTTGGAGAAGGCCTATGACAGAGTGGATAGAGAAGGTTTGTGGAAAGTACTTAGAATATACGGAGTAGAGGGCAAGTTGCTGAAAGCAGTGAAGAGCATGTATGAGGGTGCAAAGGCGGCAGTACGTGTGGAGAGTGAGCAGAGCGAGTTCTTTGACCTGAATGTTGGTTTGAAACAGGGGTGTGTGTGATGTCCCCGTGGTTGTTTACTGTATATATGGATGGAGTCCTGAAAGAAATACTATCAAGAGCAGTGGATGTTGGTGTATCGCTGAGAAGGGAGGGAATTGAGTGGAAGCTACCTATACTGCTGTTTGCAGATGATACAGTTCTGATGAGTGATAATGAATGGGAGTTGCAGGGTCTGGTAAATGAGTTTGGAACAGTGTGCGAAAAACGGAATTTGAAGGTAAATACGGGAAAGCGCAAGGTTATGGTCTTCGAAAGGGGTGAAGTCACAGAGTGTGAGGTGAAGCTGAACGGTCAGGCTATGGAGATCGGCAACTCTTAAGTATCTGGGCAGTGTGTTGAGTGAAGATGGGACTATGGATGAAGAGGTGCGGGAGAGGGTACAACAGGGGAAGAGGGTTGTAGGAACGCTAAAAGCAGTAACAAGAAATAGGGTGGTCAGTATGGAAGTGAAGAAGTCCTTGCATGACAGTGTGGTAATCCCGACACTGACTTACGGAAGCGAAGCATGGACGTTGGTTGAGAGACTCAGACCAAGAGTGAGAGCAGTGGAAATTAATTACTTAAGGAGTGCGTGCGGAGTTACATGGAGGGATAGACAGACTAATGAGGAAGTAAGAAGGTGTGGTGTGGAGGTAGATGTGGTGGAAAGTGTGAAAAGGAACAACTTGAGATGGTTCGGTCATATGGAACGTATGGAAAGCGAGAGAATGACTAAGAGGGTGTACGAGAGCGAGGTGGAGGGACAGAGGGGGAGATGTAGACCGAATATGAGGTGGAAGGATGGAGTGAGGAACTAAATGAACGAAGGCGGTGCTGGTTGGGGGGAGGGGCGTCGACTGACTGGGGACAGAGGTGCATGGGGGCGGTTCGTTCGTGGCCACCCCTCAGGGGATCACGGCGTCAGGCAATAGATAGATAGATAGATTAATATTTGATTAGTTCTTCTATCTTTATTTTGTTGTCCCAGTTTTAGTTTGTTTATGTTGAAAGTTTTAAAATTTAAGGAATACTAGTTTTAATGTATTTTATACTTTAAGAAGAGATGTACTGTATATAGTTTGGTCCCTAGACCTAGAAGTGAAAAAATACCGGTACTCAGACTCTTTGTAAAAAAAAAAAAAAAAAAAAAAAAATCTAAGGACATCTGGGCGGTTCCCCCTAAAAGTCTATTGGCCAGCAGGAAAGCTGGATAAATGGCACAATGAGTCATAATATTGACTATGGGGTAAAAGGTCTTAAAATTGCCAAAGTAATGGGGCTATTCATGAGGGAGGAAGGAGTCCACTTAACCCCTTCAGACTTCTATGACTCAGAGGTTGCCAGATTAGCAATAAGAAATAGTTCTCTCACTCTTATAATTACCTCTCCAAAATTAGTTTTCTGCCCACAGCTAACTCAAAGACAACTGCAGAGGTTGAAGTAACTAAACTAAAGGTTTCTAAATACCCCTGATTGTAACAAAGGATTTAAAGTATCCCTAATCGGCTCAAAATTGCGTCATATGTCGGAGAGGGTTAATAAAATGCGGAAAAAAACAGTTCAGTAGATAGTATTTAATCTTATAATAATAGTAATCTATAGCCTGTTTATTATAGGTATGCTAGACATTGTTGTTGTTGTTCCCCAAGCTGCCTGGCCGAACAGCCCCAAGGCCCCGAGCAGGCCAAGGCCACAACCTTGCACCCCCACAGAACCCTCACTGCCGACCACAATAAAGCCTGGGTGACCGAAGCCACTCCATGGCGGGGAGCTGAGGAGGGTGCGGAAACGCCCAGGAAACCAAAGCCCCACCCAGGGCCCTGTGCCCCTCAGCAATTATGAAGAGAAAGTTGAGGGGCAAAGGGACAAAAATGTGACGCTTTGGCTTCCAATCTAGGTAGACTGGGAGGTCAATCCACGGAAGAGACGCAGTCACTTGAGATCTAGAAAATATAAAAGTAAAAGGAACAGTCAGAGTAAGCTATGGGTATGGCAGAGATCGCTCAGTTCTCACTCTGATGGCCCAGCCCATCACCATGCTAGACATTGTTTTATCTATCTATAGTTACTGTACCATTATAATAATAGTAATGTATAGCCTGTTTATTATAGGTATGCTAGACATTGTTTTATCTATCTATAGTTACTGTACCATTCCCCTTCTATCTATTTTATATTTATTTTAGTTTTATTGAGTTTTATTGTTTGTAATTAAAAAAGGACTAGAGCAAATGAGCTTGAAATTTCTACCCATTCCCTGGCTAATGGTTTCCAAATAGTATAATTATAGAGGTTAATGTTAAAGATTTTCTGCATAGTTGTGTGGAATCCGGTATGTGTCTGTTAATTTCATTAATCAATTTTAGGAGTAGAGTTGGTTGGTGGAGAGAACATAATAATAGGTTATTATAGTAGTTGGTTGGTGGAGAGAACATAATAATAGGTTATTATAGCTACCGGTATAATTTAACTTATTGTTTTGGAGCTATAGATGTTGATGGTAAAGAATTACGAGTAACTTTTAATGAAAATCATTATTTTAGAGTAAAAGCTTTGGGTAGGATTTTTTTCTTTAATTTGAACGGTAACTTTTGAGCTGTCTGTTAATTTTAAGACGCTCTTTAAAATTATTTATCGAAATGCCCTAAACAAAATAAGTGAAAAACATGCATTTAAATTGATCGGAAATTATTATTTTAAAACAAACTTGTGATCAGACTATACGTGCCGATCTCAAATCCAAAATATTGAAAAGTGGAGCAGCCCTTAACAGGGTTGCCTGGAACGCCGCCATTAGGACACTGCACGTATTTGTGGAGCATTCGGTCTTAAAATTTGATGCATGTATATCCACATCTGTATACCATGGAATCCATTAACCTATTTGTCTACGCTTCACAGCACAAGGATCGTACAGCCGACCAAGACCTTCCCAACGTCTCAAGATTATCTCCAGCTCATCGTCTCAAGATAAGAACCTTCGCCAAATCAACGTCCGAAGATAAACGTCGCTACTCTCTCCAATCGTCTTGCTCCAATCTACAATGTTCTACAAGTCGCTTCTGTCGCTAAGGTTGGTGTTTTAGATAGGATATATTATAAGTTATGCTGGATTTGTTGGTTGTAAATTAACGGCCCTTGTTGAAATTAGTCTGACTATGTTGGTTAAGAATGATCCGCTCCCCCTCCTCCTCCCTTCCCCCCTATAAAAAGTAGAAGTAATAATGAGAGAAATGTATAGATAAATATAGATAATTAAATGGTTAAACTTTCAAAATCAAAAATAAACTGACAAAGACCATATAAAAGGCAAATAACTACTGTAATCACAATTGCTGTGGAAAAAATTCTTCATACAAATTATAAATTCAAAAATAATTAAATTTACTGAATTTTGGTGTGAGCATCCTAGGTTCGAATCCCTGAACTGCCACATGTATTTGGTTTCAATAATAATTAAACTGAAACTTTCAATGTGTTCTAAAGTAATTTTGCGTTAAAATTGCTTATAGTTTTTTATAGAATTGGGTTTAAAGTTTGTGAGAAAGTATAAAATGTTGTTGTTCCCCAAGCTGCCTGGCCGAACAGCCCCAAGGCTCCGAGCACGGCCAAGGCCATATCCGAGCGCCCCCACAGAACCCTCCCTGCCGACCACAATAAAGCCTGGGTGACCGAAGCCACTCCATGGCGGGGAGCTGAGGAGGGTGCGGAAACGCCCGGGAAACCAAAGCCCCACCCAGGGCCCTGTGCCCCTCAGCAATTATGAAGAGAAAGTTGAGGGGCAAGGGGAAAATGTGATGCTTTGGCTTCCAATCTTGGTAGATTGGGAGGTCAATCCACGGAAAAGACGCAGTCACTCGAGATCTAGAAAATAAAATATTGTTAATCTACTTGATATCTAAAGTGGGCAATAGAGCAAACTTTGGATACTTTATACAGCAATGAAATAAAATGACTGTGCAATGAATTAGAATATTTAAAAGAAGTTTTTCAAATGTTTAGTATTGCATTTTCCAATAAAGTTCAAATTAATATATAAAACTATAAAAGTAACTAACGGTTACTGTTCAAATTAATATAACCAACTCTTAATAATTATCTTAACTCGCTAAACAAAATATATGTGGAAAAATTAATGTAAATACAGTATATGGGAAATTAAACTTTGAAAAAGACAATTATAATATCGAGATATAAAATTAACGTGCACCGAATTGGAATAAGTTACTTAAAACAAAAAATCCAAAATCTTGGCTATTGCATAAGCAAATTAACAGTAGAAAGTAATATCTGGTCCCACAGTACGGGAACTTTATATACTCTGTACTTTTAACTTTATCTATATACATGCTCGGTCACAGTGTTGGTGGTGTCTAAAAATCTGTGATAAGCTGATAACCCAGGTTCGAATCCCGGTGGAACACACATGCTTTTAAAATTTAAAACTTGCAATCAAAGTCAAAGTAATTAATTTCATTAGAAGTGTTTGGTGTTGTGGTGAAATGAATCAAATACAGATTATCTATAGAGTGGCGTATTTGCTTATATTTTATTAGGGCCTACTTAGTTTGCGCTCTAGACCTCAATCGAGCTTAAAACCAAGACCCCTTTTAAATTTTTCGATAGAAAATTTCTTCTTACTTAGTTTGCTTAGTTAGTTTAAGACTTCATTAAAGGTTTAACAAAAAATCGCTCTCAAAGACTTCACTAAACCTTTACAAAAAAAAAAAAAATTGCGATAGAAAAATGTCTTGGTTTGCTCTTTAGACTTCAATCAAGCTTGAAATAAAGAACCCCTTGTACATTTTTCGATAGAAAAATGTCTTTGTATTATAATCTGTGCCCATGACGGCAACTTGATCACCAGTACATTTTCAAGAAAGTATCGGCCGCTAATACCGGGCTATGAAGTGAGCGCCCGTTAATTCTGGCCCTATGACGGCAGACTGTTAATCGGTAAATGTTAGAGAAAGTATCTGCCGCTAGTACCGGACCTTGAAGGGAGCGCGGCGGATATGATTATTGACGTTGAAAGTGACTGTCTGTCCCATGGTGCCCTGAATCCACCCCCTCCCTCCCTCCCCATTTTCATTACAATCTCCAAATCGAGCCTAATGTGATATATCCTCTATAAACATGAATGTAGCCAAATGATATGCTTACAGGGTAAACTTTAAAAATGGTACTTTGGAACAAATTGTTAGGATACTTTATTAACGATGTGATTGTGATGGAATAGGTACGGTTACGAAGGATTGTAATATTTTGGCACGATTTGATAGCGTAATGCTTAAACTATGATCTTTAATGTTAATTTTCTTGATAGCGTAATGCATAACTGCGCGGAATTTTGGTGAGTATCCAAGGTTCGAATCCTTGGAGTGACTCATGTATTTGCTGATTTCATTGAGTTTAGAAGTAAAGTTGGTTGATGAAAAAATATGAATTTATAATTTTGCTTTTACCTCAAAGACACACTTTCCAAATAAATGTGTGCATTTTTCGGTAGAAAAATGGCTCTGCCAGAGGGCGGTTTCTCCTACATTGTATGAATAATCTGAAAATTGCCAAACAAAATGGGCAAATGTCGTTTAACCATCTTTTTAACAGTTTGATTAGTAATTAACTTGATGCAGTTTTTACCACCATACACTCCCTGCTCAATAGTTGGGCTAGGGTGGGTGCCCTGATCAGGGATTTTGGTGAACGGTTATCACAGATTTCTAGAAAAGTGTTTACTAAATTTAAATGCAGAGTTTAATTCTTGCTTTATTGTAGTTTTCCTTCAATTTTATTAAGTCTGAAGGGTTTGTGGCATCAAAGAGTTTGTACCAATTTGATTCGTACTGATCTTTCCTAAGCTTAATAAAACTGTCTAAGGGTAGCTGTGATGAAAGTATAATTAAAGTTATTAGAGATAAAATTCAAATCTTGCCAATAATAAAATCCTGTAACCTATCTACTAATCCAGAATGTGAATGGAGGAGTGCCAGAAGGGATCTGCCCCTTGTACAGTACTGCTACCCTGAAATAGGGATTGAATGCAGTAAGTTAGTTCACAAATTGAATATTGGAACCGCGGAGCATATCTCTCGGGCGGGGGAGAACGGTTTTGGGTGGGGGGATTAACTTCAAAATATAAGTATAATTTTGGTGCGAGTATCCTAGGTTAGAGTCCTTGGAGTGCCACATGTATTTGTTGATTTCATTGAGTTTAGAAGTAAAGTTGTTGGTGTAATGGCTTAAGGTGCTTATGTTCTGGGTGTGGTGTCCCGGGTTCGAATCCCGGGAGGATCATATGATTCCATTAGTTTATTAAATTCTGGTTGTGGTGTCCCGGGTTCGAATCCCGGGAGGACCATATGCTTTCATCAGTTTATTAAAGTAAATTTGAGTTTGTAATTGATAAGAATGGTGTTACTTATTAGATTTATAACATATTTAAATGGGGTGGTACTTATTAGATTTATTACTTTTTTTATTTTTTATTTTTTTAGTATATTCTGGGAGGGTAGGGGTGGGATTATGCTAGGAAGGGTAACTTTAAATGTAATGTTTTTAGCTGTAGAACTTTTATTTTATTTGTTTTTTGAGTATATTCCGGGCCCACGACTGCAGCCTGAAAACTAGTAAGGTCATGAAACTGTCTCCTGCTCGCAAGCAACAAGGTTGTCAATAAGTTGTGATTCCGAATGTCAGGTCCTGCCCCCGAGTGCCCGGGATATAGGGATGAATGGAGAGAGCGAGAGTTTGTTTATTGTAGGCTTAGCTTCGGGGTATCAATTGTTCCACTGGTATCATTTATATTCCTTCGGAAGCAATGTTTGGAGAGTCTTGGCTCCCTCGGTATTAAGATGCGCATAAAGTTTATTCGATCTTTATATAATTTCTGTGTTTTAGGAAGGTCTTTGGCAACTCAAATCTACCCAATATATCGTAGCCTTGTGCATAATTCTTTAACGGTCTTGATACCGTAATGCATAAATGTGCAGAATTTCTGTCTCCTACTGTAGGTTCGAGTCCTTGGAGTGCCACATGTACAGTATTTTTCATTAAATTTACTTTAGTAATATCCTTGGTTCGAGTCCTTGGAGTGTCTCATGTATTTTTCATTGAGTTTAGAAGTAAAGTTGGTTGGTGAAAAAATATGAATCCATAGATCCTTCCTAAGCTGAATAAAAGCATCTAATGATCGAATAAACTGAACGCTTCCTAATCCTGAAGGTGTTTATTAACTTAAAAGAATGTCCATCCTGGTGTTTAGGAAACCTTTTAAGTTTGTAAGGGTTCTGTAAACATTGCTAACGGAGTAAATTTATACAAACCGAACTTGGCAAGGTAAAAGTGAATGGGAGAGCTTTGGTTACTGATTGGAGTTGCTTTCGTTAACTCTCCTAACTTAAGGAAAGGAATTTATCTGCAGTATCCAAGCTTTAACCTAATTTATTTTACCGACGCTGATTTTAATGCACTATTGTAAGTTTTTGACAATTTTTGCTCCATTAGTATATAAAGAAAAATATGAGATGTGAATTGTATCTATACCATATAAGCCCTTTATACATTTTGATATGCTGTATTGTTCAATGGATAGGTTAGGCTGAAAATAGAAGTACCTAGTTGTAGTGACTAGTTATAAATAGTAAAATATGGTAGGAATAAGTTTGGTAAAAGATCTGATAATGATTGGTTCTATATACTGTAGTCTTTAATGTTTTTGTAATTAGTCTGGCAGCTTAGTTAGAAATTTGAATGTAAAACTTGCAAAAGAAACCAAAACACAAATGACTATATAAAGACCAAGTATTTGTCAAAATAGCAATTAGCAATAAAGTTTGAAATATTATAAATATCAAACTGTTGGCGTAAGTGGAACTTCATTCTAGTTTGTGAGACTAATGGCAAATAACTGAAATAAGTTTGCAGTAAATTTTTTGATTTGATCCGGTACTCTTGAAGAATATACAGTACTATATATTATAGTTGCAAATGCAGTATCCCTAAGTGAAGTGTTGGTATAGAACTTTTAAATTATAAATTAAATGTATAAGTAAAAGATTTACCTAATGGTGTAATGAGTAAATTACCTAAATAATTAAAAAATACTACGGGAATGGAAGCAAACCTTAATTGTCCATTTATAACTTTAGATCCTTCCTAAGCTGAGTAAAGTGGATTAATGGTCTATATACATTATGAAAATTAGTTTAATAGGCTGGAAGGCTAAGAATTCAGTAACAAATGTTAGCCTGAAGAAAGTAACTGTTGGTCATTTATATAAAGTCCAGTGAAGTCTAAGAATAGTGTAATCTATATAATTGGGGCTGAAAATGTGACCGATGCTCCGAGGAATTTGCCTATAAAATAAGATACCCTGACTTACTCTAACCAAATGCTAGAAATATTAGCTTTATTACTCTAGTACAGTACCAGTTATCTGAAAGTAAATTTGTGGGCAGATTATTGTAGATTTCCATAAACTCTAATTGGGAATATATATATGGGATATATATAGCTGCATTTAGGCGTGAGGATTGAAAAATAGTTATAAATTATACGGTATATATCGTTAAAATACTTTTAATTGGAAGGTTACATTTGTGTTATTTTTGCTTATGGCTGAAACTTTATTATAGCTTATGAGAAGAGTAGTTATTAATACAGTACTGCACCTATATATGGTAATAAGGATTATCTTTTATGGTACTAGGGAAGACTGATGGAGATAGTGATGCCTTGGTCTATAGTACAGTATGAAAGTTAGATTTTAGTTATAGGTATAATCAATAGGCTTTTAGTTCATAGTTTTATAGAATTACTACTACATTAGGTATAATTAATAGGCGTTTAGTTAGTTCATAGTTTTATTGAATGATTAGTACAATTGGTATAGGTTTAGTTCATACATAGTTTTATTGAATGATTAGTACAATTGGTATAGGTTTAGTTCATACATAGTTTTATAAAATTATTACTACATTTGTAAAGGGCTTATTTGTTATATTTATGAATTTATTTGTCTGTTTAACATGGAGCTAAAAATGTCACTAACCCATGGTGTATTAATCCTTTTGGAATGCAATATATTTTTCCATATTCTGGCTTTGACAAATTTGAGCAGTTTAAGAGGGACCTTGGAGAGTCCAAAGGGCAATGACTAGATCAACCTTCTAACTCTCACAGCCCTTACCTAAGCTGAATAAAATATCCATTAGCCAGAATAAAGGAAGTAATTGTATACTGAAAGTTTAAGGTGCAAGTTCTGTTTGTATAGATGATTAAAGTTTACTTTTTCGAGATGCAGTTGTAGATGATGCATAATTGTTCTGATTGAGTGTTAATATTGACAACTTGAGAGTTTAATAGAAATAAATTAATCAAAAATTTGAAAAGTAAAATTATAACAAATATTGCTTGTAAAATACATATATATTGCTTGTAAAATACTTTGAAATTAAAGTAATTAAATCTATACTCTGGTACATACCCCATAGTTTGGGTTTGCCGACTTTAGAGAGAGCCCACACAGGGAGTTTTAACATTTAAATAAATAGATTTTTTGGAATATTTGAGCATTTATCCAAAGACTGAAAAATTAAAGTAATTAAATTGGGTGTTCATATACTCAGGCACATACCCCGGGTTGGCAGACTTGAGACAGAGCCCAAATGGAAATTAAAATCTAATTAAATCTTAGTCTTTGTCAAAATACTTTGCAATTAAATTAATTAGGGAATTTGTATATACTCTGGCACATACCCCATATGTGGGGTTGGCCAACTTGAGACAGCAGGAAAGATTCTATCTATATACTCAGGCCCAATCCCAATTTTGCTAGAAAATAAAAATAAAATAGAAGTACTAGAATTTTTGCAATATTTAAAAGTTGTAATTTTTCTATTATGCCTACTCAAAGTTGTCTTTATTAATACTGGATATAGAAGCTATGCATATTTTTCTACAACTGCATAATACAGTAATGAAATCTTTAATGGAATGATGGTTTAGAATGTGCATTATTTTGTATATGTTTGAAGACTAATTAAGTATTGATTTATGAAGGCAATGTAATTCCCTATGAAAATATAAGTCATGGTATATTTAAGAGGAAAATTATATATGCTTTCAAAATGATTCAGTTTTTACCACCATACACTCCTTGCTCAAGAGCTGGGGTAGGGTGGGTGTCCTGATGATTGGGGACTTAAACAAATGGATACTTAAAATAATTTTAATAAATATACAAAAATTAAAATATATGAAGTAGAAATTATTTTACTCTATATACTTTAGTAGATGTTGTCAAGGACTGTCTACTTGACATCACTTAAAGTTTGCACATTCTAAACTTTATTCCGTTGAGATACTCTTTAGCCATAAATAAGTACATGCTATGGAATCTATTGAACGTATTGGAGAAAAAGTAATTAAGGGTACAGCATAAGATTTATATGCAGTGTTTTAACGAGTTATATTAATAGAAAATGCCCACTGAAATCTAAGTTTGAGATTAAATATTTATGGAAATGTACTTGTGCATTTGATATATATTAATGTCTTGATTTTTGTGTTGGTATTTATATTGATATTGCAAAGAAATGGACTGCTTACAAATCTGGTTCTGTATTTTAATATATGATAAGCCAACCTTCTTGAAACTGTAAAAGGCTAGAAGAAATGGGCTGAAAGTTTTCTATCCTATTCCCTGGCTGACTCTTCCCAAATTATGAAAATGCCATGCTTGATTCCCGTTTATTGATGTTTATGAATATTGTGCAATTATAAAAGACTTCTATTATAATAAAGCCATATCTTTGCCACTAAGATTAATAATTGGTAATAACTGAGATTTCTATAACTTGGGAAGAGTTGACCAGGAAATAGGTGTGGTAAGTTTATTTACTTTAGCCCATTGAGGAATATGAATCACTAAGTTAATTTTGGTTACCTGACTATTATATGCAGCTTAGGAAGACTTTAGCAATGAGAGGGGTAATAGTAATATATTAACCCTTGAGATTGATCTGGTACTTCCTAAGCTGAATATAATTGAATGCTAGCCAATATTCCCAAAGTGCATCATATTTGAATTGGTTTAGAATTTTGGCCTATATATATTTACTGCTATAATTACTGAAAGTGATTATCAGCCCCTTGATAAATATGAGTAAGTTAATTCTGGATATTTGATTATTTTATGTGGCTTTTGAATTATTTTGGCATTTATGCTCTTAATTATTCCTTAATTGCATAGAATTTATCTTAGCCAGCATGACTTGTTAATTCTGGCTATTGGATGATTTTATTAAGCTTTGGAAGGATCTGGGTCTAATGGAGTTTTACACTTTATTATTCCTAGAGGTTTTCCTTAAGTGCATACAATTTGTCCTTAGCCAGCATGACTTATTCTTTTATGAGAGGGTTAAAGGTTCATGATTCCATTGGTGTACTTAATTTTGCTTAAGAGTGTACTGTATCATATAAGCAATGGTTTGGCTGCATTTATGTAGATTTAAAACTATATCTTTGGTTTGCATATTTAAATGTTGGTTTGTCTATCACTCACTGAAAAAATCTGCCAAAATACCTTAAAGATTTAAAAATAGCTGGTCGATGTAAATTATTTAAATTGGTAAAAATATATTATTTTACTATGCATATGCCATTTATGAAAATACATACTTTGTTTGCATGGTAAGTGAAAATATTACTTAACATGCAAAGAAATTAATTAATTTCATAAATAACATGCATAATAAAAGTAATAAATTTGTTACCATATACAGATATTTTAGTAAGATTTGTTTATGGAGTTTTTATAAATCATTAAAAGTGTCTTTGGCCGTTATGTGATAGTTGACCATATTTATATACTGCACACTCATGATATAAAGTTTAGCTACCTAGAATAAACAGTTTGACAAGCAAAGATCATTATGAACTCTGGATATGTTCAACCATCATTACTGAAAGTGCTAAACCAAAGTTCTTTTAAGTGATGTGGTTGAATGTTCTAAAGCATAATGATAAAGTTCAGAGCCCTCATTATTTGTCTGGTCTTAAAGTCTTAAGATTGCAAGTAATGTTTCTCTGACAGTCTTTGGTTGTGTACTGTTTTTTCTGGGTTGCATGTGTTCTTAGTGCATTTCAAACTTAACTTCCATAGCCCATGCTTGTCATGAGCTCTATTAACCCTTTCGGTACTGTATCTGGCTAGCCTCCGATGATTTTAATCAGCTTGGAAAGGACCTATTTCCTAAGCGGACTAAAATCCTTTGAGGTTAGCCAGAATAAGTATTGAAAGGGTTAATTGAGCCAATGACAAGACTGGCTATGTGAGGTTAAGTTTGAAATGCACAGAGTTGCTGGGCCAATCCTGGATGGTCAAGTAGAACATCTCCATAAATTGCCAGTAAGAAGAATCTAGAGATAGAAAAGTTTTTCCTGTGCGAAATGTTTGGGTTTCACCCCTTAGACTTTTCACTGATTTCCCCCAGAATTTTTCAGTCTAGCCTGAGAGGCTGGACTTAGCAAATTTCTGGGGGTGACTGAAATTTTTCATGTAATTTCATGCAAGTCCAGTGGAACTTAAACAAAATTTCAGTGGTGTAAACTTTGGAAAAGTCTAGTTCTGATCATCATCAGACTGGACTTGTGAAATTTTCCCAAGTTTACACCGAAATTTGTTTAAGTTTCCACTTTGAACAATTTTGCCGAACATGTCTGAGTCCAAACCAATGAAATTTTTTCTTGAGTCCAGTCTATGACTGGACTTTGAAAAAATTTGGTGGTTTGGACTTTGGAAAAATTTTCATGTCCACAGTTCTGATATGTTCGGAGCTTGGACTGGCAAAATTTTGCAAAGTGACAAAGTTAACTGAATTCTAAATAACATTCATTGTTTTGATTTTTTTTTTTTAAACTTTAACTAAATACTCTTACTTTACTGAATGGGATTTAGATATTCAGAGTGCAGCCTTTGGTATGAACGTAAGGTGAACTGTATCCTATTACATGTATTCTAATAAAACAATAAAGATATTATGGTATTGGATACTTTTACTGTATTTCCAAATATTACATGACCGTTATTTGTGATCGAATTACTTAAGTCTTCAAGCACCTTTCAATGGACTAATATTTCACTTAATGTACTTAGAGTAACTCCACTAGTTCCATCACTTCCAAACATTAGGCTTTGGGATTATCAACAACTAAAGTATGCTGTTTTAAATAGATAACATTTGATCACTTTCAATACTTTAGTAATATCACAACAATTATAGATTTTTAAAGCACCGGTGACAATGATATACTTTCAATTGATTACTATACAACTCTTGATATAACTAAAGCAGCATTGACTAAAGTCATTGGACATGACAAATTAAAATTTAAAAATTCCAAAGACAATAAGGGCAAAATAACTTTGGAAACCACAGTTACTAAAAGATTACTTTAATTTCTTTGGGTACTGGATATTTTTTACATGACTGTTTTATGAATGATTATTATAATGAACAACTATTATAAACCTTTAAAACTTATTGTTACTAATAAAATTGACTTGGTATACTTATGTTTCTCAATAAACCTTGTAACATTTGGCTTTGCCAAATTATAATTTAAAACTTTCAAAATAAACAAACCAAAACTTGGACTACACAAGATAGACTCAAAGGAACTAATCAAAATTGCTATGGAAATAACTTAATAAAATTCCAAACTTCATGGATACAATGGTCAACTGGTTCAAGTGACTGATTCCTATAAATAATCATTGACTTAACAAGAATATAAATGTCTGAGTGTACATGTACCAATAATATGGAGTCTCATTAAACTGAGTAAAGATTAATAAAAGTATAAATAAAAGGGAATGTGCCTGAGCATATACTGATAGTTAATTATACAAATATAAAAGAAGTCTTCAATTATTGGTAATGAGAAATACAACTTAGTAAGGACCTGCCTGACTATATACTGAGTTAATTATACAAATAGAAGTCGTCTATTATTAGTACTGAGAAATAAAACTAAGGACCTGAGCATTATACTGAGTTAATTATACACATAAAAGAAGGCATCAATTATTGGTACTGAGAAATACAACAGGTCTTAAGTAAATATGCCATACCTATATTGCAAAGCAATGTTTAATCAATAAATTAAAATGTCAAACTAAAACTGGGACAAAGGCAAAATAACTAGTCAAAATTGCTATGTGGAAACAAATCAATTCTATAGCCTATCAGACAAATATTACCATGTAAAACTTTCACAATAAACAAACTATATAAAGACAAAAGAACTTAGCAACAAAATTAAAGGGAAATCAAGCATCAACAGGTATCCAATGACTGGATGCTCAAGAGAACTAAAGTAAAATTATAATAGGCTCCCATTTCTACAAAAATTAATATAATTAAAAACGGATTTCACCATTGGATTCCAAAAGTATCCCGACATGTCCAAATCTATTTTAACTTATGACCATATCGTTGGAATCCTCTCGAAGCTGAGTTCCCAAAAACTAATTCAGGTGATTCCGACCTATTATAACTCCACAAAACACAATTTTGGAAAATATTAAAACTGCTCTCAAGGCCGTAAAAATTGATGAAATTTAAATCGGCGCCATTGGATTCAGCGCGTTGAGAGGATTCAGAATAGTGTCCTAACTCAATTTTTGTTTTTTTGCCAAAATCCTCGTCTATGGAGTTTTTACCTTTAAAATAGGCCTAGGGGGCCTAAAAATAGGTCAAAATTTAAAAACAAATATACCGTTGAATCCGCAACGGCGAGACGAATCCAAATATGTAATAATATTGACAAGTCAAAATTCGACCAAAATCACCGATTTGCCTGGGTTTTTGGAGATTTTTTTTTCGATTCTGGGCGAATGGCTGGGCGAAAATGAAATCTAAGACCATGTCTAGAAGCAGCTCGGCGAGAAAAATCGAATGGCACCAAGTAGAATTCCCTAGGACTTATAGTTTGGGCTACAGAGGACTTTTAAAGTCCAAAAAACGGTCCCCTGGGCCCTCCAGGAAGCCCAGTCAAAATCGAAATCCTAAACTAATGGTCCGATTTTAATTCTGTTTGCGCCATTCGATTCAGCTTGCCAAAGTGTACTTATGGTATAAATTTAAACATAATCCGTTCATAAATAACTCGTCTATGGAGTTTTAAAATTTTAAAATAGGCCTAGGGGGCCTAAAAATAGGTCAAAATTTAAAAACAAATATACCGTTGAATCCGCAACGGCGAGACGAATCCAAATGTGTAATAATATTGACAAGTCAAAATTCGACCAAAATCACCGATTTGCCTGGGCAAAAAAACCCAAGGTTTTTTGAGATTTTTTTTTTCGATTCTGGGCGAATGGCTGGGCGAAAATGAAATCTAAGACCATGTCTAGAAGCAGCTCGGCGAGAAAAATCGAATGGCACCAAGTAGAATTCCCTAGGACTTATAGTTTGGGCTACAGAGGACTTTTAATGTCCAAAAAACGGTCCCCTGGGCCCTCCAGGAAGCCCAGTCAAAATCGAAATCCTAAACTAATGGTCCGATTTTAATTTTGTTTGCGCCATTCGATTCAGCTTGCCAAAGTGTACTTATGGTATAAATTTAAACATAATCCGTTCATAAATAACTCGTCTATGGAGTTTTAAAATTATAAAATAGGCCTAGGGGTCCTAAAAATAGGTCAAAATTTAAAAACAAATATACCGTTGAATCCGCAACGGCGAGACAAATCCAAATATGTAATAATATTGACAAGTCAAAATTCGACCAAAATCACGGATTTGCCTGGGCTAAAAGTTTTTTGAGAAAATATTTTAGTTTCTGGGCGAATGGCTGGGCGAAAATGAAATCTAAGACCATGTCTAGAAGCAGCTCGGCGAGAAAAATCGAATGGCACCAAGTATAATTACCTAGGACTTATAGTTTGGGCTACAGAGGACTTTTAAAGTCCAAAAAACGGTCCCCTGGGCCCTCCAGGAAGCCCAGTCAAAATCGAAATCCTAAACTAATGGTCCGATTTTAATTTTGTTTGCGCCATTCGATTCAGCTTGCCAAAGTGTACTTATGGTATAAATCTAAACACAATCTATCTATCTATCTATTGCCTGACGCCGTGATCCCCGAAGGGGTGGCCACGAACGAACCGCCCCCATGCACCTCTGTCCCCAGTCAGTCGACGCCCCTCCCCCCAACCAGCACCGCCTTCGTTCATGTACTTCCTCACTCCATCCTTCCACCTCATATTCGGTCTACCTCTCCCCCTCTGTCCCTCCACCTCGCTCTCGTACACCCTCTTAGTCATTCTCTCGCTTTCCATACGTTCCATATGGCCGAACCATCTCAAGTTGTTCCTTTTCACACTTTCTAGCACATCTACCTCCACACCACACCTCCTTCTTACTTCCTCATTAGTCTGTCTATCCCTCCATGTAACTCCGCACGCACTCCTTAAGTAATTCATTTCCACTGCTCTCACTCTTGGTCTGAGTCTCTCAACCAACGTCCATGCTTCGCTTCCGTAAGTCAGTGTCGGGATTACCACACTGTCATGCAAGGACTTCTTCACTTCCATACTGACCACCCTATTTCTTGTTACTGCTTTTAGCGTTCCTACAACCCTCTTCCCCTGTTGTACCCTCTCCCGCACCTCTTCATCCATAGTCCCATCTTTACTCAACACACTGCCCAGATACTTAAAAGAGTTGACGAACAATCCGTTCATAAATAACTCGTCTATGGAGTTTTTAAATTTTAAACTAGGCCTAGGGGGCCTAAAAATAAGTCAAAATTAAACAAAATATATACCGTTGAATCCGCAACGGCGAGACGAATCCAAATATGTAAATATTGACAAGTCAAAATTCGACCAAAATCACCGATTTGCCTGGGCTTAACACCCAAGGTTTTTTGAGAAAATATTTTCGATTCTGCCTGGGCCAAAGTCCAAAAAACGGTCCCATGGGCCCTCCAGGAAGCCCAGTCAAAATCGAAATCCTAAACTAATGGTCCGATTTTAATTCTGTTTCCGCCATTCGATTCAGCTTGCCAATGTGTACTTATGGTATAAATTTAAACAAACTCCGTTCATAAATAACTCGTCTATGGAGTTTTTAAACTTTAAAATAGGCCTAGGGGGCCTAAAAATAGGTCAAAATTAAACAAAAATTATACCGTTGAATCCGCAATATTTTCATATTTTTAGCTGTATATTCGGATTCTTCTCGACGTGAAAAATCCAATGGCGCAAACCGATTTTAATTCCGCCCATTTTTGTGACCTTGGGAGCTGTTTTAAGATTGTACAATACTTTACAAGGAATTTGACAAAAAAAAATTGTGTTGTGTGGGTGTGGGGTTATAATAGGTCGGAATCACCTGAATTAATTTTTGGGAACTCTCTGCTTCGAGAGGATTCCAACGATATGGTCACAAGTTAAAATAGAACAACTTTTTTGGAAAAAATAGATTTGGACATGTGGGGATATGTTTGGATTCCTCAGGACGCGCTGAATCCAATGGCGCAATCCGTTTTTAAATATATTCATTTTTGTAGAAATGGGAGCTTATTATAATTTTAAAGTGCTTAACAATTAAATGTGTGTAATCAACCACTATTCAGCTTAGGAAGGACCTCTAGCAAAAACAAAGGCTTCAATATATCTCAACCAACTTTTAACCACTTTATTCAGCTTAAGGACCTCTAGCAAAAAATAATACTTCAATATATCTCAACCAACTCTTTTCAACCACTTTATTCAGCTTAGGAAGGACCTCTAGCCAAAAATAAGACTTCAATAATATCTCGACCAACCCTTTTAACCACCAATCGTCAAAATATAGCCACAATACAAATCTAACACACATCGCTGGTACTCAAAGGGTTAACGGACAAAAACAATGTCAAATGATAGCCGAGTTACTGTACTGTCAAAATGTGTCAATCATGAAGGGGTTAAGCAAACAATATAAGATAAACAACTAAAGCAACATAACGCTAAACATTCGGGAAACTAACATAATATCCAAACAAGACAATTGATATAAGCACAAAGAAACTAGCAACAACAGACTGATTACCAAAGAAAAAGGAGCAACAACAGGAGGCATTTCACAAGTAGAGAAAATATCAAAGTAAACTATTCAAGCAAACAAGAACCCATCAAATATATACCCATACACAAGCAAAATCTATTTTTTTTCTATGTGAGTGAGGGAGACAAAAAGCAAAACTGCCTGTAGCGAGTGTCTTCCTCAGAGTTGAAAGTGACAGGGCCAAAACTAATGGACGTTCGAACCAAAATGTCAGAACACACGGAGCAATTCAAGTCATAAGAACAGGGAAATACTGATTTTGGGAGAGAGTTCCAATGATACAGCAAACCACTCAAATCAAGCCATACTGAAAAAGATAAGTGTCTAACCAATATATAAAGTACCCAAGTAAAGAACAATACAATCAAAATATTCACAAGTATACATCAACCATAGAAATGCATAATAGTACACGACAAAGTACAGTGGCGCTAATAAGTCATGTCTCGGCACCAAGTATATTTTGATCAATAATTGGTATCAGCAATACCCAAGTTTCATTTCTTCATATCGAGTGATATATACAAACATGTTCCTACACTTACCCACCCTATTCAACATCTGACAGACAAGCGGGTGCCCAACCCCGAAAGGGGTTGAAATAGGGGAGCTATCCCCCCGCCAAAGGTGGCTTTCTAGGGCCTTTCCTAGCTGATGCTGAGAGGATTGGGTTCTAGTCATGTGGTGATGGGCTGGTCTATCAGAGTGAGAACTGAGCGATCTCTGCCATACCCATAGCTTACTCTGACTGTTCCTTCGAACAGTTCGACTGTTCCTGCTGCCCCACTCTCCTACGTATCTCTTCATTCCTCAATCTGTCTCTACGAGCAACTCCACACATACTCCTCAAGCAGCTCATCTCCATCACATCCAGCCCTCTTTTCTCTTTTTTCTTCAGAGCCCATGTCTCAGCCCCATCCATCACTGTTGGCACAACAATTCCTTGATACAGTGCACTTTTTACTTTCACTCCGAGATTTCTAGTCTTCCACATACTTCCCATTGCTCCGAAAACCTTCCTTCCTTCACACACTCTCTGTTTTACCTCCACTTCCATACCTCCACTCCTGCTTATCGTTCCTCCTAGATATTTAAAACACTCTACTTGTTCCAATATTTCCCCATCCAGCTTCACATCTAGATTCACCCTATGCTCTCCCCTATTACACACCATTCTATCTATCTATCTATTGCCTGGCGCCGTGATCCCCGAAGGGGTGGCCACGAACGAACCGCCCCCATACACCTCTGTCCCCAGTCAGTCGACGCCCGTCCCCCCAACCAGCACCGCCTTCGTTCATGTACTGCCTCACTCCATCCTTCCACCTCTCATTCGGTCTACCTCTCCCTCTCTGTCCCTCCACCTCACTCTCGTACACCCTCTTAAGTCATTCTCTCGCTTTCCATACGTTCCATATGGCCGAACCATCTCAAGTTGTTCCTTTTCACACTTTCCAGCACATCTACATCCACACCACACCTACTTCTTACTTCCTCATTAGTCTGTCTATCCCTCCATGTAACTCCGCACGCACTCCTTAAGTAATTCATTTCCACTGCTCTCACTCTTGGTCTGAGTCTCTCAACTAACGTCCATGCTTCGCTTCCGTAAGTCAGTGTCGGGATTACCACACTGTCATGCAAGGACTTTTTCACTTCCATACTGACCACCCTATTTCTTGTTACTTCTTTTAGTGTTCCTACAACCCTCTTCCCCTGTTGTACCCTCTCCCGCACTTCTTCATCCATAGTCCCATCTTTACTCAACACACTGCCCAGATACTTAAAAGAGTTGACGATCTCCATAGCCTGACCGTTCAGCTTCACCTCACACTCTGTGACTTCACCCCTTTCGAAGACCATAACCTTGCTCTTCCCCGCATTTACCTTCAAATTCCGTTTTTCGCACACTGTTCCAAACTCATTTACCAGACCCTGCAACTCCCATTCATTATCACTCATCAGAACTGTACCGTATCATCCGCAAACAGCAGTATAGGTAGCTTCCACTCAATTCCCTCCCTTTTCAGCGATACACCAACATCCACTGCTCTTGATAGTATTTCTTTCATGACTCCATCCATATATACAGTAAACAACCACGGGGACATCACACACCCCTGTTTCAAACCAACATTCAGGTCAAAGAACTCGCTCTGCTCACTCTCCACACGTACTGCCGCCTTTGCACCCTCATACATGCTCTTAACTGTTTTCAGCAACTTCCCTCTACTCCGTATATTCTAAGTACTTTCCACAAACCTTCTCTATCCACTCTGTCATAGGCCTTCTCCAAGTCCATAAAGGCAACATACACCTTTTGTTTCTTCTCCAGATACTTCTCCACAACACAATTCAGGGTAAAAATCTGATCTACACATCCTCTTCCCTTCCTAAAACCTCCCTGCTCGTCGCCTATCCATTTCTCCGTTCTCACTCTCACTCTCTCAATCACTACCCTACTGTATACCTTCCCTACTACGCTTAGAAGACATATTCCTCGGTGGTTACCATACACTCCTCTTTCCCCTTTGCCCTTATAAAGGGGGACTATTATGCCAGTCTTCCAGTCATCGGGTGCACTCCCCTTCTCCCATGCTAGTTTGCACATTTTCCATACCCATTCGATCATTACTTTACTTTTATTGACGTTCACCTTCAGTTTCCTCCTTCCACAAACCACACCAAACTCTTTGACTACCCGCTGCAGTTTCTCATCAGAATCCGCCACCAATGCTGTGTCATCAGCAAACAGCAACTGATTCAACTCCCAATCTCTACCATTCTTTCCTACTAAACCCAATCCTCTTCCCATAGTTCTCCTTTTCACCTCCCTCACCACACCATCCATAAACATATTAAACAGCCATGGTGACATTACACAACCCTGTCGCAAACCTACCTTTACCTCAAACCATTCACTCAACTCACCATTTCCTACTTTCACACATGCTCTGCTCCCTTCATAAAACCTCTTAACTGCTTCTAACAAATTTCCTCCTATTTCATAAATCCTTAACACCTTCCACATTGCTTCACGGTCCACACGATCATACGCTTTTTCCAAGTCCATAAAAGCCCAAAATATCTCCTTATGCTTCTCTAAATACTTCTCGCATAACTGTCTTACTGCAAACATCTGATCCACGCACCCTCTTCCCCTCCTAAAACCGCACTGTTCTTCTCCTATTGCAACTTCCGTACACTTTATTATCCTCTCTATCAACACCCTACCATACAGCTTTCCAACCACTGACAATAAACTAATACCTCTATAACTTGAACACTCCTGCCGATCTCCCTTCCCCTTGTACAACGGCACAATACATGCACTCTTCCAGTCTATTGGTACCATTGACACAGCAAAGCACACATTGAAAAGTCTCACCAACCAATCTATTATCACATCTCCACCCTTCTTTATACACTCCACAGCAATACCATCCAAACCTTCTGCTTTTCCCGCTCTCATTTGTTTCACTGCTTCTTTCACCTCATTTTCCTCAATCCTTTCATTCATTCCCTGCCACCTGGGTGGCCTGGGTAACCTATCTCCATCCACCTCTGCTTCTCTTCCATCTCTTGTATTTAACAAAGATTCAAAATACTCGGCATATCTTTTCCTCACTTCAACTGGTTCCACTAGTAATTCTCCATTTTCATCTTTCACTGACTCTTCCCTCTTTTGTCTTCCTTTCCTTACTTTATTTACCTTCTTCCAGAACATCTTCTTTCGTTCTTCAAAATTCTCACTCAGCCTTTGACCCCACCTTTCGTTTGCATCTTTTTTCGCTTCTCTAATTTTCCGTTTTGCCTCTCTCCTTTTCTCCTTGTACCTCTCCCATACCTCAACACTACCATCCTGTAAAACCCTCTCAAAACACTGTCTCTTCTCCTCAACTGCCTTTCTCACCGTATCATTCCACCACTCGCTTCCCTTCCTGATACCTCTGCCTCCTACTTTCCTTTTGCCGCATACTACCTCTGCACTTGCTTTCACTCCTTCCTTAAACTGTTGCCATTCAACCTCTACTTCTCTCTCTTCCATCTCTCTCACTTCCATCCACTTTTCATTTAGTCTTTCCTTGTACTCCCTCTCTTTTTCACTCTTCTCTAACTCACTAACTTTTATTACCTCTCTTACTTCACACTTGTCTCTTATTCTCCTGTAACTCTTAACTCTTAGCTTTCCCTCCACCAGGTAATGATCTGACATATCCTCCGCCTCACCTCTCATCACATTCACATCCAGCAGTTTACACAATCTTTCCCTTGTCACCAGCACATAATCCATCAATGCCCTCTCTAAAATCTCTCCCCTCACAAGTCTATGCCAGGTGTACAATATAATTAGCAAGGCCAAAAAATAAAAGGACTTAGGGTTGATTATACAAATAACTTGTCGCCAAAGAAACATATTAACAAGCTCTTTAGCGGAATGTATGCATCATCATCATCATCTCCGACGCCTTGCTTCCCCCTGGGAAACCCCCACTAGAGGATGGCCATGACAGAAACGTCTCCAAGCTACTTTGTCAAGACATGCCTCCTTTGCCCGTGCCACAATGCCCCTTCCACTACGTGGAAGTTTTTCTTCAATATATTTTTCCACTTTCTTTTCCCATACCATAGGTGGTCTTCCACTACTAGCGGTTCCACTCACCTGACTCCCATATATCTTTCTTGGCATTCTGTCTTCATCCATTCTCTGAACATGACCATACCACCTCAAAGTACTTCTCTTTATCCACTCAACCACACCACAATCAATGCCCAAAGCCTGCTCTTCCATTCCAAAGGACTCGTACACTTCCCTATTACTTGGCCCATCTAGCCTATTCATGCCAGCTGCCATTCTGAAAAAACTCATCTCCACAGCTCTTAGTTTGAAGAGGTCCTCGTCACTTGCCGTCCATGTCTCGCTTCCATACGAGAGTGTTGGGAGCAGCACACTGTTTCTCAGTGACTTTTTGACTTCCTGGCTAACCATTCTTCCTTTGAGAATACTATCAAGTTCTCCAATCACTTTTCTCCCTTGCATTTTTCTCGCTTTTATCTCACTCTCCATTTTACCATATTTGCAAAGTACAGCTCCCAAATACTTGAAACTTTCAACCTCTTCTAGTACTTCATTTTTCAATTTTATTTTACAACTTTTCTTGTGTTCTTTCTTGATTCTATATTTGTCCTTAAAATCTATAGTTTCATGCATTCTTCTCTCAAACACTATTACCTTACATTTCCCTACATTGACCTTTACATTACCACATATCCTTCCTAAGCTTAATACACTCTCAATCCTTTTACATTACCACATATCCTTCCTAAGCTTAATACACTCTCAATCCTTTTACATTACCACATATCCTTCCTAAGCTTAATACACTCTCAATCCTTTTACATTACCACATATCCTTCCTAAGCTTAATACACTCTCAATCCTTTTACATTACCACATATCCTTCCTAAGCTTAATACACTCTCAATCCTTTTACATTACCACATATCCTTCCTAAGCTTAATACACTCTCAATCCTTTTACATTACCACATATCCTTCCTAAGCTTAATACACTCTCAATCCTTTTACATTAACACATATCCTTCCTAAGCTTAATACACTCTCAATCCTTTTACATTACCACATATCCTTCCTAAGCTTAATACACTCTCAATCCTTTTACATTACCACATATCCTTCCTAAGCTTAATACACTCTCAATCCTTTTACATTACCACATATCCTTCCTAAGCTTAATACACTCTCAATCCTTTTACATTACCACATATCCTTCCTAAGCTTAATACACTCTCAATCCTTTTACATTAACACATATCCTTCCTAAGCTTAATCAAATTGTCTAAATGTAGCTGAAATCAAATGAAAACAAGTCACAATCACTGAAAGGGTTAAATGTACATATGTATGTATATATTCACGCAAATACCCCATAGCTAAGGGGTGGCCGACTCCAGACAGAAAGGGTAAAATAGGCGAGTCCCAATTTATGCTCCTAACTGTACTATCAATATTCAGTGGACATCAAGGGAGATGCTAAATATTTTATGCTGAACATTCCATATGTAAAGAAAAACGCCAAGTCATGACATCATAAATGTTAAGGGAGTACAAGGAGATTCCCCTTAATGAATGTTAAGGGAGTACAAGGAGATTCCCCTTAATGAATGTTAAGGGAGTACAAGGAGATTCCCCTTAATGAATGTTAAGGGAGTACAAGGAGATTCCCCTTAATGAATGTTAAGGGAGTACAAGGAGATTCCCCTTAATGAATGTTAAGGGAGTACAAGGAGATTCCCCTTAATGAATGTTAAGGGAGTACAAGGAGATTCCCCTTAATGAATGTTCAGGGAGTACAAGGAGATTCCCCTTAATTTTTTTGTTTATGTCCATGTCTAAAAAGCCTGAATTTGAATGTCTTTGTTCTTCTGGTGTATAAGTATAGATTTTCATCCTTTTACAGTACAGTACAGTCATGCTTTCAGTAACACGGTTAATTTGTCCTTTCAAAGCAAAGTGTTGTAAAATTCTCCGACTCAACGAGACAGAGAAAGGGGTAAGGGAACGCGTCAGTGGTCCAGGACCCTAAGAATTGGAACTTAAAATGTTTCTGTTCGGGCTCTGCCTCAAGTCATCCACCCCCAGCAATGGGGTATGTGCCTCACTATATACATACATACATACATACAGCAAAGTGTCACCCAAAAACGCGGTACAGCAATAACATACCAGTACCTTATGGGAAATAATTTTTTTGTCCCAGCCAAAATCCCAAAGTCCCCTTTTTGACCTATTTCGACTCAGCAAAAGTCCCAAACTTCCCTTTTATTGACATGTAATGTACAGTTTGCTGCACAAGTCCTTGCAAAATAAACAAACCAAAACAGGAACGCCACACTATAAAGACAAAAGAATCGATCAAAATCACTGTAGAAATAACGATTTAGCACAATAAATGTTTGAAATAAAAGAACACAAAACCAGGAATGGAAATACAACTTGAAGTAAAGAATTACTGTACCGGTACTTAAATCATTATGGCATCTCACCTCAACACTGGTAGTAACTTAGGACTGTCTAGTTATATATGTTGTACTGTGCTGCAGTAAAGACTGTAGCTACCGTGTTGTGATTGCTGTGCACTGTGTGCAGTACTGTGATTGTACCATGGAAGCCACATTCACTGTGGACGGTTGCGGTCTTTAAACCCGTATGTATGTACTGTATGTATGTATGTATGTATGTATGTATAAGTACATGTACGGTCATGCTAACAAGTCATATCCCACCAGTCATTACGTTTGGCTTGCTCTGTGCTGTATTAATGTCTGTCAGATGTTCAATAGGGTGGGCAAGTGTAGGAACATGTTTGTATATTTCACACGATATGAAGAAATTATGCTTAGATATTACTGATAACGGTACACATTATTAATCAAAACATACTTGGTGCCGAGACATCACTTATTAGCGCGAATGTACTGTGTGTGCAAATTAGTATGTTACTAATGTTGGGTGTCACAAAAGAGGTCTATTCCTTTGTATTTAGTCACCATAACAATTTATACACAGTTACATTTATGCTTGGAAGTTTATATTGTGTCTTTGGGAGTGATAAAATGACCAAACCAATCCAAATTCATGTTAATTTTCTTGTATTTCTTCTCATAATCATTCCAGTCTTAACAGCATATTGTCCCGGTTTGACAACCTGTTTACAAGTACAGTATATTGTACAAGTATACATTGTTAAATCTTTCACCAAATGAACTTCACCATTTCCAAATTTATGACGGCTTTGAGTATTAGAGCACTGGATATATACCTCAGTGTACTACATTAAAATGTAAAACTTGCAAACTAAACAAACCAAAACTTGGACAAAGACAATTACAATGTAAAACTTGAAAAATAAACAAACCAAAACTTATACGAACGCAGTAAAAAAGACAAAATAACTAATCAAAATTGCTATGTGGAAACAACGCTTAACCCGTCCAGCCCCGGCTAGTTTTGTAATGTTTGTTCACCAGAACCCGTCCGGTTTTCAAAAAATGGTTTTATTCCAGAAACAATAGCGAATGGGTTAGGAATGAAGGAAAAACCATGAAAAACCGCTCAAAAACCTTAAAGAATGGTCCTACAGAGCCCCCGAAAACGTATTTTACAAGAGTAAAAAATTGAAGGTAATTACCCCAAAAAAACAGGTTATTACGCGCTTACGCGCACGCACGTGGACTTTGAGAGTTTTCAACCATCGGCACGGTTGCGTGGGATACGTACACAGTTCCCATACAAATCTGAGCCCTCTTGAGTGGCTACACCTGAGGTTACGGTCGGCGCAATTAGGGTGACGCGCCAGGCGCGTCTCTGGGGCTGTGCGTTACATACATCGCCGACGCGTCAGGCGCGTCGCTGGGGCTGTACGGGTTAAGTAAAATAATAATTTATAAATAAAATAACACAATCCACCACATAGGGTGTACATTACTACGTGAGCAAGTTAATCTGTTTCCCAAGCAAACTAATAACTCATCAAAATCTCTATGTGGAAACAACGCTTACTAAAATAACATTTATGAAATAAAAGAACACTATCCACCACATAGGGTGTACATTACTACATGAGCAAGTTAATCTGTTTCCAAAGCAAACTACAGTAATCGCACACATAACGCACTATCGTCACATTCAAGGAATTAGTCAATTTGGGAAGTCGCGAAAGACATACATACTACAGTAATCATAAAATGAACAATGTAAAACTATTCTGCCTATCTGTCAATTAAAAAATGGGAAGGCTTTATGGCATTCAAAAAGGAGATCGGCTACTGTACTTTTTACGTGTTTAATTTCAATAAATATTTTCTATACGCAATAAATTTGTGTATCATCACCCATAATGGAAGTAATAAAGTACTGAAAGGCATATAAAAAAAATTTAAGTAAAAAAAACTACTCTATAAACTTACCATACATGTTGGTCCTCACATTGAGTGTAACTCTTGAAGTTAGGCAATTGGTAATCTCCTTCATAGAGTTCTTGTCCCAGTCAAGTCAATCTTCACCAATTCCAGAAAACAGGGACCACTCAATCTCGTTGTATCTTCTATTTCGCGCTCTCAAACCTGTATGAGGTTAAGGATATGTTAGATTATAATGTAAAACTTGCAAAACAAACAAACCAAAACTTATACGAAGACAGTAAAAAGACAAAATAACTAAATCAAAACCGCTATGTGATTTAAGGCAAAGGTTTGGTTTATTGTTTTTCTTTTCTAATCTAGTACATGCGTTAGAAGTACTGTATGATGGTGTATGCTAGCGAAACCTGGCCTATCAATATTAAAATGTACAGTAAAACTTGCAAACAAAGTAAAACCAAAACTGGGACAAAGACAATATAAAGTCAAAACAACATATCAAAATCGCTATGTGGAAACAACGCTTACTAAAATAAAATTTATGAAATGAAAGAACACAATCCACCACATAGGGTGTACATTACTACATGAGCAAGTTAATCTGGTTCCCAAGCAAACTAATTGCACACATAACAACGCACTATCGTCACGTTCAGGGAATTAGTCAATTTGGGAAGTCCGGGACGTTCTGGCAAATATTACTAAACTCTGCATGAATAAAAGAAACTACAATTAGTGTTAAAATTTTCATTTAAAATCAAATTTGCAACATGACAAGACATTAACAATAGTACAAAATAAAAATATTGATAAGATATACAGTATAATATTACAAAAAAATATATATATATAGCACTCACTAACGATAGTGCTATCGGGTAGGTACAGGTACCTGTAAGCTTAGCATGCCTCAAGTGACCCCTATCAACAACTACCCTACAAATAACCTACATTTATCGTACAAATAAACTAAGGAAATCGCAAAAGCAAGCAATTGATACTATCGACAATGAATAGATATAATATAAAGACAAATAATTACAAAATATGAAAAAGTAACATGTTTAAACAAGTAGTACTCTTTTAACAAGAACAATTAATTGAAAAATTCATCAATATTAATAATAGAAAAAGATAAACAATAAATACAAACAGACACAAAGTAAGCAGAGGTTATACAAGAAACTTCACGTTAAAAATGCTTGATTAAAATTATTTGTCAAATTTTAGAATACAGTCACAGTAATTGACCCTAAAAAGATTAAAAAATGTATGTAACAATTTACTTGCCTCATAACCTCTGTCTACTAAGAGTCTGTATAGTAACCCAGCTCTAGCCCAAAAGTCATCTACTTTAGTGCAAATTTTATGAAAGATATAAATACGATGGAACAAAATGAAATGAGGATGGTGAGATGAATATCTGGGTCTGCAATGTAAGACAAAACCCAACAGCTTAGTATCGAAAAACCAATATCTGGGCCCCCTCCTTTGATAGCACCAGCTGTAGTGAGCGACGCAATCAATAAAATGAAGGACGGTAAAGCTCCAGGTTGCTCCGACATTGTCGCTGAGATGATAAAAGCCTCAGGGGAGATTGGTGTAAACTTAGTCACTGAGTTGATAAACACCATTATTAAAGATGAGAAAATCCCAGAGGATTGGGTCAAAAGTGTAATAGTAAATATATACAAAGGAAAAGGGGATGCGATAGATAGAGGAAATTATAGGGGCCTGAAAATGCTTGACCAAATCATGAAGGTCTGTGAGAGAGTCCTTGAGGGTTTGATCAGGCAAAGCATCTCTATTGATGATATGCAATTTGGTTTTATGCCAGGACGTGGTACAACCGATGCTATCTTCATAGTCAGGCAGATACAGGAAAGATACTTACTAAAAGGCAGGGATCTTTACTTTGTGTTTGTGGACTTGGAGAAGGCCTTTGATAGGGTGCCTAGAGATGTTGTGCAGTGGGCTATGAGGAAACTTGGTGTGGAAGAGTGGCTGGTGCGTGTGATAATGAAGATGTATGAGGATTCGCGAAGTTCGGTGAGGGTGAAGGGTGTACTGAGTGATGAGTTCGCAGTCCGTGTTGGAGTCCATCAGGGTTCAGTGTTAAGCCCCCTCCTCTTTATTATGGTCTTGGGGGCGCTGTCTAAAGTTTTTAGAGGCGGACTCCCGTTGGAACTGTTTTATGCAGACGATTTAGTCCTAATAGCTGACAGTATGCAGGATGCTGAGGCCAAATTCAGAGAGTGGAGAGAGGGCATGGCGAGCAAGGGTTTAAGAGTCAATATTAACAAAACCAAGGTTATGCATTGTAGATTGAGACGAGGCAATGTGCAAAAGAGCGGTGCATACCCATGTGCAGTGTGTGGAAAAGGAGTGGGCGTTTAACTCAATTCAATGTAGCATCTGTCGATGTTGGGTACACCATGGGAGTAAGCGCTGTAGTAGAATAAAGGGGCCCCTGCCGAAGGATAAGTCAGAAATAGAGAAATTTGAGTGCGTAGTGTGCAAAGGCGAGCTTGTGTTAAGTGATGATCCTGTGGCTGTGAATTTTGGAAATGAGTCTTTGGAGCTGGTGAACAAGTTTTGTTACCTAGGAGATACCATCTCTGCCGGTGGTGGGGCCGAGGCTGCCACTGTTGCTAGAATTAGGTGTGGCTGGGGGAAGTTCAGAGAATTGATGCCAATCCTGACCATGAAAAGAATGCCTCTCCCCCTGAAGGGAAAGGTGTATGCCTCATGTGTTAGAAGTGCAATGACGTATGCCTCAGAAACATGGGCCGTTAAAGTAGAGGATGTCAACAGAATGGAGCGTAATGAGATGAGAATGGTGAGATGGATGTGTGGGGCCAGGCTACAGGATAGAATAACAAATGTTGAGCTGAGGAGACGTTTAGGTATAAAGAGTATTAGTGAGGTGATGCGTACAAGTAGACTGGGATGGTATGGACATGTGGAGAGAATGGATGAACAAAATTGGGTGAAAAAATGCAGGTCTGTGATTGTGGAGGGAGCTGCACCAAGGGGTGGACCGAGGAAGACCTGGGATCGGACTATACGCACCGATCTCAAATCCAAGAACTTGACAAGTGAAGCAGCCCTTAACAGGGTTGCCTGGAACGCCGCCATTAGAACAAGAGACTGAAACTGCACTGATGTGTGGAACACTCAGTCTTAAAATTTTATGTATGTATGTATGTAAATGTAGAACTCAGAAGGAGCTTAATTAAGCAAAGAGATTATTAATGAGGATATGCGTAAGAGCAGGCTTAGTTGGTGTGGACATGTGAAAAGGTCAAGAAAAGCAAGTATATGAACGTGGAGAGTCGCAAGGAGAGGTGGACCAAGAAAGACGTGGGATCAGGTAGTACAAACTATTCTCACAGCCAAAGGACTAACTAAGAGGAGCGCCCAAGAATGAGCTGCTTGGAACTCTGCTATAAGCTGAACAAAAAGTGCAGTATCATGTAATACGATACTTAGTGCAATAATTGGGCGATCGAGCGTGTGGCCCCAAACGTGTGATCTAATGCCCTCGAAAAATTAAGATATTAAAAGGCAACGTCCTTGGACTGGACAGACTCCCACTATAGTCCATTCATTTTAAGTAGGCCAGAAATTCTGACTCCTACCGTCTGGAACTTAAATTAGGCTAGAACAAATGGGCTGTAAATTTCCACACCTATCCTCTTTCTGACTCTTGCCAAATGGTAGAAACATTAGTCCCGAGTCTGGTAGACCGAAGCCGCTTTAGATCTTCGGACCCCAGAAGGGGCCAGGGAGAGATGAGATCTGTCTCTGAGAGGGCAGCGGGGGAGGGTTAAAATGTAAAACTTGCAAACTAAACAAACCAAAACTTGGGCAACGACAATATAAAAGGCAAAATAACTGATCAAAATTGCTATGTGGAAACAACACTTACTAAAATAAAATTTATGAAATAAAAGAACACATAGTTATAGAGGTTAGTGGTCAGTTGTTTTTAGATTAAATATAATGAATAGACCATAGTGACCCTATACTAATACACTCCCAACACCAAACACCTCCTAATGAAATGAATGAAACTATATGATCCTCCCGGGATTCGAACCTGGGATACCACATCCAGATTTTAACCCTCTCACCACGGAAGGGCTCTTGAACGCCCATAAAAAAGCATATAACAGGTACCGGTACCCGGAAGGTCTCTTGAACGCCCAGTGGTTGAAAGCCTGTGAGCTTCGTGTGCGAGGCGTCGGTCCGACGCATGTAAACAACAGCCGGCTGGACCGTCGCCCCGCATCTCCGGCCACAAGAAGGAGAGCGTCGCTTGTTCATGTGTGCCTGTATGTTGTTGTTAAGTATCGAAAAGTGGTGTAAAGTGGCTGTTTTGGCCATAAAGTTATCTCCAATGAAATCATCATCACAGCTCAACCAGTTGACTTAGAGAGCTCTACTTAATGCCATTCTACAGGTAAATAACACAGCTACGCTTGGGGATGCGCGGGAATGCGGGAAGCAGTCTGATTAACGAATATACGGTAGCCTAGCCTAGACGTTTTTCGGCCAAAACACCCGGGTTTCGAGGAATATATATATAATACATAGCCGGGGCTGGAGGGTTAAACACTAACCATTAAACCACCAAAGACAGTTAACCCAATCTGTACCGGCGATGTCTTTTTAATCCCAATTTAGCTACATTTAGAGAATTTTATGTTGCTTAACCCTCCAGCCCCGGCTATGTATTCCATATACTGTATATTCCAAAAACCCGGGGGTTTTGGCCGAAAAACGTCTACGCCTAGGCTACCGTATCTTTGTTATTTTGACTGCTTCCACATTCCAGCGCATCCGCAAGCGTAGATGTGTTTCGTACCTGTAGAATGGCGTTAAGTAGAGCTCTCTAAGTCAACTGGTTCAGTTGTGATGACGATTTCATTGGAGATCACTTTGTGGCAAAAACAGACACTTTACACTACTTTTCGCTACTTAACAATAACATACAGGCACACACGAACAAGCGACGCACTCCTTCTTGTGGTCGGAGATGCGCGGCATCGGTCCAGCCGGCTGTTGTTTACATGCGTCGGACGGACGCCTCGCACACCAAGCTTACAGGCTTTCAAGCTGCCGGAGCCTCAGAGCCCTACCGGGTAGCGCGGGGTGTTTTTTTTTATGGGTTTCTCAGAGCCCAACCGGGTCTGGAGGGTTAAGAAGGATTGGTGGTAGTAAAAAGGGTTATGCAAGATAGTTCAAAGTCTGTTAATTGGTGGAGGCCTTTTTATAAACTGAATTACAGCCAGAATATAGTTAAAAGGATGTCGCCGGTACAGAAGGGGTTAAAGGTTAAGTACATGACTACGATTGATATCTATTTATCCAATACTGGATATTACCCTAATAATGCACTCAGACCCAACTGCACACCGAATAGTGCAATGTTTACGTGGAAGGAAAGGACAATTTATAAGGCACTGATCTCAAAGGACCGACCTCGCTACAAATTATTCCTGGACCTATAGAAAAAATATAATTAATCACTTTACTTCCAATGGCGTTCTACTGGATGCCGGTGATTGACTGCTTTGCAATGACGTTGCTAGATGGTGCCCGAATGGTGGACTGTGATTGGCTGGCCAGCATGTATGTTTATGCCTCAGCTAGGCAGGAAAATGAGGCGTGAAGATTGAAATATTAGCTACGAAGAATAAAACCGCGGCATACTTTCCTCGTATTTTTTTGCGAAGATTGGTTCATTTACAGCGAAATTGAGTCTATTTAGTGTCTTTTTTTTTTTTTTTTTTTTTTTAAAGAGACAATGAACGGAGGAAGGAAAAACACAGATAAAACAAAAAAGGTCCATGTGCCTAAAGGCATCCTCCATTCATAAAATGTTTGTAACAACTGGATTTAAACTGTTGTAGATTGTAAGTTTGTGGAAAGCAACTCGAGGGAAGTGAATTCCAAAGAGTAGTAGTTCTGGGGATAAATGAATTTTGATAAGAAGAAGTTCTGCATTGTGGAGGAGAAAGTGTAAATTCATGGGCGCTCTCAGCTGCCCTAGTTCTACGGGGAAAGATGTGGAGAGGCGGCACAATTGAAGCAAGTTCCTCAGAACAATTGCTGTGAAAATATCTGTAGAATAATGCAAGGGATGCAACACTTCTTCGTATGGATAATGTGGGAAGGTCCTGTGTGATTGCAGGGTTATTGATTAATCTAATAGCTTTGTTTTGAATTTTGTCCAACTGCCTCAATGCAACCACTCCACTTCCACTCCACAGAGGTGAACAGTAATCCATCTGAGAACGCACATGACTTTTATATATTACGGCCAACTGCTCGTCAGTGAAGAATTTTCGAACTCTGTACAGGAGTCCCAGTTTTTTAGAGGCATTCTTAGCAATGCTTCTAACATAATGTGTCCAGCTCAGGTTAGTAGTTAATGTTACACCGAGAATATCATTATCAATACAATATCTACAGCGAAGATTGCTGTCGCGAAGATATGGTAGGGGCTCCACTGTAATTATATATTTTCATAGTACAGTATATAATAGATATCTAATATTTTCTTGCTGCTATGACTTGATATACTAGTGGACCAGCCTCACGTATAATACTAAAGATCTTCGATAGAACTAAAAACTTGACTCGATGGTACAAAAATACAAAAAAAATCCGAATTTGCCCCAGTTCACGGTACCCCTTTCAGTACCGGTGACGTCTTTTTAAAAATCGACACCTAAATGACACGAAAGGTCTTAAAAAAATCAAATAAGCTACCTTTTTTTTTGTCGTTGAACACCTCCAGTACGAACGGTCCGCCAGGCAGTAGAAACTCTTGTAAATGGTTCATCTGCCACAGGTCCTCCACTGCTTTCCATCTGCAATTTACAAGAGCTATGAGGATGTGTGTGAATTTATGTTTTGTTTTTGTGCGTTCATTGTTTTCTGATGTGTTGTCCCTATTCGGGCTCTGTCTGGAGTTAACCCCCCCCCCCCCCCCTCCACACACACACACACACACACAAAAGGAAAAAGTGGGGATTGGGCCTGAGTATATATATATATATATATATATATATATATATATATATATATATATATATATATATATATATATATATATATATATATATATATATATATAGATAGATAGTTCTTCTTGATCTACAAAAAGCGTTTGACACAGTAGACCATGATATCCTATGTAATAAACTACAAGCAATGGGCATAGGGTCTGTGAACTGGTTTAAATCTTATCTTAGTGGTAGAACCCAAAGAGTCAAAATTGATGATAATATATCTGATCCTATGCCAATTAACTGTGGGGTCCCGCAGGGAAGCATCCTTGGTCCCTTACTCTTTCTCTGTTATGTGAACGACATGGAACTGAGCGTCTCATGTAAATTATTACTGTATGCAGACGACAGCGTGCTTCTGGTTTCAGGAAAAGACCCAATAAGTATTGCCGCTTCACTTTCCAAAGAACTAGAATCATGTAGTGAATGGCTAGTGGACAATAGACTATCTCTTCACCTGGGCAAGACGGAAGCCATCTTATGTGGAACAAAACGCAAACTGAAAGACATTGTGGGCATCTCGGTCAACTGTAATGATATTCCTATAACAACAGTGTCACAAGTTAAATATCTCGGACTAAAACTGGACGCGAGTTTGTCAGGTGAAACAATTTTGGAATCTATCCTGAGTAAGTGTAGAGCATGTATAAAATACCTGTATAGACAGGTGGGATGCTTGCCCGCGGCGACCAAAAAGACCCTCTGCCAAGCGCTTGTTCAATGTCATTTTAACTATTCTGTGTCATCCTGGTACTCTGCATCATCTAAATCGGCACAGCACAAACTTCAGGTCACTCAAAATAAAATGGTTAGGTTCATGCTGAACCTAGGACCCAGATCACATGTTGGCCAGGAACAACTTCAGTCACTAGGTATGTTCAATGTCTCTGACAGGGCCAAACAAATCAGGCTCACTAATGCCTTCAAAATTTTCTATGACAGAGCTCCAGAGTATCTAAAGAATGATTTTGTTAAAGCAAATGAGAGGAGTGGACATAATACAAGAAACAGGATGTTTAATTTTAAGGTCCCGAGAATCCAAGGACAGGGTAAGCAAACATTCTTCTTCACTGCCATCAAAGACTGGCACGACCTACCCCAGTCAGTCCGTGAAAAGAGAACACTGTATTCCTTCAGACGTAGCCTGAAGGAACACCTGAACCGGACAGCTGCGAGAAGGGAGCACCAAGCTTATGTCTACTACTAAAATACGACATAAGAGATAGACAAACCAAACTGAAATGATTACTGATTACGGATTACTGATATTTATTATAGGATGTAAGGTATCTTAAAATAACCCCCTAGAAATACTTTCTCTAAAGTATCTATTTCTTTATCCTCCCCATTTCCCCAGCTAACCTAATCCCACAAGGACCCCAATGGAAATACGCCTAACGGCCTTATTGGGCTATCCTTAGTTGGAATTATGCAAGGCTGGTACATGTCATATTTGTAACATACTATGTGTACTACCTCTGTAAATTGCTAACTGAATAAATATTATTATTATTATTATTATTATTATTATTATTATTATAGATAGATGGGTAAAGTCCACTACATACTGTACATAAATTTATAAAAGTTTAAAGACTGTTTCGTGTGGTTGCAGTCTCGCGTCCTAAATGGAGTCATTCCGGGCGACCCTGTCATGGACTGCCTTCGTTTTTAAGTTCTTTTGTTTTGAGATCGAACACAAGTACCTGATCTCGAAAATAACGGTCAAATTAGATGCGTACGTAATGTTTGTGACCGTGAGCATAACCAAAATACTGCACTGTACTGTACTGTGCAGGAGAATAAAAAAACACATCCAAAATTGAACATGATAAGAAAATGGATCAACTGAAAACGGTGGTGCAATGGTCAACTCCTCTGTGATAAGTGTCCATGGAAGGCTTTAAAATATTGCTTGAAAATAGTAAATATTGTAAAACAACTACTAAAACTTTGAAATGCACCCACAAATAAACCAAACTTTTAGGCTACTGGTATTCTTTTGGCATTAGGTCCAGGTCTGAATCTGTGAATTTTATCGTCCATAATGAAGTGTTCGTATCGTACAGTATACTACTTGCCAATACTGTATGTGCCCAACCCCGAAAGGGGTTGACATAGGGGAGCTATCTCCCCGCCAAAGGCGGCTTTCTAGGGCCTTTCCTAGCTGATGCCGAGAGGATTGGGTTCTAGTCATGTGGTGATGGGCTGGTCTATCAGAGTGAGAACTGAGCGATCTCTGCCATACCCATAGCTTACTCTGACTGTTCCTTTTACTTATGCATTTTCTAGATCTCAAGTGACGGTGTCTCTTCCGTGGATTGACCTCCCAATCTACTAAGATTGGAAGCCAAAGCGTCACATTTTTCCTTTGCCCCTTAACTTTCTCTCCATAAATGCTGAGGGGCACAGGGCCCTGGGTGGGGCTTTGGTTTCCCGGGCGTTTCCGCACCCTCCTCAGCTCCCCACCATGGAGTGGCTTCGGTCACCCAGGCAATATTGTGGTCGGCAGGGAGGGTTCTGTGGGGGCGCTCGGTTATGGCCTTGGCCTTGCTCGGGGCCTTGGGGCTGTTCGGCCAGGCAGCTTGGGGAACAACAAAAACTGTAGGTGTCATTCCTGCAGATGTGTAATAAAAAAATATATAAAAATAAGGTTGGACGCAAAATTTGGCCAGACCCTACTCTACAGATGACCCCATGCGACGGCCTAGTACAGTCAGACCACCCAAAACGCGTTTATATGGACGGAAAAGCGTGGTGCATATTGGGAATTCGCGTACAGTAATAGGAATAACATAACTTATGGAAGAAGGTTGTAGGAACGCTAAAAGCAGTAACAAGAAATAGGGTGGTCAGTATGGAAGTAAAGAAGTCCTTGCATGACAGTGTGGTAATCCCGACACTGACTTACGGAAGCGAAGCATGGACGTTGATTGAGAGACTCAGACCAAGAGTGAGAGCAGTGGAAATGAATTACTTAAGGAGTGCGTGCAGAGTTACATGGAGGGATAGACAGACTAATGAGGAAGTAAGAAGGAGGTGTGGTGTGGAGGTAGATGTGCTGGAAAGTGTGAAAAGGAACAACTTGAGATGGTTCGGCCATATGGAACGTATGGAAAGCGAGAGAATGACTAAGAGGGTGTACGAGAGCGAGGTGGAGGGACAGAGAGGGAGAGGTAGACCGAATGAGAGGTGGAAGGATGGAGTGAGGAAGTACATGAACGAAGGCGGTGCTGGTTGGAGGGAGGGGCGTCGACTGATTGGGGACAGAGGTGCATGGGGGCGGTTCGTTTGTGGCCACCCCTTCGGGAATCACGGTGTCAGGCAATAGATAGATAGATAAATAACGTATGGAGAAAAATACATATGGCCGGCAGCCCGCCCCAGAGCCCAGACACACACATTTTCGATCTAAATCAATAATCAATAGTTAAGAAAGGCTATAATAAGCCTACAATAATAGAAACATAAACAAAGACCATTGCTTACCTTAAAATTAAATGCTTAGCAAGTGTCCAGGATACGTAATTAATATTGCGTATCCTGGACACTTGGGCTAAGCATTTAATTTTAAGGTAAGCAATGGTCTTTGTTTATGTTTCTATTATTGTAGGCTTATTATAGCCTTTCTTAACCTTCAGACTCATATGATGCAGAGGTTGCCAGATTAGAAATAGAGTTCTCTCACTCTTATAATTACCTCTCCAAAATTAGTTTTCTGCCCACAGCTAACTCAAAGACAACTGCAGAGGTTGAAGTAACTAAACTAAAGGTTTCTAAATACCCCTGATGGTAACAAAGCCTACCGGTATATAGATTTTTATCTGGTATTTCTTTTGACTTGAGCCATCCGTCGAATGTGAACGCAGCCTAGAGGGGATACTCGTGGACGTAAACAAACCCTCACCCGCCTCCTCCAACGATATCATTAACCTAACCTGGGAGTGAGGGCTGCCTGGCTGCTCCTCCCAGCACCCGCTGCTCATAAAAATTATATAGAAGCCGTTAAATTACCATAAATTACTGCGGGAGAATGAAAAGCACCTTCGAGATTGCGCGTCATAACAAGAGTAAACAGGGGTTGCGAGGGTAAACTCGTCCGAAATTATCATAAATCATCTAAATATTCTTAACTTAACCTAGGGCCAGGTTAGCATAAACTGAACAACAAGATGTGGAAATACAGTCGAGCCAACCAGGCCAAGTGGTACAGTACCGTATATCTCTATTGGTCTAACTGATAAGGTGTCTGCCTCGTAACCCAAGGGTCTCGGGTTCGATTCCCATCCTAGGTATACTTTCGGGAGGCTATTTTCACAACAAACGAAGTTTAGGCGTTGGTAAAATTGTCAAGATGGTTCATAACCCCTCTTTCGGGCATGGTATAAAAACCTAATCCTACAAGTACTGTATTATTAGTGGGGGCTGCCGCACCCACACCCCCACTAATACGCTATTCTGCGAGTGTGTGGTTGTTGCAGCCCCCATTAATAATTCAAGGTTAGTTTAGGTTACGGTTATTCTGATGATTTACGTCTTTAATTTTGAAGAAAGAAAAAACAGGTCAAATTAGACACAAACATAACAGTGTGTGAGGTGATACGCACGATAATACAACCTTTACCACCGATTTTATGGCATAGACCGGAAAGCCCGAGTCTAAAGAATTAAGTTTTTACCATGTGTACATTATGAAGCAGACAAAAGACAAAGCTGCCTGTAACAAGTGGCCCCCTAAAATTTAGTAGAGTGAAAGAGAGCCAAATTCAAGAAGCATTAGAATTAAAATGTCTGGACACACTTAGCTTGTTCGTTTGAGAGTACCGGTACAGTACAGTATTTACAATTTTTGTATCATCTGCAAACTTTGAGATTGTACAGGTGAGGCCCTCATCTATGTCATACATATAAACTAGGAAGAGCACTGGCCCTAGATCCGATCTCTGGGGTACCCCGCTAGTTACATTGGTCCATTTTGATGCTTTACCATTTATGACTACCATTTGCTTTCTTTCACTGAGCCAATTTTCCATCCATCTCAACACTCCCCCTTGTATTCCATGCACTTTTAATTTTATCAATAACCATTTGTGGGGTACTTCGTCAAAGGCCTTTTGAAAATCAAGGTATATAATATCTACAGCTATACTCTGAGAATTGCCCGGCGCGACCGCAGCCGCTCCAAGGACGCGTGCCCCCAGGGAGGGGGCAGGGGATAGTTGTGGCGGTTTGGCTCACGGAAGCGGCTCCCCATGGTCGGCAGCCTGCTGTCCTCCACTGTCGGTGATCTTGTCCCCGGACGGGAGGGTCGGCTGCCATCCATGGTCGGCAGTTCCGGGAGGCGGTCCCACGGCATAGACGCCGCCACTCCAGGACCTGATCAACACCACCCACTACACTACATGACAACACACCTACAGACACCAAGAATTATCAAAACAACACCCAGCACACGCTATCACACACAAATACTGTCTTCTCTCCCTCCCTGCCCACCCCAAACCAACTTCCGGAAGCACATCCATACTCATATCACTCGCCGTTCCATCCACTCACTCATAGACAACACGCAGCTGCAAGCACGACCTCCCGAAATCCATCCTTCCGAATCCTCCCTTCCTCGCGAGGACAGTCCACCTGGCCAGGCTGAGATGCGGACACCATCCAGCTCTTCTGAGCTATCAGAAGAGACTGGATAACTCCGTCGTCGACACCTGCCCGGGTTGTAACACAGCACCCCATACCATAAAACACATCATAGAAGACTGCATTTCACACAACCACTTACGGCAACAACACAATTTACACTATTTGAGAGCTCTGTGGGAAAGCCCGACCGTGGCCATGGCCTTCCTTAAGGACTCGGGGCTGTTCGGCCAGGCAGCTTAGGGAACAACAACAACAGCTATACTCTCATCATATAGGTTGAGGATATCGTGGAAGAAGTCCAAGAAAGTTCATCAAGCTGGAACATTTGTCACGGAAGCCATGCTAGGTATCTTTGAGTAGGATATTTTCCTCTAAGTGATTTACAAGTCTGTCTCTTGTGAGTATTTCTAGAATTTTACAGAAAACCGAGGTAATACTCACTATTCTATCGCTACTACAATAATCAGTGTTCCTCGGAGCTTTCCCAGTGTATACCACCTCCTCTACGTAGGGTACGTAGTACCCGCCTTGCAACACAATCCCACCCCTACTCTGTGCAACTCTCCAACCCAAGAGTGAAACGCTATTCTCAGACTTTCTTCTATTCAACTGCTGAGCTCTGGAACTCTCTCCCAAACAAACAGACTTAATCTAGCCCCAGCCAAATCCACCGCAACCCTGCTCACAAGTTGGACAGGAGAACACGAATACATCCCTCAACTCACCATAAACAACACACCCCTAACACATACACACACACCCAAAATCCTAGGAGTAACATATGATACTCATATGACATTCAAACAGCACACCACAAACATTAAAAAGAAACTGACACCCAGACTTAACGCCCTCAGGTCACTTGCTCACACAAAATTTGGACACAACAAAGAAACTACCTCCACAGTATATAAACAATACATAAGATCAGTGATGGAATACGCAAGCCAGCCTGGGCTTCTAACCTAGCTGAAACACATCATAAGACCTTACAGACTATATTCAAAACAAAGCCCTGAAGATCATTACAGGCTGCACAGCTACTTCACCCACAGATCACCTACATCAAGAAACCAAAATCCTCAAAGTCAAAGACCATCTGGACATGAGAGGCACTCAATTCCTGGCAGCAGCCTCCACGAACCAAGACCACCCACTAAACTACATGGCAACACACCCACAGACACCAAGAAATATCAAAACAACACCCAGCACACGGTATCACACACAATTATTGTCCTCTCTCCCTCCCTGCCCACCCCGAACCAACTTCCAAAAGCACATCCATACTCATATCTCTCACCGATCCATCCACTCACTCACAGACAACACGCAGCTCCCTTCCTCATGAGGACAGAGTCCACCTGGCCAGGCTGAGATGCGGACACCATCCAGCTCTCCTGAGCTATCAGAAGAGACTGGATGACTCCGTTGTCGATGCCTGCCCGGGATGTAACACAGCACCCCATACCATTAAACACATCATAGAAGACTACATTTCACACAACCACTTACGCCAACAACACAATCTACACTCAATGAGAGCTCTGTGGGAAAGCCCGATCGTGGCCATGGCCTTTCTCAGGGACTCGGGGCTGTTCGGCCAGGCAGCTTAGGGAACAACAACAACAACTCTCTCCCAGAATCAGTCTTTCCCTCTTCCTATGACTTAAATTGCTTCAAACTCCGTGTGTCCGGACATTTTAGCTCGAACGTCCCTTGATTTCGGCCCTGTCACTCTTTGAAATCTGGGGGAGGCACTCGCTGCAGGCAGTTATGCCTTTTGTCTCCCTCATTCACATAGAAGAAAAAAAAAAAAAAAAAAAAAAACATTCCGGTTGCAAGGATAAACACTCGTCCGCAAGATCATCAATGCCCACATATTTTCATTTCTGAATCAAAATATTGTACGGGTTTCTAATGCCATATCGCATAGGCCAAATCTGGAATTATACAGTGTGTCAAACTAGAGTAATTTTGTTTAACCCTCCAGACCCGGTTGGGCTCTGAGAAACCCATAACAAACACGGCCCGCGCAACCCGGACGGGCTCTGAGGCTCCGAGTGCTTGCGTACAGTGGTCCCTCTCATTTAGCGAATTCATTAGTCTAGCCAAACCATCGCCAAAAGTGAATTTCGCCAAACGCGAATAGTACTTTAAATGGGAAAAATATCCATTAGTGTTTGACGAGGCCCGAGTTCACCCTTTTGGGCCTTTTCAAACCGCCCGCCATGCGCATCGTCGATCGGCGACACACTCGGCGCCGTCTGCTTACTCTGTTTTTGCTAGAAGACATAGACCTAACCTATATATCTCCACAAAGAATTGACCTAACCTAGGTTAGATGTATATCAGGCAGCAGAATTCATTGTTATCTTGTGAATAGTCTTATTGATAAGGAATAACCACATAACCTTAGCAACAAGTTGCTAAGTCACTAGCTAGCCAGACCAAGAAATGGTCTAACCTAGCTTAGATATATATCAGGAGGTATAAATCACTTTTACCTTGTGAATGGTGAAGACTAGAATTTTCTATACCAACTGCTTTTCGATTGAGCAAAATAATGAAATTGGTTTTGGATCCGTGGTCACTTCTTTGATTAATTATATTTATCGATTGGGCCCCTGAGTCAGCTGATGCGCGCGTGTGTGTTTGTGTGTCGCAGACTGTTCGGCACAATAAACAAAGCAAAACACAAAAGATATGAGGTTCACAAATCGGTTTGGTCAAGATTACTCTGTTAATATACGTTTATGAAATATACCTGGGATATTCTCGCTATCCAAGCAGCTCAGTTAGGGTTTTGTGAGTAGGCCTAAGCCTATCTATAGCCTAGCCTCGGCCTAAGAGTAACTCTCAATACGGCGCTCTACTGTAGCCTACATGAAACATTAACAGCAATAGAAAAGACAATAGATAATAGATAACAGATTTTATTTACCATGAATTATTTAGAGTTAGGCCTGGTGAGACTAGCTTGCGGGCGGCGCATTCTGGGCCGACGCCATTCCGTGACGTCAGCATTCTCGCCAAAAGTGTATTTGAAGCGCCAAATTCGGATTCTGGTACCATATCCAACCTATCGCCAATACTGTGTTTCGCCAAGCTGAAATCCGCTAAACGCGAGGGACCACTGTATATTTATATTTACTGTCCTTGTTTTTTTTGTTTTTTGTTTTTTTTAGGTGTGTTATTTCACAAGCCCTGTCGGAAATTGCAAAAAAAAATATTATCAAACAATCTTAAAACACCAATGCAACACAAAATATTTACACGCTCGTGATTACGTTCCCGGCTATTTTGACTGCTGTGGGATACACTAATAGGTTGAGGAGGCCCTCACCCCCCACAGGACTTATTGTCATCATCATATATATTGCCAGCAGGGGACAAATAACAGAAAAAAAAAAAAAAACGTGAAACTACGACCTATGTAATCATGACGATCGTACACCCGGATACTACAGTACAGTACTGTACAACCTTCCCCATTTTTTTTTAGTGATTTAGGGAGTCGGTACCGGTACTGTATATAAAGTATATTATAATGAATTACCGACGGTTTGGACATACTGTACTGTACAGTATATGCCAATGAAGTACCGGTACATGATATAACTACTACTGTACATAATCCTAAATAATAGATCATAACTTCGACCCGGTATAAAAGGAGAATAATACCCAAACACGTAACTCACCCCCATCCTCCGACGACAATATTGTCTGATTGTCATTAATTAACCTCCATTAGCCTAACCTGACAACCTGACCTAACCTGGGGCCAGACCCCTATCTATCTATCCATTACCTGATGCCGTGATCCCAGCAGGGGTGGCCACGAACACCCCCAATCACCCCTTCACTCAAATACTTCTTCACTCCATCCTTCCACCTCTCTCTCTGTACTTCCACCTCACTCTCGTACACCCTCTTAGTAATTCTCTCGCTACCCATACGTTCCATAAGGCCGAACCATCTCAAGGTGTTCCTTTTCACACTTTCCAGCACATCTACATCCACACCACACCTCTCTCATACTTCCTCATTCGTCTGGCTATCCCTCCATGTAACTCTGCACGCACTTCTCAAGTACCGGTACCGGTAACTTATTTCCAACCCTCATGGTTTGAGTCTCTTCACAAACGTATATGCTTCGCTCCCGTAAGTCAATGTCGGGAATACCACACTGTCATGCAAGGACTTCTTTACTTCCATGCTGACCACCCTACTTCTTGTTACTGCTTTCGGCGTTCCTACAACCCTCTTCCCCATTTGCACCCTCTACCGCACTTCCTCATCCATACAGTACGGTACTCCCATACTTACTGAACAGTGTCAACACACTGCCCAAATACTTAAATGAGCTGACATTCTCCATAACGTGACCGTTCAACCTCACCTCACACGCTGTGGCTGCACCCATTTCAAAGACCCTGCTGCTCTTAAAAATTATGTAGGAGACATCAAATTACTAGCAAGCACTGCAGAACTCGGGAGAGTGAAAAACATCTCCGAGATCACGCATCATAACATTAGAAAACGAAGGTTTTGAGGAAAAGCTCTTCTGAAAGATCATAAGAAAATGGGAGTCTGCAGAAAGCCGATTGGCCTAAGCAAGGCAGATCCCTGTCCCACACAACCCCAATTACAAAGCCCAATTATAGGCTCAACACTCTAATACCCTGAGGATCATCTTACCAAAACGGTTAGAGATTAACGCAGGATTACGGGGTCTGCAGAGCGCTGATTGGCCCAACCCGGCTGATCCCCCTTCACACCCAACCCTTCTCGTCCATATGCTTATCCAATTTTATCTTAAAGCTCCCTACCGTTTTTTATCCCACTATAGCACTTGGTAGTCCATTCGGACCATTCCACCCATCTACAACTCTGTTACCAAACCAATATTTGCCTATATCTATTCTGAAACTAAATTTATCTAATTTGAAACCATTGGTACGAGTTCTTTTGCTATCACTGAGCTTTAGTACATTTGTCATGTCCCCTTTGTTAATCCCACTTGAACACCTCTATCATATCCCCTCTAACTCTGCGTCTCTCTAACGAATGTAAACCTAATTCTTCAACCTTTCTTCATACGGAAGATTTCTAATATTATGGATAATTTTTGTCATTCTACGCTTTACTCTCTCCAATGAATCTATGTCCATTCTGTAATAAGGACACCAAAATTGGACAGCATAATCCATATGGGGTCTCACTAATGACAAGTAAAGTTTTAAGATAACATCAGTTCTGTTACTCACACTCCTAGAGATGAACCCGAGAATCCTGTTTGCCTTATTACGAACGCTTATACTGTACACTGTTTTCTAGGCTTCAAATCATTGCTAAACAAACACACCTAGATCTTTCTCGCAGTCTGAATTTTCTAATTCTAAATTAGCTAGTTTATATTTAACATTTGTTTGCATCTTCCCTATCTTTAATACCTTGCATTTGTCAATGTTAAACTTCATCTGCCAATTTACTGACCATTCATATAAGGTATCTAGATCCCTTTGGAGGCACTCTATATCGCTATCTGAATCAATTGATCTCCCCATTTTAGTATCGTCTGCGAATTTACTTATCCTACTAGTTATACCTAAATCTAGGTCATTTATGTATATAAGAAACAACAGGGGACCTAATACCGATCCCTGGGGGACACCACTTTTGTCTGCTCCCCACTCTGACTTGGTACCATTTATGCTGACTCTCAGTTTCCTACCAATTAGCCATGACCTAATCCATCCCAACAACGACCCTCCTATTCCATGTGCCTCAACCTTTCTCATCAATCTCTCATGAGGGACTCTGTCGAAAGCTTTACTGAAATCTAAATATATAATATCATATGACTTGTCACTATCTACTGCTTCATATACCTCTGAGAAAAAGCTAAGCAAATTAGTAAGGCAAGAACGTCCCTGAGTGAATCCATGCTGAGAAGAATTGATTAAGTTAAATTTTTCTAAGTGGCTTCTAATTTTCATAGCAATAATAGACTCTAGCAACTTTCCTATGATTGATGTGAGATTAATGGGACGGTAATTGGACGCTATCGATTTATCACCTTTTTTGATGATCGGAACTACATTTGCAAGCTTCCAAGGTTCTGGAACTAAACCTGTTTCTAATGACTTGTTAAATAAAAATGCTAATGGGTTACTTAACTCATCTCTGCATTCTTTTAATATTCTAGCGGTAATTCTGCATAACTACTACTCCTGTTATTTTTGGTTTTCTTTATTTTCTTTATGTATTTTAATGCATTGTAAGTGTGTATTTTATTGTTAGAAAGTGCGGAAAGCACTTCTTATTAGCATTTGCATTGTTAATTGTAATTATTCAGATACCCCAACAATTTAGGAGTTTACTAGATTTAGTCAACTTTGAAAAGACATTAGCCTAACCTAACAACCTTACCTAACCTATCCTAGTATTATGGGTGGGGGCTACCGCCCCCACACCCCCGCTGATTAGGTATTAAAACTATACAAAATTGATGGGATAAAGTCTATGGTGTTTACTCTGCAATCTTCAGCTTTGGCTGTCGATAACAGGAAAGTACCATTAAAAATGTACCGACTTCTTGTAGGTTAAGCTCCACTCTGATTGGCTACTAAACATCGGGGATGAGCCTCCAAGGAGGCTAGAATATAAACAAAGTGTCCTGGACTTGCTGTACAAAAATAACTCTGATAATGTTATAGGGGAGTGAAAATCAAATTGACAAAATAAGAAAAGTAGCACTTATCCGCACATCAGTAAGGTCCCCTGAGCAGGGTGCCAAAACAGAAATTATCCAGTTCTGGATCATTTTTCTAAGCTTACAAGGATCAACTTTGCGCGGCGTCCGCGGGGGGCACAGCCCCCCGCTACATAACAGGGTGTCCGGGGGCCTACGCCCCCCGGCCGCCGGAGAAATTTTGAGATGTGAAGGTAAATATACGCACAATACATGCTCAAAATTTATTAAAAGGAATGAATAATATTGTAAGTAAAAGGGATGTTATGTATGTTTACTGGTGTTTAATCAGGATACTAGGGGAGCTGGCTGCCTGTACTTCAGTCTCAAAGAGAATCACTTCAGGTCCACTAATATAGGCATTGAAAACAGGTTTTTAAATTATTCTTAGCAGTCCCTGTTTTAGTTTTGTAACTTTTGTCCAATAAAGATTTCATGTATATTTGTTGTTGCATTCCAAGAACTATTACATACTTAATTTATATCCTTTCATATGATACATGAGTTACTATAGAGTACTGGTTAAAATACATACCAGTACCAAGTTTCAAGAATAAACTTTGATTAGAACATTTGTTTGTCTATTATTTTCCCTGGGCCGAGTAAAAAATACCTGGGTAGGCTATTCCCATCTCGGGTTAAGTACAATCTGTAGGAACGTAGAAACTTACTTTAATTTTCACAACTTTAACCCCTTATTGGCGGCGCTCGACTTAAGTCGTGCACCAATTTGCAGCAAGTTAGGAGCATTATTAAGGCTTTTAAAGGGTTAAAATCGAGTGCAAATGGCCGGGAGCGCAGCGGGCCAGACAGCCGACTCCCAGGGCTTACCGCCGCCCATTAACTCATGTTCCCTATGTTCTCGAGAGGCCGGCAGTGTAGCCAGTAGTGAGCATAGCTGGGAAAAATATACCGCTATACGCTAAACTCCCATGTTCGTGGCACCACTGCAAGAGAACCACGAGTGCTACGTAGCTCGTTCTGGTCTTATTTTGAAGCTTTTAGCGCCTAGTTTTTTGCTGAATATATTTCTTTTCATGCAGATACTTGATTGATCATTCAGGAGGGCCTGAATATGCCCAAATGAGCCCAAAACCTAGACAAGAGTTAAAAGACTCAAGATTCTGCTAGGCTAATTCCGAAAATATTCAATCAAGTCTCCGTTACCCCCATGAAGTCAGGTTATAGTAATGACAAGACATACCAATAATATATGTTAGTTAGCGGGTGTGTGGACTGTGGGGATAGTGGCAGCCCCCACTTTGGACACTAAGACTAAGTAAAGTTAGGTTAGGGTAAGGTAATGCAAATTATCTACTCATAACATGATGAACAATTGAACAATAAACTACTGTACTATATTCCTTGAAGAAATAAAAACAAACAATTGTACATAAGGCTGCGGAAAGATTCTTTAGTGATACCCAAGTCATGGCCGGGATTCCGGGAAATCTATAAATGCACTGTAGACGGTAGGCCTAGCTGCTGGCTGTACACTTATTAAATTGTACCGGTAATCTGGCTAAAAAGTTACCGGTATACAAAATGAGAACATAGAGGCAGGGTGCAGATCCCACTTTGGACACTAAGTTTGGACTTTGGTTAAGGTAAGTTATTGCAAATCTTCCACTCATAATATAAACTACAATAAAATAAGATACCAGTAGATAAGATACTACTGTAGCCTATTCTGCCTATAGCCTATACCTTGAAAACAAAAACAAACGGTAAGACTGCGAAAGTATTCTTCAGTGACAGGTCTACCCCTATAATCCCACGGCATGACGGCAAACTGTTATTGTCATAGGCTATAGCCTAGCCAGGGTGTCGAATGACGCTGTTTTTTTGAGTGATAACACAAATGAACTTTCTGTATAATGATAAAAAAATAATAATCCTAGGCCTAGCCTACGTATTTTTATATTAGTATTTTAAAAGTTAAACATCTAAAATAGGCCTAGGCTTACTGTGTTCCAAAACTCAAGAGTAGCCTAGGCTAGGTTAGCCTAGCCTTACAAAAAAAAAATAAAAAAATACAGGAATGTTGGTCTAGGCTAAGTTTAATATACGCTTCCCAGGTCATTTTAACAGTTCTATTGCTTCTATATATCATATAATACACCATAGAGTAAGTTTTTAATAACTAGAAAAAAAGGTCATCTTCTAAATAATTACCATAATTGAGGACCTTCGCCGTTCCCGGGTTAAGAGTGGGCTCTGAGTCTTAGCCTACCAGAACCAGATTCCCAGCTGCCTAGCTAACCTTATTTTTTACTGTCTTTAACCTCAAATCTTCCTTGATCTTCATTAGCCTATCAATACATTATACATAGCCCCACTAGTGGGGGCAGTCCTAAGATTGTTGGATAATGGGTTATCCTAAGCCTAATACGCCTAGCCTCAGCCTAGGCTACTCATTTCTGCTTCAAATCATCATTATCATCATAGGCATAGGCTAATACAAGTAGGCCTAGGCTTATCTGAAAAAATAATATGCTTGGCTACTTACAAAATCGCTGTTTGGTGCTTGCTAGAAGTCAGGTTTATCCAAAGTATCACCTTGAACTTATACCTTATATATAATGAGTTCCCCAAGATTAATATGCACAATTTTAGAATGTGCAGGGCACTCGCACTTCACATGAAGTCAATGTTATATTCCAGCCCCTTAATTCACTCTATTTTCCACAAATATATCGGTGTGGAAGTAAAATAGAATCCCAGCCACATCAAATTGATAGTAATAACGAACATTCTGATAGCGTAGATTTTCCGTCTAGGTCCAGTAGTTCAACAGGTAAAAATAAATTAGTTAAAAACAATAGAAAAATAGTTGCAAATACAAGTAATAGTTTGAGTGTTTATTATACAAATTGCAGGAGTTTATGTAACAAAATGAACGAACTTAGAGCACTGGTTAGCAAAGAAAATATAGACATAATAGCGCTAACTGAAAAATGGATTAATACAGAAACCAGGCATTTTTTAGCAGAGTTTGATATACCAGGATATAATTTGTTTAAATATGACCGAACAAGTAAGAGGGGTGGCGGTATAGCAGTGTTTGTCAGGAGTTCATTAAAAAGCTGTACTAAATCAGGTATTAGAGTAAATAATGAAAATGAAAGTGTTTGGGTAGAAGTTAACGAAGGTAGTGAGACTTTAGTTATTGGAGTTATGTATAGACCGCCAAATATGAGTAGAAATGACGGAACATCATTATGGGAGGAAATTAAAATAGCATCAAGGCTTAGCAACGTGTGCATTATGGGGGATTTTAATTTCCCTAATATAGATTGGCAGCAACAAATAGGCGACTCTGATTCAAAGGAGTTTATTGAGGTAGTACAAGATAGTTTTTTATCTCAATTCATAGATACGCCGACTAGAGGTGATAATATTCTCGATTTAGTTTTCAGTAACAATGAACATATGATAAATAGTGTAGAAATCGGGGACCACCTAGGAAATAGTGATCACAATTCTGTGTATTTTAATATACAATGGAAAGGTAATATCAGAGAGAATACAACATTAATACCTGACTTCAGAAAAGCCAATTATGGTGGGTTAAGAGAAGCCCTGTTAGCGGACCCTATGGTCAAAAAATTAAGTCGATCCAGGTGTCCAAATGAGTGTATCCTTTCTCAGGCACCTGTCATCTTAAGTCAGGAGGAGACGTCAAACTTGGTAGATACATACGATAATTTTATCAAGTCAGTATTCAATGCGCAAAATAAATATATCCCCAAAAGAAAATTTAGATCAACACAGAACCAACCCAAATGGATGAATAATAGACTATTAGATCTTCTAGGAAAAAAGAGAGGAATATATAGAAAAATTAAAAAAGGCGAAATTCACCTACTTGCTTACTATCAGAATCTATCACGACAGGTAAAAAAGGATATTAGTAAAGAAAAAAGAAATTATGAAATTAAGGTTGCCAATGATTCAAAAAATAATCCTAAAGCATTTTATCAACTATATAAATCCAAGGTTAGAGATGTAATTGGTCCCCTTAAAACTTCGATAGGAAATTTGACAGAAAGTGATTTAGAAATGTGCAGTACATTAAATAGTCAATTTCTTTCCGTTTTCACTAATGAAAATTTGGCACAGTTTCCAGAAGTCCGTAAGGTATACAGCGATAGTATAGAAAATAGGTTAAGTACGGTTACTATAAGTAGAAATGATGTGGTTAAGGAAATTGACAGACTGAAACCTCATAAATCGCCTGGTCCTGATGAGGTATATGCTAGAGTATTAAAAGAATGCAGAGATGAGTTAAGTTATCCATTAACATTTCTATTTAACAAGTCATTAGAAACAGGTATAGTTCCAGAAGCTTGGAAGCTTGCAAATGTAGTTCCGATCTTCAAAAAAGGTGATAAATCAATAGCATCCAATTACCGTCCCATTAGTCTCACTTCAATCATAGGAAAACTACTAGAGTCAATTATTGCTAGGAAAATGAGAAACCACTTAGAAACATTTAACTTAATCAATTCTTCTCAGCATGGATTCACTCAGGGACGGTCTTGCCTTACTAATTTGCTTAGTTTTTTCTCAGAGGTATATGAAGCAGTAGATAATGACAAGTCATATGATATTATATATTTAGATTTCAGTAAAGCTTTCGACAGAGTCCCTCATGAGAGATTGATGAGAAAGGTTGAGGCACATGGAATAGGTGGGGCGTTGTTAGGATGGATTAGGTCATGGCTAATTGGTAGGAAGCAGAGAGTCAGCATAAATGGTACCAAGTCAGAATGGGGAGCAGTCAAAAGTGGTGTCCCCCAGGGATCGGTATTAGGTCCCCTGTTGTTTCTTATATACATAAATGACCTAGATTTAGGTATAACTAGTAGGATAAGTAAATTCGCAGACGATACTAAAATAGGGAGATCAATTGATTCAGATAGCGATATAGAGTGCCTCCAAAGGGATCTAGATACCTTACATGAATGGTCAGTAAATTGGCAGATGAAGTTTAACATTGACAAATGCAAGGTATTAAAGATAGGGAAGATGCAAACAAATGTTAAATATAAACTAGCTAATTTAGAATTAGAAAATTCAGACTGCGAGAAAGATCTAGGTGTGTTTGTTAGCAATGATTTGAAGCCTAGAAAACAGTGTATAAGCGTTCGTAATAAGGCAAACAGGATTCTCGGGTTCATCTCTAGGAGTGTGAGTAACAGAACTGCTGATGTTATCTTAAAACTTTACTTGTCATTAGTGAGACCCCATATGGATTATGCTGTCCAATTTTGGTGTCCTTATTACAGAATGGACATAGATTCATTGGAGAGAGTACAACGTAGAATGACAAAAATGATCCATAATATTAGAAATCTTTCGTATGAAGAAAGGTTGAAGAAATTAGGTTTACATTCGTTAGAGAGACGCAGAGTTAGAGGGGATATGATAGAGGTGTTCAAGTGGGTTAGTGGGATTAACAAAGGGGACATGGCAAATGTACTAAAGCTCAGTGATACCGAAAGAACTCGTACCAATGGTTTCAAATTAGATAAATTTCGTTTCAGAAAAGATATAGGCAAGTATTGGTTTGGTAACAGAGTTGTAGACGGGTGGAATGGACTACCAAGTGCTATAGTGGGATCTAAAACTGTAGGGAGCTTTAAGATAAAATTGGATAAGCATATGGACGAGAAGGGTTGGGTGTGAAGGGGGATCAGCCGGGTTGGGCCAATCAGCGCTCTGCAGACCTCCATAATCCTGCGTTAATCTCTAACCGTTTTGGTAAGATGATCCTCAGGGTATTAGAGTGTGAAGCCTATAATTGGGCTTTGTAATGAATTGGGGTTGTGTGGGACAGGGATCTGCCTTGCTTAGGCCAATCGGCTTTCTGCAGACTCCCATTTTCTTATGTTCTTATGTTCTTAAATAACACCTAAACACATTTCCAAGTGTTCCACAGTTGATTGGCGGCAAGCTAATTTGACGTCATCATTGGATTATTCTCGGAAACACCACAATGGAAAACATAGCTGATATTGGTTCGTTGTTTTCCATTGATCCAACCACATATATACCCCTGAAAAACCAATAATTCATCATAAAATCGTACTAATTTATAGCTTACCTTATGCCTCAAGGTCTTGCGCTCTTTGTCAAACACATAAAATTTATATTCATTCACTATTTTTAAGAAATTAGAGACCCCATAAAATTAACACATACGAACAAATATCGTGTATTTTGCGGGAGTTTAACTGGGATCAGGTCAGATCAGAAAACTAACATTCAAACTTAAATTAATATTTTACATTATTCATTTCAGTGAAATTCAGTCAATATATTAAACACATGGAGTAGTTTAGTTAATATATACATAGTTTTAGATAAATACCTATTATTATCCTTTAATCTACATATTATTGAGCATTCGAGTGCCAATAAAATTACGGTAGTTGTGTTCGTCTTGACTCAGCCTTCGGCGCAATATAACATCGGAGTGTAGGGGTACATTGGTTGTTTGTTTGTTTGTTTGTTTTAGCGGACTCTCCCATCCAGGAGTTCGTTCTATGAACGATGGCTGTTTCCTTATTGTAATATATATTTGTTATATTGGTGCTAAAGTCAGTCACCTCATCCGAACCGAACAAGTTGTGTTTTCACAGTGTAAACAAATAGCTTTCATGACTCGAGCTCTGGATTTATCCGTCTATATTTACATTAGTAGCTGCATTTGGACTTCAATACAGGTGATATATAATAGTTCTAAGATCATAGCCAATGTAGAGTACAGTGTAGAGCAAAGCAACTATCGTTTGATGAGTGTAATGTAGAAATAGAATGGCAGGTTTAGCGGGGCTCCCGGCCGCCCCGGGACAGTCACAGGCTCGCAGCCAATTTCAGTATCAATATTTTTTCAGATGTTAGGTTCGGGATCACGAAGAAAATGGGCGAATTTTGGCACACTGCCCCTGAGTAAGGTAAGATCAAAACAAAATAATTCCACGAGACAGGAATCCCGTAATCGAGGAGTAGTTGTTCTGCAGAATAGCCCTACCCCATCCCTTTGCTCATGAGGGATGGTAACGACTCAGTGCTTGTGAAAAATCTTTAATGCGCCGAGCGTGGGCGCGAACCCGGGCCTTCTGGGTGGCCCGGTGGAAGTCCGAGACGCTAGTCACTACACCAAGCGAGCCGCTTGGTCCCTATTTTCCCTAATACATTATTTCTAATAGGGCTGCGATGCAGCGAAAGAGGTCTTGAATATTATCTATTTTAACATTTTGGTTTAATTCTAGTTTCGCTTTCACAGCATACTCATAAATTTCTATGGCTACTTTAGAGTTGTCATATACCATACTTAATTCCTATATATGTCCAAAGCGGCGGAAATGCATTATAAGGAATTATACCTACTGTAAAAAAAAATATATATTTTCTCCCCATATGCGGCACCATAGCTATTACATAATACTAGGTTAGGTTAGGTAAGGTTGTTAGGTTAGGCTAATGTCGTTAATGTAGTTTATTATCATTATATTACGTCTTTTACCCAGCAATTTCCCTGATCTTCATAGTTGGTCGGGAAGCTATGCCTTTACAACGGCGCCTCCCTTTTGTCGCTGTGTACGTGGAACTAGAATTTTACCAACATTTTAGATTCATAAATAGTCCACTAATAGGCCTATACTAGGTTAGGTTAGGTTAGGGTTAGGTTAGGTTTTGGTTAGGTTAGGTTAAAAATATAGCCTAGTTCAATGATTCTTAGTAAATAGGCATCTGAAAAACAGTTCCTCCCGCTACACAGGATCTTACCAATAGGCCTAAGTACCGACATTATGTTCTTATGTTCGTATTATTTTCATAGGCTAGGCTTCCCAAATCGAGTTGGAGGCACATGGGACATGCGGGATGCTGGGACATGCGGGATGCTGGGCAATGTGTCGAAATTGGGGTGCCTCCTACGTTCTGTAAGGAAGGAGGAATATACGTAGAAACCTAGGAACAGCATATTTACCTGTGCCAATTCGTATAGGCCTATATGGTGATTTATACCAATTTCCTCCGTCCGAGGATTTTTCTTCGCCGGTGACAATAACAAACGTTGGAAGTCGCTTTGTCTTCGGATGTCGTCGTCTTCTTCTTCTTCTTCTTTAGAACCCGCCCGCAGACCGTGCAGATCCACAGGGCTGACCTTTGTATCGGTACTGGCTCAGAAACGTTAGTAGGAGGGAAAGTTTAGAGTAGAAGGATAGTTTAACCCCTTCAGACTCATATGACGCAGAGGTTGGCAGATTAGCAATAAAAAATAGAGTTCTCTCACTCTTATAATTACCTCTCCAAAATTAGTTTTCTGCCCACAGCGAACTCAAAGACAACTGCAGAAGTTGAAGCAACTAAACTAAAGGTTTGTAAATACCCCTGATGGTAAAAAAGGCTTTTAAAGTATCCCTAATAGGCTCAACATTGCGTCATATGTCGGAGAGGGTTAAGATTTTTTTTTTTTTTATAAACCCCCCCCCCTCACCTCCGCTCCCCCCCCCCCCCCCTCCCTCACCCATTTCTCTTCCTCCACATTTTCTCCAATATCCTCTTCATCATCTCCATGTCTTGTGTTTCCATCTCCTGTGTTAACCCCAATAGCGCCCCTACCCCTCTATCTTCCCTCTGCTTAATCTCCTCCCACCCCCTCTCCCCAACTCTATTCCTCATGTACCTCTCCAACTCCTCTCTCTCCTCATTATATCTTGTACATTCGGTTACTATGTGTTCTACATCCTCCACTATTGGGTCTCCTCCCATTTCACATTGACTGCAGTGCGGTCCCACTCCATTCCATCTCCTTGTTCTCTCATTCGTTTCTAGCGATCCTGTTCTTGCTTTAAATAGGAGTTTCGATCCCCATCCCCCATCATAGTACAGTTCTCTAGTTCAGTTCAGTTGGAATTCGGGAAGTTTAGCCTTAACGTAGGCACTTCCCTAAGAGGTTTTGTTATTTTTCTTTTTGTGACTTTGTGACGTGCTCATTTTGTCTAAAAATAAATATATCTCATTTTTCATCCCTTTTTCTGAAATCTTCTTTCTTCTCTCTTCAGTCTTGTTTCTTCTCTCGTCTTACTTCATTCTTGTTTCTTCTCTCTTCAGTCTTCTTATTTCAGTTCTTTCAATTTTTTCTCTCGTACTCTCCACATTTGATATATTGTCTGTTTCACTCTATCGCTTATTTCTTTGTTAAATAAAAGATGTCCGATGACTTGGTTTTCATTTTCAATATAAGGCTGTTGGAACCCTGGATCTTTTATTCTGCATGCTTTATAAAATGAACAGTGTAGTAGAAAATGTTTTAGGTCTTCTGTTCCTTCCTTACACATATCGCATTGTGTCTCTCCTCCCACATGCCTATTTCTATCTTTTAGATTTAAGTTATTTGTCCTACATCTGTAAAATATTATAGATGCCTGTGTTGTCATAAATATCTTCCTCGCTCTTAATCTCCTTTTTATAACTCCTATACACTTCTAGGCTACTCTTCTCTGCCAACTCCTCTCGCCATCTTCCCGAATCCCAGTCCAGAACTCTTTTTCTAATGTCGTCCTTCTTAATATTTGCTAAATTTGTTTCTCCTAACTTCAAATTCCCTACATACTTTCTAATTTCTGCAGTTCAGGGATCTTTACTATTTCTAAGTTTTTCCTCTGTGATTCTTCTTAGCAAGTCATTACTTTCCTCTCCTACTAAATATTTAAGATATTTTATGTTACCTTCCATAATTCTTGCCTCCATTGATGAGGCTCCTATTTTACCCCTTAAGGTTACCTTTTGGGCATATCTGGGTGCCCCTAATATGTGTCTAAAAACCCTATTCTCTATATTTTGTAATTTATTTATTTATGTTTTTGAAAAACCTATAACATTCGAGCCATACAGGACTGCTGGTATCACAATACTTTTCCAATATGTTTTTCCAATAAGTATCTTATTACAACTTTGTGATATTACCGGGTATGTAAGGTTAGCCATTCTATTTGCTTTATCCAAAGCTTCTATTTTCTGGGTTTTAAAACATTTTTTATTATCATTAATTTGTATTCCTAGATATTTAATTTGTTTTACCACTTCTATTTCTCGTATGTTGTTTGGTTTGTTTTTCATATTAAATATTAGGATTTTACTTTTGTCTTTATTTATACTTAAGCCACACTCTCCCCCTATCTCTATTAATTTATCTATTACTCTTTCTGCTTCCTGGATTGTATGAGCCAAGAGTAGCCCGTCATCGGCATAAAACAATGAATTTATTTTGAAACACTCATCTACAAACCCTCTTTTATTTTCTAACTGTTTAATTATCTCATAAGTTATTAATTTAAATAATGTTGTGGACCCCGTACAGCCTTGTCTGATGCCGCTTGTTACCTTAATCTCCGTCTCATTTACTTGCCCCTTATTTATAATTGTACTATCTTCTTTATATATGTTACTTACTATGTCTATAACATTTGAATTTATATTGTAATCTTTTAATACTTTTATCAGTTTCTCCCTTCTGATTGAGTCATAGGCCTTTTTAAAGTCTATTGAGATTACTATGAGTGACCTCTTTTGTTTAAATATTTTATCTATACAGTATTTCAATATAAAAAGATTATTTTCGATTCTACCCTTATTTGTAAACCCACTCTGTGTCTCCCTTACCTCTCCATTCTCCCTAATGTGTTCTTCTATTTTATTTTTAATTGCTGTCGTCATGAAAAGTTTATATGATATGTCTGTCAGAGCAATTGGCCTCAATTCATTTACCTTTGGTTTATTTACTTTTGGTAACATAACAGTTTTTGACTTCTTCCACTCTTCTGGAATTACATTTGTGTCCATAATATTATTAAAGCACATTGCAAGTTTTTCTAAGCACTTATCACTTTGTGACAATGCTTTATAGCATTATATAGCATTTATAGCTTTATAGCATTTACCAGCATAGCTGGTTTTTCCTTCTCTCTATACGTCTCTAACTCCAAGGGGCAGAACGCCGTAGCAACGGCAGCTCCCTGAAGATTTAAGTTTACTTGATATTTCCTAGTTTACGTTCAATGGTTTTTATAATTCTTAATTAGATGTCAAACTTTTAATTATTATTTCTCTCTCTTCTTCCACATCTTATATAAAATCTCCTTTTTCTCTTCTAGATTTTCTTCTCTGAATAAATAATCTCCTATTAGGCCTATTCCCAGTTCATCTTCTTGGTATGGCTGTTGTAGTTCTTTAGCTTTCATTATTTATTGATGGGCACATGTTTCAGATCTTCATAATCATTGCCACATAGAGTGCATTCTACTTCTCCATTTGTGTCTTTTCCTATCGTTTAGTTGCAGAGTTCCACTCCTGGCCTTATACAGTATGATTGAAGATGGGCGGTTATCATACATTTTTCTTCTTTAAAGGTGAATTCCAGGGATGAAACCTATTAAAACTACAATGTTGTTGTTGTTGTTGATGTGTTGGAGGGAAGGTAGCAACTGAACGTCACTAAAACTACAATGTCCATTGGGATTATATCGATATTGCCCATATACATAAATTACAGTATATTCATGCCAAGTTATGACCCTGCATTAATCTTCGTTTTTTCGTTCATCCCTGTAGTTCACCTTTAAATGTATTGATTTGAAATGTTATCCTTTGCACCTTCATGCTGTAAGCCTGTAATGCAAGACCGACATAAGGATTATGTTTACATCCATTACGTCACTTCCTGTTTATGATCGTCACATTGTGCAAGTCCGACCCTGGTGTTGTCTTTCTCCGTCCTTGGGGAGAAAGTGTTCCTACATTCCCACCTTAGACGTCAAGATTCATAAGCACAGATGTTATATGAAGGGTTGGGGTGCTGAATAATCGTGAAATTAGACTGCGGTGTGATGTTTTAGGAGGGAGGAGTGTAAACAAACTTGGTGGTGGTGATGGTGGTCAGCCTGATTTTTTAGTGTTTGGTCAAGAGGAAGCAACTGCAGCATATCCGGCCCTGGTGCCTCTATAGCGGGAGTGTGTGTAGCCCTTCCTCTCTTGGCCTACACACTAAACCTGCCATAACAGTTACAGTAAGTGTCCACAAGACCACCATGTTTTCCCCTTAGGCCTAGGCTAGCCTATTTTGGAAAGCCAGTTGATTTTCCTGGTAAAAATCTTGGGTAGCCTAGGCTAAAATTCTAGCAATGGCTCCAAATCGATTTTTGGTCAATAGGCTAGCCTATAGGCTAAAGTTTGATAAATCTACAGTTATACTACCCCTATTTTGTCGCTATTCTGTTAGTACTAATGGGTTAATATTATTAGTAGTAGACTTAGTATGGTTTGATGATGCGCGGAAATGTATATTTGACTTGAAATAGATACATTGAAGTATTACAAACCTTCGCAAACTCATAAACAGGGAACGTGAGCCGGGTTTAGACCGTCGCGCACCCATAAACAGGGAACGTGAGGGGGAGTTTAGACCGTCGCGGAGACAGGTTACTTTTTGGTTAAGTTAGGTTAGGTTAGGCTAATGTTAAAAATACTAAAATGCAACGGTCCTCGGTATTAAACAACACTGTATATCAAATAAAAAAATAAAAACAACAACAAATTACCTGAAAAACTCTTATCTGGTTGGTGATAATTTTTTATAAAAAAAAAAAAAATCCAGTTTCCGCGTCTGGTGAACCATCCAAACACACGCTAAAAGGCGTGTTTTGAAGGGGGGAGGTAGTGGGGGAGGGGTAGTATAACTAGATTTACCTAAAGTTTAGCCTAGGCCTAGGCTATGTAGGACTAGGCCTAATTGGGGTCGAGATGTTTCGCAGCAACTTCAGCAAGTGACGTTTCGCCTCAGGTACGGTCAGAATCGGTTATGCCTGTTCGCAGAAAATGAAGGAGACTGTTCGCAGCAGGTTCATTTCACTATCCAAAATATGTTTATGCATTCAGTGCTTCCACAGTTTTTATTCTTAATTCCTTGGATAGCCTATCTAAAAAAAAATCCTTATTTTTTAACTTAGTACCCTAATTATATTTATATTTTGTATTCCAATAGGCCTACAAAGGAAATTTAGCGATATTTTTCTAGTGTAACTAGGCCTAGGCTATACATTTTTGTTTTACCATACTATCCATGATAGCCTACATTCTAGCGCATTCCCAATGTCAGTCTAGCGTATATTTGTGTCTCAATAATCTCAATTACCATTAATTTTCCTCTCTATCTCCACAAAATTTCCTAATTGGTGTAGTGTACTGGTTTTAGTGGTCATTAGCAGACATTAACCCGTCCAGTATATTATTTTCTGGCAACTAATAGACTATTTTATTCAGTTTAAGAAAGACTTATCAATTATAAAAGAATCTGTGTCTCTGTCTATGATTCGTGGTGCTGGAAAGTTTTAGTTTATGTGTGAGTTGTCTCAGGTTCGAGTCCCGGGACTTCCTCGTTTAATGTGTAGGCTATCATGTAATACCGTACCAGTTTTAACCTTTATAAATTATTACACGATGACTCATATTATTTCTACGTTCTGGCTGATATTAGACTGTTTTATTCATATTAGGAAATATATATGGAATGAATTGAGATAATGTTTTTCATTTCAAATGCATCAGATGGGATTCGAAATGTAAGATCCTTACTTAGCCGTATAACATCGTCCAGTGATGTTTTAATTGCATAAAATGTATTATTTTATAATTATATAATACAATACCGGTATATTAAGAAGCTGCATGTTGGTGTTTAACCTATTCCTTAAGTACTATTAAAACATACTTTAAAATATATATTAATAATAAAATAAAAATTACCCGTGTTGGTCATTGTCAATTTAGCTACTTGATTTGGTAGCCATGGTGTGGGTCGGTTCGCCGCAGTTCCAATTAGCGTCCGGGCTCGTTCGCTGCGGTAAAGCGAACCGTCACTTGCTGCGAAACTTCTTGCTCCCGCCTAATTAACCCTTTCACGCAGTTTGGACGCGTTCCTTGGATCGCGTACGGTATATCAGGATAATCAGGGATAGGCTAGCCTACTTTAAATCTTTGTGACCATCAGGGGTGTTCATAGGCTATAGGCTACCTTTAGTTTAATTGCTTCAACCTCTGCAGTTGTCTTTGAGCGAGTCGTGGGCAGAAAACTAATTTTGGAGAGGTAATTAGGAGATAAAGAAAGATAGCCTAATTCTATTTCAAACACTAGGCCTATCCTAAGCGGCAACGGGATGGATGTAGAGTTCGGGCGTACGGTCGTCATTGTTTACATAGGGCGATCGCCGCGGTCGCACTTACGTTCCCGTCTATTTCGACGCTATATTTTTTGCTATTTGCCCCCTGTCATTACTACATGAATACTAGGTTAGGTTAGGTTAGGTTAGGTTAGGTTAGGTTAGGTTAGGTTAGGTTAGGTTAGGTTAGGTTAGGTTAAAATAAAATAGACGGGAACATGATGGGAAAGGTCCGACGCCACATACGCGTAATGTAAACAAAGATGGCGGTACGCCCGCTCACTACATCCTACCCGCGGCAACCCCCATGTTTGAAAGGGTTAGGCCTAAATTGGGCAAGAGTTGTATTATTGGGCGATTCACCTACCTCTGACTGGGTATAAACCGTATATCCTAGTGTTTACTAGGTCATCATTTGATCAACTATTAAAATGTGATAGCTACAAACCAAATAATTGTATATTTTGCTTTTGTGTCTACAGTATTTAATATTCTGCCTCCTGTGCTATAGATGGCGCGCAAGAGGGAGGAGCGAGCCCTCCGCAATGCTCAGCGTGCGGCAAGGAAGGCCGCTAATGGTGGCTTTCCTCATCCTCAGGACCCCAACTTTGTTTCTCTCAAGCAGCAACTGGTGGCCATGGGTCTCACACTCAGGGAGATACCGGGAGATGGGTAAGATATTCATAATTTGTTCTGTACAAGTACGGTAGTGAAGACCATCCAGGAGTCCCCCCAGTGGTCCAAAGATCGAGTCCAGCTCAAAGCATTGAATGTTTTTCCCAAGCATTGCTAGCTGTTACAGTCTATCTTGAGCAGAGGGCAGGTGCCCAACCCCGAAAGGGGTTGAAATAGGGAAGCTATGCCCCCGCCAAAGGCGGCTTTCTAGGGCCTTTCCTAGCTGATGCTGAGAGGATTGGGTTCTAGTCATGTGGTGATGGGCTGGTCTATCCGAGTGAGAGCTGAGCGATCTCTGCCATACCCATAGCTTACTCTGACTGTTCCTTTTACTTATATATTTTCTAGATCTCAAGTGACGGCGTCTCTTCCGTGGATTGACCTCCCAATCTGCCAGCCTAGAGGTTGGCAGATTGGAAGCCAAAGCGTCACATTTTTCCTTTGCCCCTCAATTTTCTCTTCATGATTGTTGAGGGGCACAGGGCCCTGGGTAGGGCTTTGGTTTCCCGGGCGTTTCCGCACCCTCCTCAGCTCCCCGGCTTGGAGTGGCTTCGGTCACCCAGGCTTTATTGTGGTAGGCAGGGAGAGATCTGTGGGGGCGCTCAATTATGGCCTTGGCCTTGCTCGGGGCCTTGGGGCTGTTCGGCCAGGCAGCCTGGGGAACAACAACAACAACAACCTTGAGCAGATAGATGAAGGGGTTGGGTTGGCCTATAAGTCTTCTTGCTGTTGCAGCCTTAGCCTGGCTGACCCAAGGTCTTGATCTAAGTGACTCCACATGGGGACCTTTAGGTACAGTATACTGTACTGTATATTAAGTTATATCAAATTTGTTGTATTCTCCCATATGTACACAACCCAGCTAGGATATTAAAGACCTTTATAGGACTAAGAGTTTGGTATCGGTTGAAAGCTAGTTTCATGTTTTGCATGAGTGCCGGTATGCCTTCATTGCCTTGGCCACCTAATAGCCACTCTATGTGCCGCACAGTCCCCCGTAGCATCCCTCTTAAATCCCCTAAAGGCACGGTCACCCATGGTGACTTTACTCGTTGCTACTTGTAGTGGCAAGTACTGTACTCGCTACATAGTCGCGGCTACTAAGCCGGTCACTTGTTGCTACTAATTTTGAGGTTAGTCGCTGTGAATATGGCAATGTAGTAGTCTTAGAACAACTCCATACTAGCCCAATGATGCGTAAAAAAGATGACGTTAGCAACACTGTGTACCGTAAAGTGGGGTAACTTCGTACTGCGGTGATAACTTCGGACATCGGCGATAATAAGTAATTAGACATTGTCATTATATAATGGAAACGCTTTTTATTTTATTTTTTTTGTGGGGTCCGTTTAGAGAAATGGCAAAGGAAGAGCATGTAAAAGTCCTAGGAAACTGACATGAGTATATGTACACTAAAAAAATATTATATATATGACGAAAATATGTAAATTTTTCGCTACCCTGCCAAACTTCTATCGCCCTGAAGAAATTTGTTTGTATGAATGATGTTGTGACTGATATAATTTTGTAGTAACATTACCAGAGACAACATCCACCAAAGGAAATTTGTTACACTTGTATAACGCTCTAGCTAGAACACTATCATTTAGCCGATTGTGTTTTAAAAAAAAAATTGCTAACTTCGGACATGGAACAAAACAATCGTTTGTTATTATTTGCCCTATGAAAATCATTCATAATACTTGTCCATCATTAACATGGTGGTAAAAGATCAAATAATCATTCTCTGAGTACAAAAACCCATAAAAATATGATAATATGCTAACCAATTTATGTATTTCGGATAATTCTGGATGTATAATATATATAAATTAGGAGAGGCATATATCTTGTCCAATTTTGTTTTTATCTGCCGAAAGAAACGCCAACAAATACGTTATACCTATAAAAATGCTCAAATTCATAAAAGTGTACATGCAGTGATATACAGTAGTATACATACCTATATATTTTCACTAGGCCTAGTTAATTTTTGAGTTATTGATTAGACAGCATTGGTTATTTTTCCTGCTCAATATTTTCTAAGAGTGAGCTCAATGCCTAACGAGAACAGATCCAAACAGAATATATGTTAAACATCGTATATATCCCCCTCCTATACTGATTATACAGGCCTAAAAGTATTGACTGTGCATTTTCCACTTAAACATCGGACAGGAATAAGCAGCAATAATAAAATATTCATATAAAATAGTAGGAGCTGAAAAATGAATGAAATAAGGCCACGAACGTACGTTCGAAGTTCTCCTCCGTTTGTCCGGAGTTATCCCAGCTTTCTTGGCAATCATTTTCTGTAAGAAATCACCTATGTCCGAAGTTATCCATACATGTCCGAAGTTTTCAACTTTTCAAGCAAACTTCGGACATCATTTAGGATAAGGATAGCTCTCTTATTATGGGGGATAATTTTAGGAGGCTTCCTGGATTACGGCGCACTATCACCATACATCGCTTGACCTAGTTAAATCTCTAGAATGTGTTTACACTCGGGAGCAATTGTTAAAAAAAAAAAAAAAAAAAATCAAAAAATTTCCGAAGTTACCCCATTTTACGGTACGTTAATCAGGCCGCCGTCATCTGATCACCCAAACACTCGCCTGTGGGAAGAGGCAGTATTGTCAGTTATTTTGTGTTATCATCATCTCCGACTCGTTGTTTCCCTCTGGGAAACCCCCGCTAAAGGATGGCCATAACAGAAATGCCTCCAGGCTACTTTGTTAAGACATGCCACCTTTCCCCGTGTCATTAGCAACTTTCCTCCCACACCATATACTGTTAACACATCCCACAGACCCTCCCAATCTACTTGTCGTAGGCCTTTTCCAAATCCATGAATGCTGCATAAAGTTTTCTGTTCTTGGCCAAATACATCTCTACCAACAAACGCATTGAGGCAATCTGGTCAACGTAGCCCCTGCCCTTTCTGAAACCTCCCTTGCCTATTTTGTCATCCGTTATCTTCTGCAGTTTCTCAGTTACTGCTCATGCGGTATCTTTCCAGGTATGCTAAGCTAGCTAATTCCCCTATAACTCTTACACTCCTCTTTACTACCCTTCCCTTTGTACAAGGGTACTATCACTGCTTTTCTCCAGTCCTCTGGTACACTTTCCTTTTCCCATTAGATTTATGCCATGTGGCATATGGTTCTATCGAATTTGCATATACTGTACTGTATTTTGGTGTGGAATGGCTTTTAGATATGTTTGGAATTTTTAGTGTATTTTTAATCGGTCTCTCAGGAACTGCTTATTTCGAGCGCTGGGGGACCAACTGGATGGTACGCCCAGCACCCACCAGAAGCACCGGCAGGATGTGGTAGCGTACATGAGGCAGCACCGCAACGACTTTGAGCCCTTCGTAGAGGATGATGTTCCTTTTGAGAGGCACCGTAAGTCTAGCATTTTGTGGCTTTTTGTTATCTGTAATGTATTTTTATTTGGGGGGGGGAGGGGGGTAGCCAGGTAACCAGTAGATCTCAACTAGTGCCAAGTAATTATAATGTAAAACTTGCAAAATAAACAAACCAAAACTGGGACGACACAAGATAAACGCAAAGGAGCTAATCAAAATCGCTATGTGGAAATAACAGTTAATAAAATAACCAAGTAAACCAGGAGTAGTAGATTAACCCTCTCGCTATCCTGTGGACGCGGGGGTTGCCAATTAGCATTCATAAGTAAAGTTCTCTCAATCTTATAATTACCTCAACAAAATTATTTTTCTGCCCACAGCTAACTCAAAGACAAGTGCAGAGGTTGAAGTAACTAAAGTAAAGGTTTCTAAACACCCCTGATGGTCACAAAGGCTTTTAAGTATCCCAGAATAGGCTTAAATCGCATCCTGTGCGTGAAAGGGTTAAGTTGAGGTTGGACTTTAAATTGACACTGATTAAGTTGGCCCTGGTTGAGATCAGAATGTCAATCCGGAGCAATATTGGTTGAAGACTTATATGAATGTGAGAAGGAATACAAGAAATTTACTGTGAAATAGCATTGTTTTCACAATTTGTTCATTTCCAAAGACATAATATGAACTATTATTTTATCCTTCTATCTATATATATACTCTGGCACATACCCCATTATTTATTATTTTATTTTTTATTTTTATTGGGGGTGGTCGACTCGAGACATACAGTACTGTACATACAAAATACGGATACAAAAAATAGACTAAATTAAAATGTAAAACTTGCAAACTAAACAAACCAAAATTGGGACAAGGACAATATAAAGTCAAATTAAATTATCAAAATCGCTATGTGGAAACAACTCATAAACAATGGACTTGGTTTTTGTTTGACACCCTGGTTGAGATCTACTGAAATGGTCGGGATGGATGTAGAGTTCGGGCGTACGGTCGTCATTGTTTATATAGGGCGATCGCCGCGGTCGCACTTACATTCCCGTCTATTTCGACGCTATATTTTCTGCTATTTGCCCCCTGTCATTACTACATGAATACTAGGTTAGGTTAGGTTAGGTTAAAATAGACGGGAACATGATGGGAAAGGTCCGACGCCACTACGCGTAATGTAAACAAAGATGGCGGTACGCCCGCTCACTACATCCTACCCAAATGGTCTACTGGTTGATTTGTTCTGGAACTGTCATGTTGTGTTTTGTTCTTATACTAATCCTTTCTCCCAATCCCTTAGAAGATTAATATGCAGTATTCGAGAATGCATAATATATCGTAGGACTAGGCTTGTGCATAAATCTTTAACTGTCTTGATAGCCTAATACTTAGTGTGCGGAATTTCGATGTGAGTATCCTAGGTTCAAGTCCTTGGAGTACCACTTGTATTCATTACTTTCATTTATTTCACTAGTTAGGTTTATTTGTAAATTAATTGGTGGGTTGGTGAAAACAAATATGATTATTATACTGCCTGAGAACAGCCCTTTTGTGAGGCATTGTGGGTCTCTATGGCTTTCTGTTAGATCTGTAATTATGTTATTTACATATCTATATACTCAGGCCCAATCCTTACTTTTCCTTTTTTTTTGGCTCAAGACAGAGCCAGAATAGGGACAACACAACAGAAAACAATGAACATACAAATCAAAATACAAATTCATACACATCTAGGTCATCCAGGAGAAGACCCAGAGACCAGGGTCACCAAGGTCCCTCCAGCACTCCCCCGGCCCCCGACCACCCGGAGAGGTTCCGATCTCGGCAGGCAGACATGCAGCAGAGCCGAAACCACAAAACAGTATTTACCTATCCTTTACCTAATCCTTTCTACTGAACTCCTACACATTTGTGAACAGCCCTCTGCAGGTCCTCTAATAAACTATGTGTGCACGTATGTGTGGAGGACTCAGTCTTAAAAAATGTATGTATGTATGTATGTACTGTATGTTGCGCCCTTCTGGGATAAGTAAAAGCCTTTGTGATCATCATGGGTGTTTAGAAACTAATTTAGGTACTTCAACCTCTGAAGGTGTCAATGAGCAAGCTGTGGGCAGAAAACTAATTTTGGAGAGGTAATTATGAGATTAAGATACTGTAATTCTATTTCTGAATACTAAACGCCAACCCCCGGTGCATGGAAGGGTTAATCAATGCTAGCCATGTACAACAAAGCGCTGGAAGTGAGATTCGGAAGTACACTTCTTTGACTTTTTCTTTTTTGGGGGGCTAGAATGAAATTAACATGGAGGGGTGTAGATTAGTATAGTAAGGGAATGGGTTAGAGAAATTCTGGAAGTTTTGTCTGTAAGTGTACGGTCGCGCTAATAAGTCATGTCTCAGCTGTCATTACATTTTGCTCGTTCTGTGGTGTATTAATGTCTGTCAGATGTTGAATAGGGTGGGTAAGTGTAGGAACATGTTTGTATATCTCACTCGAAATGAAGAAATCCTGTTTAGATATTGCTGATATAAATTATAGAACAAAATATACTTGGTACCGAGACATCACTTATTAGGCCGATTGTACTAACCTGAGCTGGACACATTATGTTAGAAGCATTGCTAAGAATGCCTCTAAAAAACTGGGACTCCTGTACAGAGTTCGAGAATTCTTCACTGACGAGCAGTTGGCCGTAATATATAAAAGTCATGTGCGTTCTCAGATGGATTACTGTTCACCTCTGTGGAGTGGAAGTGGAGTGGTTGTATTGAGGCAGTTGGACAAAATTCAAAATAAAGCTATTAGATTAATCAATAACCCTGCAATCACACAGGACCTTCCTACATTATCCATACATACATACATACATACATACATAAAATTTTAAGACTGAGTGTTCCACACATCAGTGCAGTTTCAGTCTCTTGTCCTAATGGCGGCGTTCCAGGCAACCCTGTTAAGGGCTGCTTCACTTGTCAAGTTCTTGGATTTGAGATCGGCGCGTATAGTCCGATCCCAGGTCTTCCTCGGTCCACCCCTTGGTGCAGCTCCCTCCACAATCACAGACCTGCATTTTTTCACCCAATTTTGTTCATCCATTCTCTCCACATGTCCATACCATCCCAGTCTACTTGTACGCATCACCTCGCTAATACTCTTTATACCTAAACGTCTCCTCAGCTCAACATTTGTTATTCTATCCTGTAGCCTGGCCCCACACATCCATCTCACCATTCTCATCTCATTACGCTCCATTCTGTTGACATCCTCTACTTTAACGGCCCATGTTTCTGAGGCATACGTCATTGCACTTCTAACACATGAGGCATACACCTTTCCCTTCAGGGGGAGAGGCATTCTTTTCATGGTCAGGATTGGCATCAATTCTCTGAACTTCCCCCAGCCACACCTAATTCTAGCAACAGTGGCAGCCTCGGCCCCACCACCGGCAGAGATGGTATCTCCTAGGTAACAAAACTTGTTCACCAGCTCCAAAGACTCATTTCCAAAATTCACAGCCACAGGATCATCACTTAACACAAGCTCGCTTTTGCACACTACGCACTCAAATTTCTCTATTTCTGACTTATCCTTCGGCAGGGGCCCCTTTATTCTACTACAGCGCTTACTCCCATGGTGTACCCAACATCGACAGATGCTACATTGAATTGAGTTAAACGCCCACTCCCTTTCCACACACTGCACATGGGTATGCAACGCTCTTTTCCACATTTCCTCGTCTCAATCTACAATGCATAACCTTGGTTTTGTTAATATTGACTCTTAAACCCTTGCTCGCCATGCCCTCTCTCCACTCTCTGAATTTGGCCTCAGCATCCTGCATACTGTCAGCTATTAGGACTAAATCGTCTGCATAAAACAGTTCCAACGGGAGTCCACCTCTAAAAACTCTAGACAGCGCCTCCAAGACCATAATAAAGAGGAGGGGGCTTAACACTGAACCCTGATGGACTCCAACACGGACTGCGAACTCATCACTCAGTACACCCTTCACCCTCACCGAACTTCGCGAATCCTCATACATCTTCATTATCACACGCACCAGCCACTCTTCCACACCAAGTTTCCTCATAGCCCACTGCACAACATCTCTATGTACCCTATCAAAGGCCTTCTCCAGGTCCACAAACACAAAGTAAAGATCCCTGCCTTTTAGTAAGTATCTTTCCTGTATCTGCCTGACTATGAAGATAGCATCGGTTGTACCACGTCCTGGCATAAAACCAAACTGCATATCATCAATAGAGATGCTTTGCCTGATCAAACCCTCAAGGACTCTCTCACAGACCTTCATGATTTGGTCAAGCATTTTCAGGCCCCTATAATTTCCTCTATCTAGCGCATCCCCTTTTCCTTTGTATATATTTACTATTACACTTTTGAGCCAATCCTCTGGGATTTTCTCATCTTTAATAATGGTGTTTATCAACTCAGTGACTAAGTTTACACCAATCTCCCCCTGAGGCTTTTATCATCTCAGCGACAATGTCGGAGCAACCTGGAGCTTTACCGTCCTTCATTTTATTGATTGCGTCGCTCACTACAACTGGTGCTATCAAAGGAGGGGGCCCAGATATTGGTTTTTCGATACTAAGCTGTTCCTTATCCCATTCAAACTCTACATTTAGCAATCGTTCATAGTGTACCTTCCATGCTTCTCTGATTTCATTTTCTGCATACACAATCTTCCCATTATCATCTCTAACACACTGTTCACCTATAATATCCCTACTGTAATTTTTAACTCGCCTAGCTAGGTTGAAGATCCCATTGGGATTGTCAGTGTTACACACTTGTTCGAGGACCAGGTCCTTAATGCGATTTTTAGCATTGTAAATAACTCTTGGCAGTTCGTTTAGCTGCCTGGTATTCCTCCCTGCAATTTTTTGTTTTAAAGTTAGGTAGGTTTGGCTGGCAGATGGGCATCACCCCCCCCCCCCCCCCAGAATAAACGTTGCATCCCTTGCATTATTCTACAGCAATTGTTCTGAGGAACTTGCTTCAATTGTGCCGCCTCTCCACATCTTTCCCCGTAGAACTAGGGCAGCTGAGAGCGCCCATGAATTTACACTTTCTCCTCCACAATGCAGAACTTCTGCTTATCAAAATTCATTTATCCCCAGAACTACTACTCTTTGGAATTCACTTCCCTCGAGTTGCTTTCCACAAACTTACAATCTACAACAGTTTAAATCCAGTTGTTACAAACATTTTATGAATGGAGGATGCCTTTAGGCACATGGACCTTTTTTGTTTTATCTGTGTTTTTCCTTCCTCCGTTCATTGTCTTTAAAAAAAAAATGAAATTATGGTTCCTGTGATAATTGAAGTTGTCCTATAGTGAGTAACCTGGCTGAGTTGGGGACCTATGCTGGCAACGACTGTATTGTGGCGTTCGCTCGTCTACACCAGGTGGTGGTCGTCATTCACCAGCTTAATGCTCCACTCTGGCAGGTCAGTCAAACTCTTAACCCTCTCCGTCATATATGACGCGATCGCGTCATATGGCGGTTTGCCCAAAAGTATCATATGACGTGATCGCGTCATTTGAACTTAGTGAAATAGCTCAATAATAAGTTTATGACACGATTTGTGTCATATTGAGCTCAGTAAGTTAGGTAAGTTAGATCATAATCTGTCGGTTGGTGACAACCCCAAATTCCTCCGACTTCTAACGGTCCCTCAGTGTGAGAAAGAATGTTGTGGGGGAAATACCAGGCGCTCGGGCAACCCCTAACTTACGGAACTAAATATGACGGAGAGAGTTAAGGGGAGACAGACCGTTTTTATGGTCCCCTTTCTCCCTTGTGTTTAGTACCATTATTTTTTAGATTTTTATACGTTCGGCCCATTTGCTTGGCGATTTTAAGACCTTTCGTCCCATTTCGTTATAAATTTTAAGACCTATCGTGCCATTTAGGTGTCGATCTTTTCCTGGCGAGCGATAGCGAGCCTGTAATTGTAAGAGAAGCTGGCGTTTGGCCGGGACATTTTTCTACCAAAAAATGTACAAATTTATCTTGAGGGGGGGTCTACTGGATGTTTTTTTTTAAGTTTGAGGGATGTCTAGCGAGGAAACTAAGAATTTATGAATTAATGAATTTATAGGCCAAAAAAGCAGTCAGTGTCCCCTTAATATTGGTATAAGTTAAAAAGCTCTACCATACTTTACACTGTCTTGATGGCGTAATGCATAAATCCGCAGAATTTCGGTGTGAGCATCCTAGGTTCGACTCCTTGCTGTGCCACATGTATTTGTTGATTTCATTGAGTTTAGAAGTAAAGTTGGTTGGTGAAAAAATATGAATGCCTTGTTCACCTGATAGCTACTCTCCATGCTCCCCTGTAGCATCCATGTCAAGTCGAGATAACACTGAGGACCTTGCCCCATGTGTTCTTTGGTCTACATCTCATGTCCTTCCATCCATTTCCATACTGTACTTCTAATGTACTGCCTCACCTATTCTTCACTATATATCCTCACCTATTCTTTTCAAATGGATAAACATCGCAGTCTGCCAGTATGCATTACCTCACTGATACACTAAAGAGTCGATACCAAGTCGTTCCCCTAATCCTATCTCTGATCCTACTCTCGCTGCGGCATTACACCTGTCTTAACAATCTCTATGATATTCACTATATTACCAGCTATGCCATTTTAATGTTACTGAAGACATGAAACCTATGCTAATACAGTCCATCCTTGTACAACACTGTTTAATGGGCGACACTGCACGCCGTATTGTACGAAACCGTAATAAAAGCATGCAGAAGTGTCAAACTCAATGGAAAAATTTAGAAATTACGGTTGTCATAATCTTGGCGTGTACGTGACATTGCTACGTTGCATGGCAATGGTGTTATGATGTTGTGAAGATGGCGAGTTTACACATAAGATTCAGGCCATGTTCGTACGCGTCGCCGCGGCCCCGGCTAGTACACACTAAGTCACGCGTCGCACCAGTGGCAATTTGTTGGAGAGGCGATTTGATGGTTTTATAGTTATTATCTATTACTATAATATTATATACTATTGTATAAGGGCGGGTGCCCAACCCCGAAAGGGGTTGAAATAGGGGAGCTATCCCCCCGCCAAAGGCGGCTTTCTAGGCCCTTTCCTACCTGATGTTGAGAGGATTGGGTTCTAGTCATGTGGTGATGGGCTGGTATATCAGAGTGAGAGCTGAGCGATCTCTGCCATACCCATAGCTTACTCTGACTGTTCCTTTTACTTATATATTTTCTAGATCTCAAGTGACGGCGTCTCTTCCGTGGATTGACCTCCCAATCTACCAAGATTGGAAGCCAAAGCGTCACATTTTTCCTTTGCCCCTCAACTTTCTCTTCATAATTGCTGAGGGACACAGGGCCCTGGGTGGGGCTTTGGTTTCCCGGGTGTTTCTGCACCCTCCTCAGCTCCCTGCCATGGAGTGGCTTCGGTCACCCAGGCTTTATTGTGGTCGGCAGGGAGGGTTCTGTGGGGGCGCTCGGTTATGGCTTTGGCCTTGCTCGGGGCCTTGGGGCTGTTCGGCCAGGCAGCTTGGGGAACAGCAACAACTATAATATTATTGCTTGGTATGCATTTTTGCATATCAGTTTGTATTTATGGGTGTACGGTACACGATTTTAGGTGTCACTTGCACTTACTAGTATGGTATTACTGTATTTACTATTATCATACTATTACTTGTCATTTATTCTTATGTGTCATTTTCACTTACTAATAGGGCCTAGGTTATTGTTTATTACAGTAGCACTTTATGTGTGGTATTTATGGGTGTACGATACACATTTTTAGGTGTCACTTCCACTTATAATTATTATGTCACTTCTAAGCATTATTATGATTTATATTTGAGTGTCACTTTCGCTCACTGATTTTATTTGTACTTGCTCTTTCACCGAATTATTAGAGTGTCACTTTCACTACGGTGATTCATCGCCCCCATCTTCCTTGCTATCTTTCTCTGCTGCCTCCTCTCTTGCTCTCTTCAGTGCACTTTCCAGGATAGCCTTTCTATAAAAATAATTAGCTACCTTGGCAGGGGAAGGGGTTAACGGAGCACCAGGGGTGCGAGAATCTAGCGTCGTATCTCGCGACGAGGGTAGCGCACTTCCCAGCTCACTCACAGGACGTTTTTCACTCTCATCGTCACTATTTTTACTTTCCCTGGCACTACACTCATCTTCATCCTCTTTGTCATCGTCACTATCACTCTCAAACACAGGAAATTCATGTGCATCTTCATGAACTTCCTCGCAATCGTTTTCACCCCCAAAAAAATCTTCAACATCACTTTCAAGCTCTTCAAAATCGGACAAATCTTTATGATCTAATTCACTTAGCACTCTCAAAACACCACCAGGACTTAGAATGTCATTCGTTTTCACTTCTCATTATTCTTAGGCGTACGTGTTGGTTGGGCTGCGGCAGAGTTAGGCGCAGAATCGGACAATTTTTTTTCATTGTTTTTCAATGTATCCATGATGGCGGATCGATTACAACTGACGTTGCGTCATAGTGCGAGCGTGGGTGCGCTGCAAGCGCCCTCGTAACAACACAAATAGCCCGCGATCTTCAAAATCTCATATTTCATGCGCGGGAGTATAAGAGGCCTACCGAGGTCCGCGGTGGAAGTTCTGTGTGGTATATAAGAGGCCAACCGAGGTGGAAAGGTTAAATATGTGGATGAGGGAGGCAAAAGGCAAAACTGCCTGTGACGAGTGTCTCCCCCCAGAGTTAAAAGAGTAACACGGCCAAAATCAAGGAACGTTCGAGCCAAAATGTCTGGACACACAGAGTTTGAAACAAATTAAGTCTTAGGATGAGGGAATTATGGATTCAGGGAGAGAGTTCCAGAGCTCAGCTATAGAATAGAAGAAAGATTGGGAGTAACGTTTCACTCTTGAGTTGGAGAGTTGTACAGAGTAGGGGAGGGATTGTGTTTCAAGATGGGTACTACATAGAGGAGGTGGTATACGCTAAGAGAGCTCTGAGGAACACTGATTATTGAAGTAGCGAGAGAGGTGCAACATTGCGGTGAAGAGTGAGAAATTACAGAGAGTCTGTGAGTGGACGGGAGTTAATTATACGAAAGGCTTTCCTTTCTACTTTGTCTAGAAATGCTGTGTGAGAGGATCCTCCCCACACATGTGAACAATACTCAATACAAGGAGTAGGATGCACTGTGCCCCTGTACAGAGCAAGAAGCTGAGCAGTGGTAAAGAACCCCTTTAGGCAGTTGAGCACACCCTGCTTCTGGGAGGCCGCCTTAGCAAGACTGGTAATATGGTCCTTCCAAGAGAGAGCAGAAGAAAAAGAGACACCGAGAATACTGATAGAAGATGAGGGTTGGTTTTTGTATTGTTGAAGAATAAGGGATAGTCCTCTGGGAGTTCACGGCGGGTAGATAGATGGAGAAATTGGGTTTTGGAAGCATTAAAGATAACAAGGTTTTCTCTGCCCCAATTGGAAACGGTAGTTAGATCAAAAGATAAGTGTTATATGGCTTCATTACGTTTGCTTTTGAGGGATTGCTTGCTGGGGCGTTCTGGGAAACTAATTGACCACTTGCGAGTTTCAGGCTATAAGGAAGTTGGAGCCATAGACATCAATATTAAACAGAAATACAATAATAATGTTGGTTTCTAATGAATAAAATTAATGTTGAATTTGGTTTTATGTATTTATAAATGCACTAACCGTATTTTAGGTGATAATTCTGATAATTATCGATGTCTAATACTCCAACTTCCTTATACTGTAGACCGAAACTCGCAAGTGGTCAATTGAATAGTGTAAGGTAGAGTCGTCTGCATATGAATGGATAGGACTGGAGGTACAGTTGATAAGATCATTTATGAAAATTAGAAAGAGATAGGACATATCCCTGAGGAACAGCGGAATTGATAGGATGAGGAAGTGAATGATGGCCATCCACAACCTCAGCTATGTGTATTCTATATGTATTCTAAAGTGGACTGCATCCTATCAACCTTTCCTTTCTCAAAAATCTCCATTTTAGGAGATTTCAATGTTCACCACCGCCAATGGCTCTCCTCTCATTTCACAGACCAACCTGGTGAACAAGCCTACATTTTCTTTATCCTTAGTGACCTGGAGCAGTTAGTTCACCACCCTATTCGTATCCCTGACTGCCTTGGAGATCGGCTCAACATCCATGACTATTTCTGACCTCTAATCCTTATGTTTATACTGTAAAGTTTTTCTCTCCGTTGGGCTCCTCCGATTATAACCTTATCACTGTTACCTGTCCTCTCTCTCCAGTATGGCCATCCGATCCTCCCAGTCTGCGGTGCTTGTGACACTCTGGCGCTGCTGACTGGGAGGCTCTTCGGCAACACTTCTTTGATTTCCCATGGAATGATTTTTGCTTCCGTGGCCGGGGACCCTCGGAGTGTGCTGAATGCATTACTGAGGTGATCATCTCGGGCATGGAGGTATATATTCCATTTTCTTTCTCTGAGTTTAATGCCAAAATATTTTGCTTTACTCATGCTTATCCTATTGCTGTCCGTAATAAGGAGGAAGCATTAAAACAATACTGTCGCCTAAAAGCTCAAGAATATCATACTCTCTATGTTTCTGCCCGGAATCAAGCCAAATCTGTTTTTCTACTCGCCCAAAACTCTTTCATCAATAACAAATGCTTTGAACTTTCTAACTCTAGTTCTTCCAAAGCTTTCTGGCATCTAACCAAACACCTCGCCGACAATTTTACTTCCTCGTCTTTCCCTCTTCTTTTCCACTCTGACTTCACCACTGTCACTTCATCCTCTGATGAAGCTGAACTCTTTACTCAAACTTTCACTAAACAATCCACCTTGGATGATTCCTGTGCTGTTCCACCCTCTCCACTTCTCTCACTTACTTATGCCTAATATCCTAATCTCTTCTAAGGACGTACTTTCTGCCCATCTATCTATCTATCTATTGCCTGACGCCGTGATCCCCGAAGGGGTGGGGCAATAGATAGATAGATAGATAGGGCAGAAAGTACGTCCTTAGAAGAGATTAGGATATTAGGCATAAGGCCCTCTATGGCCTTAATACTAAGAAAACATACTGAGCAGATGGGGTTCCTCCTGTTATACTCAAAAACTCTTTTTAAGTGCTGACTCCCTGCCTTGGCAAACTCTTCTATCTGTCTTTCCTCTAACGTCTTCCCTTCTTGCTGGACCTTTGCTCTTATATAACTTGTCCTAAAGAAGGGTGACCGCTCGCAACCCTCCAGCTATTGTCCAATTACTCTTATTTCTTGCATCTCAAAAGTGTTTTTATCTATTCTTAATTCAAATTTATTTTAAGCATTTGTCTTCCATTTGGCGTCGACTGACTGGGGACAGAGGTGCATGGGGGCGGTTCGTTCGTGGACACCTCTTCGGGGATCACGGCGTCAGGCAATAGATAGATAGATAGAATTTACTTTCAGATCGCCAGTATGGTTTCCTTAACCCCAGATAGATAGAATTTACTTTCAGATCGCCAGTATGGTTTCCTTAACCCCTCAGACCCGGTTGGGCTCTGAGGCATCCATAAAAAACACCCCCGCGGAACCCGGAAGGGCTCTGAGGCTCCGGCAGCTTGAAAGCCTGTAAGCTTGGTGTGCGAGGCGTCCGTCCGACGCATGTAAACAACAGCCGGTTGGACCGACGCCGCACATCTCCGACCACAAGAAGGAGAGGCGTCCTTGTTTGTGTATGCCTGTATGTTATTGTTAAGTGGTGAAAAGTAGTGTAAAGTGGCTGATATCGCCACAAAGTTATCTCCACGGAAATCGTGATCACAACTGAACCAGTTGACTTAGAGAGCTCTACTCAATGCCATTCAACAGGTACGAAACACATCTACGCTTGAGGATGCGCGGGAATGCGGAAGCAGTCAAATTAACAAAGATACGGTAGCCTAGGCGTAGACGTTTTTCGGCCAAAACCCCCGGGTTTCGGTATGGAATACATAGCCGGGTCTGATGGGTTAAGGGCTGCTCTACTGGTGATCTACTCTCTTATCTTACTAACTCTTGCTCATCCTCCCTTTGGGACTTCAATGAGACCTTTTCTATTCCGCTAGACATCGAAAGCCTTCGATAGAGTCTGGCACAATTCTCTAATTTCTAAGCTACCCTCCTTCGGTTTCTATCCCTCTATCTGTGTCTTTATCTCTAATTTCCTTTCTGGCTGTTCCATAGCTGCAGTTGTGGACGGCCATCGCTCACTTCCTCAACCTAACGACTCCGGTGTTCCTCGGGGTTCTGTCCTGTCTCCAGTTCTCTTTCTAATATTCATTAATGATCTCAACTGTACCTCTAGTCCTATCCACTTATATGCTGATGACTCTACCTTATACTATTCAACTAGTTAGTCACAACAACCCAGCATGCAATCACTCCAAAAGTCATGTGACAAGGATATAGCATGCCTATCTTCTAATTATCAATTATTTCTGATTGGGGCAGAGAAAATCTTGTTACTTTCAATGCCTCCAAGACCGGATTTCTCCTTCTATCTACCTGTCACAATCTTCCATAAGACTTTCAATTACTCTTCAACAAAACATAGGGGGCCACAAATTCTTATGAGTGGGCTACAGACTATGGTATCCGAGAGTACATTAGAGTCGAAACACTACACATGCCCTGTTGCTAAATGCGGAGGTTTGTACTGTATATAGTATATATATATTTAGTATTATTTTCTATACTAGATGCCACTTACCGCCTAGAAGAAAATGTTATCTTGTCAAAAAAGAAGAACAAAAGCTTAAAGACATTCACACACTCTTGATCACATTCACACTTTCTTGCTGTTTGGAACAACAATTACCCAGACCAAGCTATAAACATCTGCAATCAGGCCAAAGTTACGGTTTTAATGATAATAATAATTATAGATTCCTTCCTCTTTGTGTTGGGCAGTTTGACGGTGGCGAGTCCAAGAAGAGTGGAGTGCCAGAGCTGCATATCTCCTACCACAATGGGGACCACTACAACAGTGTGCGGCGGATCGGCGACTGTACCGCCTCCCCTGCCAGTATCAAGCTAGCTGTCCAGGAATCTCTGCCGGGGCCCTCCAATGGGGTCAAGGAGAAGAAAAAGAAGATCGTAGGTGCAGGGGTAGAGGAGCACTGCTGGGATGGGGAGGAGGAGTATGGTTGTTGGGCGGCCGATGAGAACTGCGGAAGGGAGTGCTGGTGTGACCCTGCGGGACAGCTGGGTGACGACTGTTGTGAACCTGTTTATGAGACCCCCTCTAAAGCCGAACACATGGTGATGGAACAGACGGAATGCCAAGATTTGGGCCTCATACGTAAACACCTGGAGGCGCACGACTACGACGTTGAGCAAACCACAGAATCCATTATCGACATCCTTCAGCACAGAGGTGAGGAGGAGAGGCGGATAAGAAAAGGAGGCTGTTGGAGGTGATAAAATAGAAATATGAGATTCTTGGAGGTGAGGAAAGAATGGCAGGAGACTGGTAAAGTCAGGATTTTGAAATTCTATGGTACTAAAAAAATATATAAATAAATAAAAACTAAGCAATTGAGAAGTGTATGGGTCTTGAAATGGAAGAGCTACTTCAGAATATTGGAATGCGTAGTAGTTGAATGAATAGATAAACATATTGTGTAGTGGAACAGCTACCGTATGCTCAGAGAACGAATCAAAACTAAAAGGCAAGAAATATACTGTACTGTATATGAAATTCTAGTGAGAGGGACAGCTGGTACAGTAGCGGAAGACCAATAATGATGCGGGAGAAAAGAATGGAGCAGTATATTATGGAAACAACTTTTACTTAGTGAAAGGAGATTTATTTTATGAACATGGTATGTTCCCATACAAACTTTCTTGGTAATTTTCCCACAGGCTGTGATGTGGATGTAGATGTGCTGGAAATTGTGAAAAGGAACACCTTGAGATGGTTTGTCCGTGTGGAACGTATGGGAAGCGGGGAGAATGACTAAGAGGGTGTACGAGAGTGAGGTGGAAGGACAGAGAGGGAGAGGTAGACCGAGTGAGAAGTGAAAGGATGGAGTTAAGAAGTACAGTACAGTAGGGTCTCACATAGAACGAGAAATTGGTCGATAAACGAGGCCGTTCTATGTGATCGCGGCATTTTGGTGGCCCAATATGGTCAATGTTCGCTTTAAGCGTAAATTTCCGTCAGGAGCGTACGATATTTCGGCGCTCTATATGAGAACTCCTCGGATTTGCCCTACTTTGATGGCGAAATCGTTCTATATGATCACATTTGTTCCTAACGAAAATTTTGGAACAATATTTTAGGTCGGCGTTCTATAAGCGACTCGTTCTATGCGAGCCCCTACTGTATATGAACGAATGCGGTGCTGGATGGAAGGAGATCAGTAGTTCCTTACAGAAAAGAAGAGAAGAAACTGACACAGATATTATATCAATATAGGAAGTATTCATTACCATAAAAATGACTTCCGTTAATTTGGCATTTTTTATCAGATTTCAATTTTTGTGTTTGTCAGGAGAGCACCAACAGACGACAGCCGGGAGCAGTGCGGGTCTATGGAGTCCTACGGGCACTGGGACGCGACTGTTTGGGGACACCACCGCCGGGACCCCTCCTCACCACCACCTCACTACCACTATTCACCCCAATTACCAGAAAAAGACACAGCAGGAAAAAATACAACAGCGCCTTAGAACACAGCCGGTCAGTTGTCAGAGAGTACAGAGCTATGTAGGTAGTTTTAAACAATAGAAAGGGGATGGCTCACTTTGTACCATTAACTAGGATGCGATTCCATGTTAACTCCTTTTAACTTACAGGAAACAATTCTGTGGTTTTGTGTTAAGCCCTCTCCTCATTGTTATGGTTCTGGAGGCACTGTCTGAAAGATTGTAGAACTGGGCTCCCCTGCGAACTGCTCCCAACTACTGTGGGGGCACTCGTTTATGGCCTTGCTTGGGACCTTGGGGCTGTTCGGCCAGACAGCCTGGGGAACAGCAACAACAACAACAACTGGGCCGTATATCCTTATTGGTGCCCTGGGCTGTATTATCATCCACCTTGATGTGATGCTGGAGTGTGTAACTGGTCACTCACCCAATGCACTTTCCAGCAACTGACAATTCCTACTGATAATATTTACTGTAACATTTATGTTTCAGTCTCTGAGTGACTGATATATAATAAGTAAGCCGATGATTGAACTTTTCTATTTGAATACCATATTCAACCAGTAGCTGGTAACCAATGCCAACTTAACCAATATGGTTAGTTTAGTTTAGGTTGAGTTGTGTTAGGACTTTAGGTTGGACTGGTTGAAATGGTATACTTCTTGAGTTGTCTGAGAACAAGGTAAATTATCTTACAACTTTGTTTTCCCCACAGCACATCTCAAATTCTAAGCGGAAGGAACTAAAAAAGCAGCTGAGAAAACAACAGGCCCAGGAACGCAAACGGCAGCAATACAACGGCCAGTCACAGGATGACCTCACCTCCAGTGATGACTCTGAGGTTATTATTGTTAAGGATATTGGCTGTCTTAGTATTTAGTTATTTGTACATAGCTTAGGAGGGGTTATAAGGGGGGTGGGAAAGGTATATATTATATATATACAGTGTATGTATGTATGACTGATTAGAAGAGTTGATCCATTGTTGTGAGTAGAGTACAGAATTAAGATTTGGTAATGGTGAAATGAAAGTCTGGAAAATGTTTGAGAAGTTGTGAAGTTTAAAAAGAAGCATTCACTATTAAAGTATGATTGATTTAAGCGAATATAGTATGATCTCCAATCTCGAAGGATCTCATCTCGAATATTCAAATCTCGAAACCACCTTCAAGCTCGCCCAATTATTCTCGAAAGCCGCATGAGAGGTGTTTCACCGACCGCCTTTCCACCTAGTGCCTGCTTGGCTCCTATTCAACTATTATGCATGTATCCCCATTTATGATATATACCGTATATATACTGTACACATACAGTATAGATCTATATGTTGTACCCATCTGTATCCAGATAACCGTCCCTCCCTCTCTCCTTCCCCCCCAATACACACACACACACACACACACACACACACACACACACACACACACACACACACTTACATATATTTATCGAGAGAGAGAGAGAGAGAGCTGATAAATAGGGGGTGAAGTTACTTATAAATATAGCTGTTGCCACTCCTGACCATGAGAGGGCTCCCACCCCACCTTAAATGGAAGGTGTATACCTCGTGTGTTAGGAGCGCGATGACCTATGCCTCTGAGACGTGGCTGGTTAAAGCGGAGGATGTCAATAGAATGGAACGAAATGAGAAGAGAATGGTGAGATGGTTGTGTGGGATTAATCTTAGGGACAGGGTATCGACTCTCGAGCGAGGAATTGAGAAGGCGTCTGGGCATTAGGAGTATCAGTGAAGTGGTGCGCACGAGCCGACTTGCTTGGTTTGGACATGTGGAGAGAATGGATGATCAGAACTGGGTAAAGATATGCCAGACAGTGAACTTGGGGGGAGCTGCGCATAGGGGTGGACCTAGAATGACGTGGGCTCGGGTACTCCGGTCCGATCTCAAAATAAAGAACTTGACAACACAGGCGGCCCTTGACAGGACCGCCTGGAAAAGCTGTCATTTAGGACGTGAGACTGTAACCACAGCTTCTGTGGACAAACGGTCTTTAAACTTGTATGTATGTATGTCTCTAATTTGATGCAAGCGTGGAACCACCCCCTTCAGGGCAAGAGCAGCCATGCCAGAGACTAGATTTGGCATTCTGGTGTCCCGAGCTACCATGAGACGGGAATGAATCAAGTACAGTCCATCCTCCTACAACGCGAGTTTAGGGGTGGCACTGGGGGCCTCGTGTTGTAGATATTTCGCGTTGTAGGAATAACACTTTAAATGGAGATAAGGATGTTATTTTTGGAGGCAAGAAGATAACATTGCATTGAGGGTGGAGATTTTGCAGGTAGGCAGGATGCCAGGGGGCATTATCCATTAGCAAAATCATCTTAAAATCCAGTGCGCATTGACGTCATCGCGCTGTAGGTGGGGGGGGGGGGGTCGCGCAGTAAGAGGAGGCGCCAGATTTGAAGCACTCGTCAAGGCCATTTCACGTTATATGTTTTCGGCTCGGGTTATAAGAGGTTTAGGTATTTCGGGACCCCCCCTCGTGTTGAAGGAGGATCGCGTTGTAGGAGGATGGACTGTACTGTATAATGGATGTGGCCCACACTTAAAACAAAACAAAAATAATAAATAAATCCAGCAACTCATAATAGGCAAAAATGGCACAAAAGTCAATTAAAAAATTGTTATAAATTATTTCCCAATCTTTTTGTCAGACACGTACTCACTACGTGAAGGCATGGGAAAGAAGACTGTGGGAATATTCCCATGAGCGCTTATATGGCAAGATACGTTAGGCCTAACACAAGCTCAGCATCTGACTGAAAAGATGAGGGAAGAATTTTGTTGACTCTTGTGTCATTTTGTTTATTTATGTGTTGGTAGGATACTTTTTTAGTTTTATATTTTTATCCCATTAGAAATTAATCATGGATTAAATATTGACCAAACCACAATTATTGCCACAGGCAGTGGCATGGTCGGTGGTGCGTCTGTCTGCTGATCAAAGGGTCTGCAGTTCGATCCCACGCCGTGCTATTGGTAGACGGTAGGAGTTCGGCAGCTCAGTCTCGCGATTTGTTGCAAATGTCCAGTTAAATCCCTGTAAGAATGGCATACCCTAGCCATGTCAATCAAGTGAGTGCACAGCATTAAAAACTGCTTCATCATCATCATCATTATTATTAAGGGAGATAGCTAGAAAGGAAATGACAGAAGAAATTATGTAACTGGAGAAATAGAGATGAGGAGGAAAGGTCGATATATGAGAATCAGATAAGAAACAGGGAAGAGAGATCCCAAATTTATCAATATGAAGAAAATATATGTTTAAGACTTATCAACTGTTTGATGACAAAATTGTATGAGATGTATCAACTGTTTGATGAAACAAATTGTATGAGATGAACCTAATTTTCAAAATCAGGAAGTGATTTAATCAGCACGAGAATCACCCTCTCCCTGCAGAGACCCATACTTGCACTCGCCATACTTATTATCGATCGCATGGACGTTATATCACTCCCCATAACCTCTCCCCCCTCCCCCCTCCCTCCTCCCTCCTCCCTCCCTACCCTTCCCTATAGAGAGAGACTTACATTTTTATTTTTTTTACCATTCTATTTGTGTTGGTAAATACACAGTACTATGTGAGTGTAAATATCAGCAATATACTGTATATTATAGTATTTATTGCTGAACAGTATATAATATAATTATCACCAATGAATAACCATGCTTGAACATTTATCATAAAGTAGACAATTTAAATTTTAATATCACAAGTTTCCCCTCTCCTAGTACTGTAGTAACATTACATTATGATTATTTTTGCTCACAGCTTTTTATAATTGGATCTATTAGTGCCAAGATTGTTGGCTTTATGATCAAAGCTAAAGCACTATATGGACTACTTGTCAACACAAAGGTTTTAAAAATATTTAATTGATACATACAATATGTATATACAGTATATATGTAAAGGAGAAGTACCTAGGGAAAAATAGGAAACTATTATGTCTTTGTGGATTTGGAGAAAGCCTTTGACAGGGTGTCTGGAGAGAGTATGCAGTAGGCCATGAGAAAACTTGTGATGGAGGAGTGGTTGGTGCGAGTGATAATGAAGATGTATGAGGCCTCCTGAGCGGCGGTGAGGGGGAAAGGGAGCTGAGTGATGAGTTCTCGGTGAATGTTGGAGTGCACCAGGGTTCAGTCCTGAGCTCACTTTTGTTTGTCCTGATCTTAAAGGTTCTGCCGAGAGAGTTCAGTTCGGGTCTGCTTAGGGAGCTGTTCTACGCAGATGACCTGGTGCTGATTGCTGACAGTGTGGCTAAAGCTGAGATGATGTTTCTAAGGTGGCGGGTGGGAATGGCTGATAAGGGATTAAGAGTGAATGTAGGCAAGACAAAATCATGATCACACGTACAGTGCTCCCCCCGTAAATGTGTACTCAGGAAATGCGGGGCCTAATCAGAAATTATTTATTTAAGGATTATGGATTTGCGGATCGTAATTCTGGGTATGCGGTTTGGCCGTTTTGATTCCAAGGCAAATTTGTACTTCCCGCAGAATTTGCGGGGGTTGCCTACCAAATATGCGACCGGTAGATGCGGGGCCGCAATAGACGCCCCGTGCCTCGGATATCCTCCCTCTACCCTTCCATCAAGGCCAGCAGTCCTCTATCTAATGAAAATGGATTTATATTTGTTGTTTTATTTTATATTTCTAATGAATCTTTCTTTCAGAAATGGTTATTGTATAGGTTATCAGGTGTACGGTAGGCTAAAAAGGGGTCTCACCAAAAGCATTTATTCCCATTGATTATTAACACCACAATATGCCGATTCGCAAAATGCGGCGCATTTTGCAGCCCATTTTACCGCATTTACCGAGGGAGCACTGTACATACATACTGTACACAAATTTACAGACCGAGTGCTCCACATGAAGTGCGGTTCCGGTCTCACGTCTCACGTTAGCTGAAATGGATATGTAACTGCTGTACTGAGCGGTAGTTTCCGTTGTCCTGTCTGTAAGAAAGGGGTTGGGTGTAAATCAGTCCAGTGTTGCACATGCCAGGGAGGTGCATAAGAGGTGTAGAGGTTTGAGGGGTCCCTTGTTGTGGGCTGTTAACTTTGAATATGCCATATGCAGGGATGTCTTGGCAGTTTGGTTCCACTTGGCAGTGTAGAGTTCGGGGATGTGCTCCGGAAACGTGTCGGTAAGTTCTGTTACTTAGGCAACATGTTTGTTACTGACCTACACACGTGTTGATCATAGCCTGCTCAATCGCGAGAGTCAGAAGTGGATGGAAGAAGTTCATAGAGATGCTGCCGTTACTGACCATGAAAGGGTTCTCCCTATGACTAAAAGGGAGGATATTTAGTACTTGTGTTAGAAGTGTGATGGTGTATGCTAGCAAAACTTGGCCAGTCAAGATGGAAGATATAAATAGGATGGAACAGAATGAAATACATACATACATACATAACATTTTAAGACTGAGTGTTCCACACATAAGTGCAGTTTCAGTCTCTTGTCCTAATGGCGGCGTTCCAGGCAACCCTGTTAAGGGCTGCTTCACTTGTCAAGTTCTTGGATTTGAGATCGGCGCGTATAGTCCGATCCCAGGTCTTCCTCGGTCCACCCCTTGGTGCAGCTCCCTCCACAATCACAGACCTGCATTTTGTCACCCAATTTTGTTCATCCATTCTCTCCACATGTCCATACCATCCCAGTCTACTTGTACGCATCACCTCGCTAATACTCTTTATACCTAAACGTCTCCTCAGCTCAACATTTGTTATTCTATCCTGTAGCCTGGCCCCACACATCCATCTCACCATTCTCATCTCATTACGCTCCATTCTGTTGACATCCTCTACTTTAACGGCCCATGTTTCTGAGGCATACGTCATTGCACTTCTAACACATGAGGCATACACCTTTCCCTTCAGGGGGAGAGGCATTCTTTTCATGGTCAGGATTGGCATCAATTCTCTGAACTTCCCCCAGCCACACCTAATTCTAGCAACAGTGGCAGCCTCGGCCCCACCACCGGCAGAGATGGTATCTCCTAGGTAACAAAACTTGTTCACCAGCTCCAAAGACTCATTTCCAAAATTCACAGCCACAGGATCATCACTTAACACAAGCTCGCCTTTGCACACTACGCACTCAAATTTCTCTATTTCTGACTTATCCTTCGGCAGGGGCCCCTTTATTCTACTACAGCGCTTACTCCCATGGTGTACCCAACATCGACAGATGCTACATTGAATTGAGTTAACGCCCACTCCCTTTCCACACACTGCACATGGGTATGCACCGCTCTTTTCCACATTGCCTCGTCTCAAACTACAATGCATAACCTTGGTTTTGTTAATATTGACTCTTAAACCCTTGCTCGCCATGCCCTCTCTCCACTTTCTGAATTTGGCCTCAGCATCCTGCATACTGTCAGCTATTAGGACTAAATCGTCTGCATAAAACAGTTCCAACGGGAGTCCGCCTCTAAAAACTCTAGACAGCGCCTCCAAGACCATAATAAAGAGGAGGGGGCTTAACACTGAACCCTGATGGACTCCAACACGGACTGCGAATTCATCACTCAGTACACCTTTCACCCTCACCGAACTTCGCGAATCCTCATACATCTTCATTATCACACGCACCAGCCACTCTTCCACACCAAGTTTCCTCATAGCCCACTGTACAACATCTCTAGGTACCCTATCAAAGGCCTTCTCCAGGTCCACAAACACAAAGTAAAGATCCCTGCCTTTTAGTAGGTATCTTTCCTGTATCTGCCTGACTATGAAGATAGCATCGGTTGTACCACGTCCTGGCATAAAACCAAACTGCATATCATCAATAGAGATGCTTTGCCTGATCAAACCCTCAAGGACTCTCTCACAGACCTTCATGATTTGGTCAAGCATTTTCAGGCCCCTATAATTTCCTCTATCTAGCGCATCCCCTTTTCCTTTGTATATATTTACTATTACACTTTTGAGCCAATCCTCTGGGATTTTCTCATCTTTAATAATGGTGTTTATCAACTCAGTGACTAAGTTTACACCAATGGGGATGGTCAGATGATCGTGTGGGTCTGCTGTGAGAGATAGAACCCTGTGTGGAACTCAGAGAGCGCATGGGGAGATGGCGCTTGGGCATTGAAAGTATTAGTAAGGAAATGCATAGGAGCAGGCTTAGATGGTATGGATATGTGGAAAGGATGAATGAAAATATTTAGGTTACAAAATGCAAGGCTATCAACTTGGAGGGAGTCGCAAAGTTAGGTAGACCAAGAAAAACGTGGGATCAGGTAGTACAAACTGATCTCGCAGCCAAAGGACTAACTAAGAGGGATGCTAAAGACCTTGATGCTGCTTTAACCCTCTCAGACGGATCAGGGAAACTTATTGATCTGTGGACAGACAACACACTATTTGCCACTATTTGGGTGAACTGCTATTTGTGGTACTGCCTGCCTCGGTAGCAAGTTGCCAACTAGCTCCACATTTAGTGTTACCCTTCACCGAGCACGTGCACGCGATTATACTGTATACGTGATCGCGTATATAATAACTCAAGTTAACACTAAGTTTCCCACATTTATATATGCGATTGCGTCAAAATCGGTGTTTGCTCCAAACCATTTATATACGCGATTGCATGTTAACTAACGGAGGGGGTTAAGGTGAACAACAGGACTGACCTACACACGTGTAGAGCATAGTCTTTAATGTATGTATTTATGTATGTAAGGTCAATTATTGTGACTACAATATTTAATACAATTTTATTTTATTTTTGACATTGTTCTTAACATCAATTCAATAACCCCCAAATTAAATTAATAAAAGTACAGTACAGTATGTGATTCTCCCAGGATTGAACCTAATTTAGATTCAAGTATATACATACATACAGTACATACAGTACATACATGAATGTATGTATGTATAAATGTATAAATATTGAAATAATTTCAATTAAGGTATCTTGACCTATCCTATGTGTGACAAGTATCCTTTATTGTTTACCTGTTCAGACGTATATTCTTCAACATACAACTTTACTAATAAAATTGAGCATCTTACTTCCTTAGGGCAAGTTAAATTGATTTGGCCATTATTATTATTATTTGAATGTGAGGGGGATTTGTTACAGGGGTTTATACAGTACATTCATATCAAGCTCGACGAGACAGAGAAACGGGCAAGGGAACGCAAAAGTGGTCCCGGACCCTGAGAATAGTAACTTTAAATGTTGTTTCTGTTCGGGCCCTGTCTCGTGTCGGCCACCCCCAGCAATGGGGTATGTGCCTGATAATATACATACATACGGTGACCGGACAACTCGACCAGTAGACCATTTCAACCAGTAGCTCTCAACCAGTACCGAATCAACCAATACGGTTAGGTTAAGTTAGGTTAGGTTAGTACTGTACTATATTTTGGCACTGGTTTGGTTGGTCTTGGTTGATTTGGCACTGGTTGAAATGGTCTGCTGGTTGAGATGTCCAGGAACCCATACATACATACATACATACATACATACATACATACATACATACATACATACATACATGCATGTCAAGCTTGCAGCTTATGCCCGGTGACCACTATATTATTATATTTGTTTCTCACATTGTGCTATGTATTGGTTCTCTTGTACACTATGTATTGGTTCTCTTGTACACTATGTATTGGTTCTCTTGTACACTATGTATTTTTCTTATTGTATTTTACATTAATTTGTCTTGTTATTGTAAACCTGCAGTAAGTTGAGTCCCTTGTTTGTTTTAATAAATTATTGCTCCTTAGTACAAAGTGCTTCTCTGCTCCACATGTTTGACCTTCTCTTATAGTATTATATTTTTTCACCAACCAACTTTACTTCTAAGCTCAATTAATGAAATCAACAAATACATGTGGCACTCCAAGGACTCGGACCTAGGATACTCACACCGAAATTCCGCGCACTTATGCATTACGAGAGCGCCCTGGTCACTGGAGATCATTTCTATGATTGGGATAGTAGAGCTGCCTTCCACGGATCTTTAGGCTGTACATGCACAGCTTATATTCTCTTATATTCTCATTAATTTGGTGTTATACAAATTGTACTATTTAACCTATGGCAATTCTATTTAGTTATCTCCGTTTGGCTAATAATTACGTTGCGATTATTGTTATTATTTTATTTGCCGTGTTTGGCATGTATTTCAGTTGTGTTGTCGAGTGCTGGAGGCCCTTAGTGATCCTTGGTCTCTGAGTCTTCTGGGCAACCAAATGTGTGTGTATTTTTTATTTTGTTTTTTATGTTGTGTTGTGTATGAATTCTTTATTTTGTTTTTTATGTTGTGTTGTGTTGTCCCTGTTCGGGCTCTTGTCTCGAGTCAGCCACCCCCAGCTACGGGGTATGTGCCTGAGTATATACATACATACATACATTTGTCTGATTATGGGTTATCAGAAATGGTCATTGTTAGATTTGGTGTGGGTTACTTCCCGACTCACCGGCCCCTATTGTATTTTTCCCCATAAGAAGTTAAGTTCACATCTAGAATATTTGTGTCTCAAGTTTTTTTCATGTGCTTTCGAGATTGGAGACCTTACTGTATATATAGAGAACACAAATTTAAAAGATTGGTGAAATGCAATATGTTTGATTAATATAGGCCTACTGTGAAACTCGTGAGAGCAGCAATGGTCAATATACAAAACTCTCTTTGGAAACCTAATTTGGAGCTCGGTATCTGTTCTGGACTAGGGAAAGGTAACTGTCCGAACACCCAATATCCAGTTTGGACTATCTCTCCATTCTTTTGGACTTATTCTGAGAGTCAAGATCTGAAAGACTAGTAGTGTTTCATAATGCCAGACATTTTGCACTTCTGGACAATGACTCCCTCGAGAAGCCCAAAAGAGAGGAGTATTATTGTGTTAAGAAAAGTGATGCAAAGCTGAAAATATATAGTTGAACAGGCACATGGTTTTGATACGGTGATATAGGACATAAACCTCATGCTGCTGTCATATAGTGATGGCTGATTGCTTGTTGAATTAATACTTAAATTTGTAACTTTAAGATACTGTATGTTCAAACGTTGATCAGTTGTTGAAATGTGTGTGTAATATCATTATTATGCAAAAGGTTACCATAGCTGAAGAGTTTTAACCTCTTCAGTAGGATAGTGTCATTTTAAATTTTATTCTGGCTATCATTGAACAATTAAAATGTAAAACTTGCAAACTAAATAAACCAAAACTTGGACAAAGACAATATAAAGGCAAAATAACTTATCAAAATCGCTATGTGGAAACAACGCTTACTAAAATTAAATTGAAATATAATCGTGCACAGGAATATTTAAATGCAGGGCCTGCGTTTTAATCCTAACATTCCGGGTGACTTAATATATATTTAATTTTCAGTAACATTAGACGATTTTGTGAAAGAAATATCATTATGAAGAGACCTAACACCCTTAAATTTTTGTTATACATTATATACTTTAGCTTGTATTTTGCTAACCCTAGATGATTGTATTAGGGTAAAACAAGGTAATTGACCACTTGCGAGTTTCAGGCTATAAGGAAGTTGGAGCGGTAGACATCGATATATAGCAGAATTACCAGCTAATATTATGTTTTAGTGCATTTATAAACTCATTAAATTACAATAATCACACTTTCTATCCATCATTACTGCATTTCTGTTTTGCATCGATGTCTACAGCTCCAACTTCCTTATAGCCTAAAACTCGCATGTGGTCAATTACGCCCTAGGGTAATTTCGCTACGACGGCAATAATAGCAAATCAAAGCCCCATAGCTCTGAAACCTTTGCATGGATTTGGCTGCTGTTGGGCTTACGGTTTTAGAGGAATGTCGGCTTAACAAAGTCATATGAGGTTTGGATCCATTGTGCAAACTAATGTCTTTTGAGAAATTAAATTGTGCACCAAATGATTTTAAAAGAAATGGTCGCGCTGATACGAACAGCGATTGAACGGCACATAATCAAAGTTAAGTCACCACATCCTCCTGGACGAGCCACTTGACGTAGTGACTTCTGGTTTTCACCATTCTCCAGAGGAAGATTAGAGCTTCTTTTATAAATTTAGTGGATATCTGTAACCCTTTCTATTTCAGAGAACAATCGAGTGCATATTATCGTGGTGAAATTACCCAGTAGGGCGGAGTAATTTGGCCATTAGGTACGTATCTTTAAAATAATCTGGCATGGCCTAAATTGTTTTTAATAAAAAACAAATATAGGTATCTTTAGCAGCTGACAATATTTCATATATGGTGGTTTTAGTAAGCTAAAAACAACCGTTTGCGTCAAAATTCCCCGTTTTACCGTACTACAGGAAAGGTATCCCGTAGTCAAAGAGTTCATTAACACTTATGCTGTGGGCATATTTCCGCTATATTAGGGTTCATTCAGGCACTCCTGAATGATTGAGCAAGTGTCTGCATGAAATTAAATGTATTCAGCCAAAAACTAGAAGAAAATAGCTTCAAGATGACACCAGAACGAAGTTTGTAGCGCTCGGGGTTAATCAGCAGCGCTACCATAGACATTCGCTAATTTGAGTGAATATCGCTAATGTCGCGCTACATTTGCCTTTGGCAGCACTGCAGAATCTAGCGGGATATACTTCATACCTCCACATAGCGATTTTGGTAATTTAATTTGACTTTATATTGTCCTTGTCCCAATTTTGGTTTGTTTAGTTTGCAAGTTTTACATTTTAACATCACATTGCATGAAACCCCTCTGCACATCCATGCACTGACAATTTATCTAATTTAGGAGGAACTTGTGGGATTCAATGGGTAAATTGAGATAGTTTTTACCCCTTTGATTCTTACAAGTCCTTCCTAAGTTGAAAACATACCGGTATGTCTACTATTAGCCAGAATAAAGTACTAAATGATGATGGTATTGAAGAGTTTTAATGACCATGTTGTGCTGTTATTGTGTTGTGGTTATTGTTGTTTGTGGGTCAGTACGCAAAAAAACAAAAAATAAAAAATAACTGAAAAGCTTAACCCTTTTAGTACGGTGATGGCAATTTGATTATATTCTGGTTATCATTAAACTATAGTCCGTTCATTCTAGGTTGGGCAGAAATCGTAACCCCTAACTTCTCATGACTCAAAAAGGACTAGAGTAATCGAGCTAATATTTCTACCAAATAGGAAGACTTGGCTAGGGAATATGTGTATAAATTGACAGCTCATAATTATGCTCTAGCCCTTTTTTTAGTTACAGAGGTTAGAGGTTACAATTTCTGTCCAAGCTAGAATGAACAGACTATAGTTTATTCAATTTCAACCTAAATTTGTGGGAGTCGAAGGGACGATGAAGATATTTGATACCTTCTTGACTCCCAGTGATCAATGCTAAAGTGATTAAAAAATAATATAAATAATAATAATAATAATCTGATCTTTTCTTTTTCAAAATCATCTAATGTTAGCCAGAATAGACTGAAAATGACACCAATATATTGAATTGGTTAAGACAGGGATTCAGTAACTTGCAATGTGGCAAAGAATCCAGGGATAAATGTATGTAGAGAAAGCTCCATTACAAATGTTTAAGTATTATGACTTTGTGTGAACCGTACTGTACTGTCATATCTGCACATGTTTTGTAACTGTAACTTAATATTTGTTTATTGCACCACAACTAATAGCTTTTCTATAATTAAATATTAGAAACATTGATGATCATTTCTATATCAGTACTGCCAATACCTTGCCCGTTATATAGTCTAAACTGTAATTATTACAGTGATATACCACACAGGCCTGATTATATTAAAATGATGCACACTTGAAAACAATTAATTTATGCCTTGTGATATATGCTTGTGAGCACGAACATGTACACAAACACTCACAAAACAGAAACACAGAAACAGATTAACTTGCTCATGTAGTAATGTACACCATATGTGGTGGATTTTTTTATTTATAAATTATTATTTTGCTTAAGCGTTGTTTCCACATAGTGATTTTGATTAGTTGTTTTGTCTTTTTACTGTGTTTGTCCAAGTTTTGGTTTGTTTATTTTGCAAGTTTTACATTATAAAGCCACACATACAGTATGCATAAACAAAACATACTTGCTGTGTCATGCAGTACGCCAGTACCATACTTAGTAATTTTGTTATTATTATGACAATACAAAACAACAAAAAACAATGAACACACAAAAACAAAATACAAAATCATCCTACAGTATACATATTTTCTCTGTATCAGAAAAGTATTAATATAATTGTGTTTGAGTGTGTGACACTTTTGATTATGCTGCTACGACAACACCATCTACTGTAGTTATTATGCTGCTACGACAACACCATCTACTGTAGTTATTATGCTGCTACGACAACACCATCTACTGTAGTTATTGATCTACAAGTCCAGGATCACAGCCACAACTACCATCACAAAGATTCACCAACCATCATCACAATTATTACAAAGATACCACTGTTGTTTATATATATTTTATGTTCTATTTAATGATGGTTCACTCGGTGCTTTCCTAAAGGTTAAACTAGGGGTGATTATTAAGCCGGTATCACACGAGCGCTTTTATAGTCAACATTCGATAATCAACATTTTTCTGGCAATATTTCTAGAATATTTTGCAACGGTATCGGAAACTAGACTGATGATAGATGAATTTAGGCAACCAAAATATTTTATATGTTGACCACATAAGCTGCCAGACCAGTGTTGAGGATAAATGTTGAGTGAAAAAGCGCTCGTGTGATACCGGCTTTAGTCTGTGCATAACCACGGCACTCCATCTCTTTGTCTTTACCCTAGTGTGGAGGTTGAGTTGCCCAGCCTGGTACGGTCGCGCTAATAAGTCATGTCCCAGATATTACGTTTGGCTCGCTCTTTGCTGTATTAATGTCTGTCAGATGTTGAATAGGGTATGTAAAGATAGGAACATGTTTGTATATTTCACTCGATATGAAGAAATGAAGCTTAGATATTGCTGATACCAATTATTGATCAAAACATAATTGGTGCCGAGACATCACTTATTAGCGTGACTGTACACAGGAGCTCCAGGTCATAATAATTTACCAACCCAAGATATGATACTGTATCATAATTATTCATGTACGCCAAGCTCCTATTTAAGTCCAGGTGAATTGCGGCATCAGGTGTGAAGAGTATGCGCCAAGGAATCGAACCCGGAAACCTTTAGTTATGAGCCGAACATGCTAGCCATTGCCCCACAGCTCCATATGAACACCTACGGAAGAAACAAGGAAGTGGAGACTATTAACCCCTACTGTACCGTAGGATACAGTAATAAAAGTCCCCCCCCCAGTCCCAAGCAAAGTAGCCAAAATGGCAAGATAGAACAGCCTTCCACCTCAAGACCTATGAGAGTTCCGTATGGAGCTCAGTGGTCTGGTTAATCTGCTCTACATAACTAACTATCAAGAGATGAAGGAAGACTAGCTCCCCCAGCCTTCAAAGGGTCTTATATAAGCTGAGAAGTGTTGCCATATCGAAAGCAGTGCTCAAACGGTTGTGGTACCAGACACAGCCTGATACAGGCAGTTACAAGGAAATTACATTACTGACGGCTACTAGCCGTCGCTGGGACTGGGGAGTGACTTACCTACTGACGGCTAGTAGCCGTCACTGGGATTGGACGGGTTAATAACATTGCCCTGTCCAATTAATCAATATTGTTGAATGAATTCTCACCTTGGAAAAATACAAAGTGTACTGTCATTAATGCTGTTGCAAGTCAGCCAGCAAATCATAAATCAACACCCACACAATTTGTTCATTATGATTAGGCCTGTTCTCATTAGTAAAATATGTTTAGTAAATATTTATATCTTTCCAGAAAAGTGCTTTACTGTCAGTCGAAAAGGGTTACAATGCAAATATTTCAAGCTTTCAGTGCAACTTATATTTAATTATATTTCCTACAAATCCTGTGAGTGGGAAATATTATATGTTTGAAACAGTAAAGGGGCTCATGAAAGACTCCCAATATATTATAATATGTGAATAGTCATGATGTAAATAGAATAGACTACAGATCATTTAAGCTGAAGTATATTTATCCAGGTTGTGAAATATTATAAGACATTAAGCAGAGCTCACTATTTAGATACAAAATAAACAGTTCTTGGCACCTACAGTTACCCTTTTTTCCAGGGCAGTTGTTTCTGTTAACCAAAATGTTTGTTAAGGGAGCCCACCTCGCTTTTTTTCTCCCTTTCTCTCCCTCTCTCTTTGGCTTGTATCCATTCGGCCCCATTCAGCCAACTGTTTTAAGACGTTTACCCACATCCAGGTGTCAATATTTTCCTGGCGAGCGGTAGCGAGCCAGCATATATATATTTTTGTTTTGACAGCAAGCTAAATTTGTACATTTTTCGAAAGAAAAATTTCTACGGCGAAGCTGGATTTCTCCATACAATGCTGGCTCGCTATCGCTTGCCAGGAAGAAATCGACACCTGGATTGGGATAAACGTCTTAAAACAGTTGGCTGAATGGGGCCGAATGGATATAAGCAAGGGAAGGAGAGAAAGATAAAAAAAAAACAGGTGACCCCCCTTAACCCAGTTGTCCCGTCTCTCCTGTGCAGGTATTGCGTAACAGTAGTGTTTTGTAAATTTTAACACATTATACTGATGACCACATATTTTTAATATAAGGAATGCGTGTACTGTACTTTGTCATACATGCCAGATTTTTTTTTTTTTTTTTTTTTTAATGCAGCAATTTTATGCAAAAGTAAATAATTCTTCCTTAGCTCTGATATTTCATTCTTCACCCTTGATCACTTCTTAGTTGGTGCTACAGTGTAGCAGTTCTTGCCTCATCCTTCAGCCTTGCCTAATAAGAGTTCTGCTGTGGAGCTCATGTGGTCCGGCTGAACTGATGAATTGGCAAGAAATGTCTGCGTGTCTTCACCTTCTTAGAGTTGTTCATATTCTGCCCTTCCCTATCTATCTTGACTTGATTAGTTGTCCATCTTGATCTAATTCTTCAGGCCAGCCTTATGAGAGTTCTTTTTGGGAACTCAAGTGGTCTGGTCAAACTAATTATATAAAAATAAAAAAATAAACTACAGTTGAATGAGAATGTTGCAAGGCTTAGGAATGGGCATTATCTCACTTCAGATAAATAATTTTTAATATCTTCTAGATTTTCCCAGCAATATGTGAAAGTTGGTTGAACTTGTGAAACTCGCTACAGTACATACATACTGTACATACAGTAATTTAAAGACAGAATGCTCCACACGAAGTGCGGTTCCAGTCTCATGTCCTAATGGCAGTGCTTCAGGCAGCGCTGTTCAGAGCTGCCTCACTTGTCAGGATTTTTAAATTCAAGTTCAGTGACCCCACGTCTTTCTTGGTTTGCCCCTTGGTGCAGCTCCCTCCACGTTCACAGACTTGCATCGTTTTACCCAACTTGGTTCATCCATCCTTTCCACATGCCCAGACCATCCAAGGATGCTGGTACACATCTCATCACTGATGCTCTTGATTCATATTTTTTCACCAACCAATTTTACTTCTAAACTCAATTAATGAAATCAACAAATACATGTGGCACTCCAAGGACTCGAACCTAGGATACTCACACCGAAATTCTGCGCATTTATGCATTACGCAATCAAGACCTAACCGTCTCCTCAGCTCTTCTCTAGATATCCTATCTTGCAGCAGTTTGGCCCCACACATCCATCTCGCCTTCTCATCTTATTACGTTCCATTCTGTTAATATCATCCACTTTCATAGGCCACTGTCCAGTATAATTCATATTCCCTCTTCCATTATACTATTTTGAAATATATGGTTCAATCTTTACTAAGAGCGTGGAGAGAAGCCATCAGGTGACCAAGGCATACTTATACAAAGTAGGGAATTGTATTTTTAACTTATTTGTTATTCAATTAAATAAAAACTATTCATGTTTGAGGAAAAGAAGCAAAGTAAGGCATTAATCATAAATAATTTCTATATGCATTGCTCAATATCTGGTTGGCGTCCCACCTAGCAACCATCTCCACCTGTTCACGATGAGTGACCCAAAATATTAGCATTCCTCTGATCTACCGGTACAGTGATCTGTGTACTGCAAATGCACATGTAGAGGGGGACGACTATTCAGCCTTTTTTTAGTGCTTGGTTGATTCTTTTCATATTCCTGATATATAAAATCTCAAAGACATATCCAAAGTCTTCCACTAAGTCGGAAATTCTGTACCTGTTAAAAAAGATGTTGACCATGATTAACCCTCCCAATATGTGACGCCTTTTTATTTTATTCTGGCTATCATTAGATGATTTTATGCAGTTTATGTGTGAGTTAAAAGACATTTTTTTTTTTACCCCTTTGACTCTTAGAAATCATTTTTATGCTGGTGTCACACAGGCATCTGTATCAGATTCTAGCATCCGTAATAATATATTAGTAATTTGTTTAGTATTTGGGTAATTTAATTATGTTTTAAGGTGTTTGGTCTTGTATTTAAGTTATAAACTGTATATTATCTTCAAAATAATACTATTGGTTGAAAAACTGCCTTTTCTGTAGTATACAGTATATCTGTAGTACAGTACAGTACTGTATACAGTACTGTACTTTGAAGGGGGTGAGAGGGTAGGAATCCTCCTCCCCTTGTAAAATTCACCTACTAAACGAGACAGAGAAAGAGGCGAGGGAACGCGAAAGTGGTCCCGGACCCTAAGAATTGGAACTCTAGATGTTATTTCTGTTCGGGCTCTGTCTCGAGTCGGCCACCCCCAGCTATGGGGTATGTGCCTGAGTATATATACTGTACGTACAATAATACATACATACATATTTTGAATCTGATAAACTGACTTTGAACCTAATGATGCTGGCTTTAAGCTGAGTAAATTTGCGTAGCGTTAGCCAGAATCAAATAAAATTGATGCCCATGTACTGAAGGGGTTAATATTTCTTCACCTGTGAACTTCAAAATAAGTAAAGGTAGAATAAATCTTGACTCAGCACTTGTTACTGACCATAGTATCTGGCTATACCCTGTTCAAAGCAACTTGGCAGCACATCCCCACCTCCCAAGTATGATTATTAGTGAATATAAATGGTTGGCCCCCCCCCCCCCTCCTAAAAGAAAAGACAACAAAGGAAAAGAGGGGGGGGGGAGAAAAAATGGGAATTGGGCCTGAGTATATATATAGATAGTTGGTTGGCAGTAGTGTGTGGAGTGGCCTTTGAAACGGAATAATGAAGTATTGTAATGCCTCAAAATAGAAAATTTACAGAAGCAATCAAGAGAACTATTATCATGCCCAAAAAAAGAAAATATACAGAACCAATCAAGAGCAGCTGTGAGGAGAGGTGCGGAATAAGTTGCCACGTTAAATTAAACCGAGTGTAGTTTCTGTCTTTTCCGGATTCTCCTGCTACCTATTTCTTTTTGTCTTGATCCAGAAGTTTTTGACGTGTTTGTTTGATAGTGTCTTGTTATTTAATGTCATAAGTGTATGTGTTCTCTATTTATTTCCAGCTCAATTTTTTGTCAACTGAAATACCGAATAACTTAAAAATCCCTTCAATATGATGGCGCCTCTCGTCCTTTACTTGTGGCTATCATTTGACAATTTTAGATAGCTTGGGAAGGACTTGTGAGAGTCAGATGGTCAATCAAGAATATTTCTACCCCTTTGATTCCAGAGGTCCTTCCTAAACTGAATGTATATTTTATACTAGATGCCACTTCTCACCTGGGTGAGGTTGCACACAGAATAAGGACAAGAATAAATAATAATAAGGATAAATGAAGAACAAAATATTTAGGACATTCACTCACTTTCGACCACATTCGGCTAAGTTGAATATAATCGTGTAATGATAGCCTGGATAGTGAAAAAGTCGTCATTATATTAAAGGGGTTAATTGGTGAGAATATGTACTGCACAAAGATCAAGATAACTCAGCCTCATCTCGGCTCTTTGGCCTCTACAGTTGCGTGCTCCAACCATATTCACAGACAATTCAGCCATCACGGTTGTATTACTGGATTCAATAGTTGCTGACAATCTATATGAGAAACTATGTAATTTGAAGATGAAACTCTTTTATCTTGACAGTCTTCAGTTGTTACCAATCATCCTCTGACTGTTGCTATATATTTATATTTGTTGCCTCAATATCTTGCTTCTTCCTGAGAGAAGGCTGCTAAAGGATGACAATGGCAGAAATGCCCTCCAGGTTACTTTACCCAGGCATGCACCTTTTGTCCGTGCCACAATAGTTCTCCCAGTATGTGGAAGTTTTTCTTCAATATTCTTTTCCACTTTCTTCTCCAAAACCATTTACGTTGTTCCATCACCAGCTGTCTTTCTCAATATATATAACCCAGGAGGTTAGGGGGGCCTCTACCCATGTCATCATCATCATCATCATCGATTCCTTGCTTCCCCCTGGGAAACCCCCGCTAAAGGATGACCATGACAGAAATGTCTCCAGGCTACTTTGTCAAGACATGCTTCCTCTGCTCATGCCACAATGCCTCTTCCACTACATGGAAGTTTTTCCTCAATATATTTTCCACTTTCTTTTCCCAAATCATAGGTGGTCTTCCACTACTAGCTGCTCCACTCACCTGACTTCCATGTGGTAGAGGAAATATAAGAATATGCCCCACGTGTCTACTGCGTGTCATAAGACGTGACTAAAAGGGGGATGACATAAGTCAGGGCCACCGTTCATCCTATTTGGTCCATTTTAGCCTCATGGCAGCTACGGAACACCAGAGCACCAAAATGTGGATGGTTCGATAGATGTAGATGGGTAGATACTAGATAGATCATTAGATAGATGATAGTCAAGTTAGAGGGACAGCTAGTACAGGAAGACCACCAATGGTTTTTGAGAAAAAAGTGAAATAGTTAAGGTGTATAATAGTACAGGCCAAAGGAGCATAACTTAATAAAGTAGCCTGGAGGTGTTTATGCCATCACCATTTTTTTTTTTTTTTTAAGATTCCTCAAGAGGCAACAAGGTGTCAGAGATGGTGATGACTGTATTTAACAAGGAATTTTCATAATTTCTCATGAAGGTTGTCACAGGGCTTTTGAATCTGGGTTTAATTGGTTGAAAAGACACCAGACAAAGTATCATGTCTTTTTAATACATGTAAGCAATCTAACCAGGCTTTGTTTATTGATAGACAGGTTAATTGCTTCCCGTATTTAAAATTTTGTTATACTGTACTGTATTAATTTTCGGTAGTGGATTGGTCTAATCAGAACGGGGGTGAGTATTTCTTTCTCCCCTTAGCTTACTCTATATTTGTTTTGTTTCTTAGCCCTTTGAGTACCAGCGATGTGCATTATATTTTATTTGAGCTATGTTTAGACGATATTGTGCAGTTTAGGAACGAACTGTGGTAGCTAAAAAGGGTTGGTTGAGATAGTTTGCAGTGTTATTATTGCTAGAGGTCCTAAGCTGAAGAAAGTCATTAATAGTTGCCAAAATATGATGCAAAAGACGTCCCTGGTACTGAACGGGTTAAAGGGAGAAGGCTACGACTTCCCTTTATCTAGATAGTCTATTCGCTGTAAGTAGGTAAGAAATCATGACCTCTAACCTCTGTAACTAAAAAATGACTAGAGTAATCAAGCTAATATTTCTAGCATTTGGGAAGAGTCAGCCAAGGAATAGGTGTGAAAAATGACAGCCCATTTGTTCTAGCCCTGTTTTAGTTACAGAGGATCGAGGTCATGATTTCTCGCCTACTTGCAGCGAATAGACTGTAGTTGCCCAGTGATTCCCTCTTTTGGTAGACCACTAAATTATGGACAAAATTTAATGTATACATAGTACAGTATATATATATTTTTCTAGGGTTTTAGTGTCAAAACTGGATATATATTAATGATAATATATTTTTGCTGTCCACATAATGAACCGAGTAAAGTTGGTGTTGACTGAAAAATGCAAAAGTATTGGGCAATATAGTATCCAAATGAATTAAGGGAGCCCACCTCGCTTTTTTTTTTCTCTTTCTCTCCTTTTCTCTCTTTCCCTGGCTTGTTTCCATTCGGCCCCATTTAGCCAACTGTTTTAAGACGTTTATCCCCATCCAGGTGTCAATTTCTTCCTGGCGAGCGATAGCGAGCCAGCATTGTATGGAGAAATCCGGCTTCGCCGGAGAAATTTTTCTATCGAAAAATGTACAAATTTAGCTTGCTGTCAAAAAAAAAAATATATATATGCTGGCTGCTACCGCTCGCCAGGAAAATATTGACACCTGAATGGGGGTAAACATCTTAAAACAGTAGGCTGAATGGGGCCGAATGGATACAAGCCAAAGAGAGAGGGAGAGAAAGATAAAAAAAGCAAGGTGGGCTCCCTTAATTAATTAACCATCTAGTGGAGTTTGGGACAAACAACTTGATTACTATTAACTGTTTGTGAATATGGCTGTCTTATGTGCATATACTATGGTTTGTGAATATGGCTGTCTTATGTGCATATACTATGGTTTGTGAATATGGCTGTCTTATGTGCATATACTATGGTTTGTGAATATGGCTGTCTTATGTGCATATACTATGGTTTGTGAATATGGCTGTCTTATGTGCATATACTATGGTTTGTGAATATGGCTGTCTTATGTGCATATACTATGGTTTGTGAATATGGCTGTCTTATGTGCATATACTATGGTTTGTGAATATGGCTGTCTTATGTGCATATACTATGGTTTGTGAATATGGCTGTCTTATGTGCATATACTATGGTTTGTGAATATGGCTGTCTTATGTGCATATACTATGGTTTGTGAATATGGCTGTCTTATGTGCATATACTATGGTTTGTGAATATGGCTGTCTTATGTGCATATACTATGGTTTGTGAATATGGCTGTCTTATGTGCATATACTATGGTTTGTGAATATGGCTGTCTTATGTGCATATACTATGGTTTGTGAATATGGCTGTCTTATGTGCATATACTATGGTTTGTGAATATGGCTGTCTTATGTGCATATACTATGGTTTGTGAATATGGCTGTCTTATGTGCATATACTATGGTTTGTGAACATGGCTGTCTTATGTGCATATACTATGGTTTGTGAATATGGCTGTCTTATGTGCATATACTATGGTTTGTGAATATGGCTGTCTTATGTGCATATACTATGGTTTGTGAACAGTGAGGCATTACAATTTCCGACTTGCGAGTTTTGTTCTGTAAGGAAGTTGGAGCTGTAGACGACGATATTTAACAGAATTACCAGCTAAAATACGGCCTAAGTACATTATATAAATACATAAAACCCAATTCACCATACCATTTATCCATCAGAAACGTACATTATTTATTGCATTTCTGTTTAATTTTGATGTTCACGGCTCCAACTTCCTTATAGACTGAAACTCGCAAGTGGTCAATTTCACTGGCTTGTGTCAAAATAAGTGAGTTTGCAAGCTTTAGGAAAATATTTTAAAACAGGATGCATACTCTTTGTTTGCAATATTGAATGTTTAATTGATGTTCAATGCCATATATGCCTATGAAATTGTATTTTTAAAATTTACTGATTTTTAAACTCATGATTGATACATTTTATGATTAGATTTAATTGGGGAGACGATAGTCTGATTCATTAGTACTGTACTGGTATTTATTCCTGTCTATACAGTACTTTAATAACTAATGTAACTGAATTTGCAGTGCTTCACTGTTCTGTGAAAATTTATTGTCATAGATTAAATAAAGGATATGTTCTGCCAGAAAGATATTTTGTATAACCAATATTCAATGCAGAGTATCTTAGATAAAGAAAAGGGAAAGGTGTGTATGTATACTGTACAAGGAAGAGCATTTGATGTTGGTGTACCTCTGATAAGGGAAGGAAACGAGTGGAAGTTACCTGTACTGCTGTTTGCCGATGATACAGTTCTGATGAGCGATAGTGAATGGGAGTTGTTGGGTCTGGTAAATATGTTTGGAACAGTGTGTGAAAAATTGAATCTGAAGGTAAATGTGGGGAAGAGCAAGGTTATGGTCTTTGAAAGGGGTGCAGCCACAGAGTGTGAGGTGAGGTTGAACAGTCAGGCTATGGAGAATGTCAGCTCATTTAATTACTTGGGAAGTGTGTTGAGTAAAGATGGGAGTATGGATGAAGAAGTTTTGGTTGAGTTATCACTGGTGGTCCTTTTGAGGGTAAGACCGGCATCTTGGTCACTCCTTATTTTTGGGGGGCCTTGGGTGCGCTTGGGCCCTTCTCAAATGGAGGCCATGCGTACCTTATCCTCTCTTCTCTTTTTCTTGTGGTTCTTTTTCTTCTCCCTCTCCTTCTCTCCTCGCATTTAAAAAATAATTGTCTAATAATAGCCAAAATAATCTGAAGGAATGCATCATGGTATTCTGAAAGGGTTAATAAGCTTTTTCAACAAAGGTTGTAAGTCCCACACTAGGTCGTATCTTTATGACCCCCTTGGCCCTGGACAGTTGTGGTCGCATCCTATAATCTGTTCATCTTAGCTGAGCCAGACAGTTCTTCCCCTAGCAGCCAATTTTGTGACAATACTTCCATTTGATTTTCTTTAGTTTAGATAGTACCTCTAGGCCTTAACTCTCAACTTTTAGTATGTCCTTCTTTATTAAATACATTTTTTTGAAAGTTGCTATAATACGCACAAATTGACAGCATCCTCTTGCTTAAATGGCTTCCCAGAAGCTGGGTGTGCTCAACCGCCTCAGGGGGTTCTTTACCCCTGCACAGCTTCTTGCTCTGTACAGTGGCACAGTGCATCCATGTATTGAGTATTGTTCGCATGTGTGGGGAGGATCCTCTCACACAGCACTTCTAGACATAGTAGAAAAGAAAGCCTTTCTTCTCATTAACTCATATCAACTGACCGATTCTCTGCAATCTCCTTCTCTTTGCCGCAATGTTGCATATCTCTCACTATTCTACCCCTATTATAATAATCAGTGTTCCTCAGAGCTCTCTCAGTGTATACCACCACCTCTACGTAGAGCACATAGCACTCGTTTTGCAACACAATAATAATAATAATAATAATAATAATAGTCCTTAAAGCTAGCGCATGCTAAGCTAGCTAAGGATAGCTCAATAAGGCCGATTAGGCGTATTTCCATTGGGGTCCTGTACTACTACCCCATCCCTTTGCTCATGGGGGATGGTAACGACTCAGTGCTTGTGAAAAATCTTTAATGCGCCGAGCGTGGGCGCGAACCCGGGCCTTCTGGGTGGAAGTCCGAGACGCTAGTCACTACACCAAGCGAGCCGCTACCCCTACTCTGTACAGCTCTCCAACCCAAGAATGAAACAATATTCCCAGTCTTCTATTCAACAGCTGAGCTTTGGAACTCTCCCTGAATCCATCTTTCCCTAATCCTATGACTTAAAATGCTTCAACCACTGTGTGGCCAGGCATTTTGGCTCGAACATTCCTTGATATTGGCTCTGTCGCTATTTCAACTCAGGGGGAGGCACTCGCCACAGGCAATTTTGCCTTTTGTCTCCCTCATGCACATAGAAAAAAAAATCTTCAATTATTTGCAGAATAAAACATAATATAGATCTGCTTAATATTAATTCTTAATATCCATTATTATAATCAAGTTACAGCTCATTAGTAAAGATGTGGTTATGAAAATAGTGAATAAATTAAAACGGACAATGTGTGTGCCTGTTCCATACATAATGTACATACATTACATCACACACACACAGGAAAGAGAGACAAGCCATACATTTGGTAGTTCGAATATCTGAAAGCAAGGAGTGGTTCGGGGGAAACAACAAACGGGGTAAATCTCACTAGAAAACAATAGAATCTGGCCTTAATTCATCCCGCGTGGGTAGTGTTACTTTTGTAGTGAACATAAACAAAGGACGAAAAGGAAATAATATATCAGAGGCATCGGGTGTAAGGAGACAGGCCGATGTGGCCATCTGTCTTAACCCTATCTGGTTCACTCCATTAGTTTGGAGTTTTTAAGACGTTTCACTTCATACGTTCAGCGATTATAAAGACTTTACCTCATATAGGTGTTTATTTGTTTATGGGCGAGCGGTTGCGAGCCTACTTCAATGAGAAAAAGCATATGGCTTACTACCAAAACAATTTGTACATATTTACCTTCAATGGGGGTCTGGGGGAAATTTTCTTACCCTGCAGTTGGGTCTGGGGAGATGTTTGTTATTTTAGTTTACTGGGCAAACTAAAAACACATTGCTCGAAAATGACAAAAGCAATCAAAACCCTAAAAATTATACAAGCAAAATCATAATAACCCCCAAAACGTTGCACCAGATACTATTAACCCAACCAACCTTCACCACCCCAACACACCAGTCCACCTTCACCACCCACACACCAGTTCACCTTCACCACCCCCACACCAGTCCACCTTCACCACCCACACACCAGTCCACCTTCACCACTCGCACACCAGTCCACCTTCACCACCCACACACCAGTCCACCTTCACCACCCCCACACCAGTCCACCTTCACCACCCACACACCAGTCCACCTTCACCACCCCCACACCAGTCCACCTTCACCACTCACACACCAGTCCACCTTCACTACCCACACACCAGTCCACCTTCACCACCCCCACACCAGTCCACCTTCACCACCCCCACACCAGTCCACCTTCACCACCCACACACCAGTCCACCTTCACCACCCCCACACCAGTCCACCTTCACCACCCTCACACCAGTCCACTTTCACCACCCACACACCAGTCCACCTTCACCACCCCCACACCAGTCCACCTTCACCACTCCCACACCAGTCCACCTTCACCACCCACACACCAACCCACCTTCACCGCCCCCACACCAGTCCACCTTCACCACTCACACACCAGTCCACCTTCACCACCCACACACCAGTCCACCTTCACCACCCACACACCAGTCCACCTTCACCACCCACACACCAGTCCACCTTCACCACCCCACACCAGTCCACCTTCACCACTCACACACCAGTCCACCATCACCACCCACACACCAGTCCACCTTCACCACCCCCACACCAGTCCACCTTCACCACTCCCACACCAGTCTACCTTCACCACCCACACACCAACCCACCTTCACCTCCCACACCAGTCCATCTTCACCACCCCCACACCAGTCCACCTTCACCACCCCCACACCAGTTCACCTTCACCACCCCTACACCAGCCCACTTTCACCACCCCCACACCAGTCCACCTTTACCACCAACACACCAGTCCACCTTCACCCCCCCCCCCCCCCACACCAGTCCACCTTCACCACCCCCACACCAGTCCACCTTCACCATCCCCACACCAACCCACCTTCACCATCCCCACACCAGTCCACCTTCACCACCCCTACACCAGTCCACCTTCACCACCCACACACCAACCCACCTTCACCCCCCCCCCCCCCCCCACACAAGTCCACCTTCACCACTCGCACACCAGGCCACCTTCACCACCCCACACCAGTCCACCTTCACCACCCCCACACCAGTCCACCTTCACCACTCACACACCAGTCCAACTTCACCACCCCCACACCAGTCCAGCTTCACCACCCACACACCAACCCACCTTCACCACTCACACACCAGTCCACCTTCACCACCCCCACACCAACCCACCTTCACCACCCCCACATCAACCCCATCCTTCACCACCCCCACCAACCCACCTGCACCATCCCTATAATTTATCTCCGCACTTAAAGCCTTATTTTGCTTCTCAATAGTCCGCCCACTACACATGCCCGCACGCACATACACATACACACACACATACACCTCACCTGTGGGAAACTTCCACACATTTTGGGAATATTTCATATATATATAGTTTCTAATACAAATATCTTAACAGAGCAAACGAATGTCCTAATTTCTTCATTCAAGCGATTATGATTAAAATTTAATTTAATAGATGAAAAGTAATCACAATCTCACTATTATATAACTCAATATATGAGGCATACCAAAAAGTAAGTGATAAAAACAACACTATTTCGCTCAAGGTACGATGGGGCGGACCCTAGTACTATGACGTCACTGAAATAGCCTTACCTTTTAGTTTTAGATATCGAACAGCGTGTAAAGAGATGATTCCGTAAAGTAAATAATGTCGAAGAAAGTGTATTTGAAATCGCACCCGAAGTGAAACGTTGCTGATTTTTTTTTTTTTTTTTTTTTTTTGTATTATCATGGGAACCCTCCCACTCCCATGACATCACTACGATGGCCCGCCCACCGCCCTTACGTCACCCTTCAAGCTCCACCCCCTGACCAGCTCCAATTTTCGATCTTGTAACATCAAAACAAACCTGACGAGCCTCCTCACTTCCCTTCTGCCTCCATACGTGCAAGGTTAAAGGGCTATTTTCCCGGGTGTTTTGGAGTTGGATTTCAGCTGATTTCGACTAGGAAGGACGTAGAAGTCTGTGTTTCATTGTCTGTGTGTCTGGGAAATAAGCTAGAAGTACGATAGTGCTCCAGTTGCGTCGTCTCTAACTTCACATCTCCCTGCTCAGGACACAGGTAAGTTTTCAAGTTGTGGTCAAACTTTTCTGGTAGCCTATGTTTTACAGGCACTTCTGATTAATGTTTTGCACCATATGATATAATTATATAGTTTGTTTATTAATGGCACGATACACAAATATTAATCCATCTAGGCCTATAGATTCCATATCTGTCTTCAAATATGTCAAAATAATTGGTGACCAATAAATGGAGTTATACTAAAATGTTGTGCTGAACTTTTGTATATAGCCTATTTGGCATTAGACTAGGCTAACATTAGCCTTGCAAATAGATAGGCTATCTACTGTAGAATATAGGCATACCGGTATTTTATCCAGGCTCCAGCCTATTGATACTAGTTAAGTTGTTAACCTGCAATGTAACAACCTAGTTTGACAATACTCCATCCCAAAGCTATGTACGGTAGGCCTACAGCAAATAGGCTATTAACACCAATGCAAATTAAACTGTTTTAGGAAGTAAAAAAAATAACTACCACTGATTTTACCATGGTTTTTCTTTTTGGATTTAGGTAGTTTGCATCATTAGGGCCTAGGCTATACAGTAGTTGAAATTAATTACAATCCCGGAAAATGCTATTTTTCCCATTATCCAACGTTGTTAAAACACTCAGATGTAAATCATTTTCAGAGTAAATAAACAATTTGTGTTGCCTTTGGTTACAGGATGGGTTGAGGGGGGCTTTGCCCCCGCCCCCTCATCCACCCATGACTTATTGAAATCAGCATCTATTTTAACAGTAAGGGGCTTAATAAGAGTTTCACTGCCGTCAATAGGGAGAGTATTTTGTTTTTACAGTACTTTATATAGTGCACATAACATGTATCTCCGGAGATTGAAACACATTTTCATATGATGCTTAGAGCATATAGATTCCATATTTGTTTTTAAATATGGCAAAATAATTCGTGACCATCTTATTCAGTAATACTGAGCCTAGCCTATGCCACAATGGGTCTTTTCTACTTAAATCGATTTGCACATAAAATATCCTGATATTGTTTAGCATGGAGCTCTTCTCCGTGTCTGTAGGGAATCAATGAAAGACAGACATGGTAGTTTATGCAATATACATTAGGCTATAACCGCCTAACCTGGGTTAGAAGGAATACAACCCACTCAGAATTCGACATTCTTGTTATTCATATAATGAATCATTACAGAGGGAATATTGGATAATTTAATTTTAAAACAGTGAAGAAATTGCGGGTCCCCTGTAATTTGTAAATCCAGGAAAAATATCTTACACATACGATAGTTGATGAAAGTAGTGAAGGAATGGCATTCGGTTTTGTATGTTTTTTCCTCGTAAACTGTTTCCTCCCCTCCCCTCCCCTTTCTTTCTTTGTATCATTACATCGTTTACCCCCCCCCCATCTCTCTCTCTCTCTCTCTCTCTCTCTCTCTCTCTCTCTCTCTCTCTCTCTCTCTCTCTCTCTCTCTCTCTCTCCTAGTTTCACCACAAACTACGCTAATTCTTTTTTTCTCGAGCTATATTTTGCATTCCCAACTATGCTTACTGATCTAAATTAAAGGGTTTGGCAAGTGTCTGCAGCTATCCATATCCATCATAATCGTGAACCAGTGAACGCATTTCGGTAGTTTTGCAGTTTAGATAATTTTCGGAATTCTTTTGGGTAGCATTCAAGACAGCTAGAGCCGCCTTATTTACCAAGTTTTCTTTAAATTTTGTTCAAGGAATATAGTGTTAAGTTGTTGCTTTTCATGGTTTGAGTGGAGGATTTGTATTAACTTACCCATTATTCATTCTGAAGATACGGCGTCAAATGGCGCCATTTATTGGGTGAATCGCGCTTTTACAGTAGGTAAGGGAAATGGGGTAAATTGGATACACGATGGGTTGAAGGGGGGGGGGGGGGGGGTTGCTGCCCCCCTTGACTTATTGTCATCCTCATATATGTTGATCTGTAAGGGGGCAAGAACAGGTTGCCTGTATTTCATTTATGCGAGTAACCCTGGAGCCATTTATTGGGTGAATCGCGCCCGCCCCATCGTTCAAAACAAGATCATCAAGTCGAAGGGTTCATTGGACGCAATGCTTTGTTTACGGTCGGGACTTATTATTTTGGTGTTATTTTTCGGTGTAATCGGGGTTTTTCAAGTGTCATAACGAAATTCCTCCATGCAGACTATAATGAGAAAAATATGGAGTCTGTAGGTCCCTATTTTCCCTAATAAATTGTTTCTAATAGTGCGGCGAAAGACGTCTTTAATGATATCTTCTTGGTTTTGTTACACCAATCAATGGAGCTCACTTACCTGCATTTTGTATGGTAATCTTCAAGCAATCTTTCGCTGTGGTATTACCATTTTTAGTCCACAGTTTAAGAATACACTTGTATATTAAAAAACAACTTTAGCTTTCAGGTTATTGTATGCTAAATTGCAATTTTGAAGTAGGCCTACAGTAATATAACATCTGAAATAGTTTCCACATGTAGATTAAGTAGGCCTACATTATTTATAATAGGTAAGGCAGAGTACCATGATTAGTAGCACCAAGAAAGAAGTCTTGAACATTATCAAATGTTAGTTTGCAGGTCTTCTGCAAACAGAGAGAGAGAGCAGGTAGGCTAAATGAATTCTATCGATTGGTGAATTAAAGTATGACGAGTTCCGTGTACAGACATAGTTGGACATGCAGAATAGCCCCAATTTATATGGGTTTATACGAAGTACTACTGCTACAATAAATCATAATGTGATAATAATGATACCCATATAACTAATTGTTATACTGTTGGTTAGTTGTCAAAAGCGCCACATCTTTTCTAAGGAATTTACTATCTTCAAGTTCGTTGGCGTTAGGTAAAAAAAAAAAATAGTGCTAGCAGAAATATAGAAAACGCATATAATATATAAAGCAAAGCGAAATATTAAACACACATTTTATATACACAACAAGAAAGAAAGAAAGAAAACAAAGTATTGATGAGTAGCCTACCCTAACGTCTTGTGTTAAATGAAGTAATTAACCCTATTTGGGCCGAGGGGGTATTCTTCCTTGTTTCGTTCAATTAGTTTGGGGATTTTAAGTAGTTTCAGCCCATTAGTTTGGCGATAAAAAGACGCTTCATCAGGTGTAGATTATTTTCTTTCTGGGCGAGCTAAAGCGAGCCTGTAAGATTAAATCTGCTTTCGGCAAGGACATTTTTCGGTCAATATAAAGTTTATGTAATTAAATTGTAAATTTTTGTTTTGCTTTATTATATGAATTTTATAGTTTTTAAAGGGTGTTTTGATATGTGATAATAGTAGGAAATGCATAACAGATTAACTTGCTCATGTAGTAATGCACACCCTATGTGATGGATTGTGTTATTTTATTTCATAAATGTTATTTTAGTAAGCGTTGTTTCCACATAGCGATCTTGATAAGGTAATTTGACTTTATATTGTCTTTGTCCCAGTTTTGTTTTGTTTAGTTTGCAAGTTTTACATTTTAATTTACTGTACCCAATATCCAACAATAGTATACAAAGCGGACAATAAGCTGTATTTGGCCATAGCTGTTTACCGTTGGATACAGTCAAATTCTGGAAGCATAACGCATAATTTTTGTATATTTTTATTTGATAGTGACATATAACCTGAATGCAAAGACGATAGTAGGGTTGGGTGGTGGGTGTTAACTACCGTGTTTGATGGAGGAGCAATAATGGTTTGGTGATTTCCACAGGTACGCCACGGTAGCCTTGTCCGTTTCCTTGTCATTCAGGTGTGACTTTAACCTAACGACACAGGGACAAGTGGCTTAATTCTCCACTTTTGGTAATGCACTATATTGACGAAAATTAGGGGACGGTGTGAAACAAACTTTGGCAAAATAACATACTGATCCAACTGTTTGTTTATAAGTTATTCCCGAAAAACGATGCCACACGGCCTCTGAAACCCATTAGGTGTCATTTTTTTCCTGGCGAACGATAGCGAGCCTTTAATTAAGGAGTGACCAGGCGGGGACAATTTTCTGCCGAAAAATATACATATACATACATGTATCGAGAAGGAGGATCTTGGGAATGGTTTGTTAAGTTTGATGGAGGTCTAGGGAGGGGAGGAAACTAAAACAAATATATGTAATCTATCCTTTATTAATTTCACCACAACACCAAACACCTCCAATGAAATTAACGAAAGCACACATGTGATCCACCAGGATTCGAACCCGGGTTATCACACACGGATTCTTAGACACCTCAACCATTACACCACCAAGACGGTTAAAGGTTTATGCACATGCCTACGACTTATTATCCATTCTCGAATACTGGATATTAATCTAATCATGTTCATATTCCCACCGCACTATGGTAGCCTAATGTTTAAGTGAGAGGAAAGAAAACTCATGGGGCACAGATCACTCAGAACGGCCTCGCTACAATGAAAAACAAACCGACCAAAAACTAATCCCTTCCCCCCCTTAATGGCCGTGACTGTACATACATCTCTCCATCATACCTAAGCAGGACACAATTCCCCCCCCCCCCCCTCTCCTCCTCCTCCCCCCTCTGACACCTCATTATAAAGTGACGTAACAAAATTATCAAAATTTTAACACATTAATTAGAGAACGGTCACACGTTATATTTTATCTCGGTCTAGTGATAAAATGGTTGCATAATTGTTGCATCGGCCATATTTTGTCGTGTGTGTTTGCTTGCTTGCTAGTGTATGTGTGTGTTTGTGTGTGTGTTGGTGAATTCATGGGTGCAATGTTCTGTTTTTTTATGTCTGTGTTTAAAAGTATATTGTTTCTGTATTTTTATATCTATGTGTTTAAATATATATTGCTTGGGTAAACATTATATTTGTACAACAACAAATAGAACAATTAGACTGGTTTAGGCTCGGTTGATTACCTTCGACAGGTTAGGTCAAGTTAATAAAATTAGATGAAGTTTGCTTAGGCAAGATCTTGATAGTTGCATTAAAGTTTACAAACGAAATTCAATTATCATGGGCTTAAAAAGTTTAATTTTATCGATAAACATGCCGTTGCGCGCGTCTGTGTATGTGTGTCTTTGATGGATTGTGTGTGTGTGTGTGTGTGTGTGTGTGTGTGTGTGTGTGTTTATTTTTGGTTGTGTGTGTGTGTGTGTCTTTGATGGATGGTGTGTTGTGTGTGTGTGTGTGTGTGTGTGTGTGTGTGTACGGTTGTGTATTCATTATATATCTTGGAATCTTCGCAACCTGATATCTGTGTGACTGGAGCCTGATAATATAAGAGCTAATTGTACGGTTATTACGGAATATTACCGTACAAGAAAGAACTCTTGATATAGTATCTTAGTACGACGAATGAACCGAAAATGTAGTGTGTGTGTGTGTGTGTGTGTGTGTGTGTGTGTGTGTGTGTGTGTGTGTGTACTTACTCTAGTTGTACTTACTCTAGTTGTATTGCGGGAGTGAGCATGCTCGTTATTTCCCGCCTTCTATATGTGTAGGTGTTATATGTATCGTTGGAATGGCTGTGGATGTGTGTTTAGTCTGTATTTTTAGCCAATTGGCGACATCGGAAACGAAGGCTTAGGGTGGATCTGTATGGTACCATTCTCACTATAGACGGTACCGTCTCGCCCGAAGGCTTAGGTAGCCATCAGCTTGGTGAACCATATGATACCCATCTCGCCTTGTACCATTTTTGCCAACCCCAGATGGGACGTCACAACGTCGTCCACTTATTCCAGGTACCTATTTACTGCTAGGTGAACTGAGGCTAACACATGAAAGGAGACAAGCCCAATTTGTCTCCGCCCGGCCGGGGATTGAACCCCCGACCCCTCGTGTGTGAGACGAGAGCTCTACCTACTAGGCTACGGACTGTGTGTGTGTGTGTGTGTGTGTGTTAATTTGCAACCCGGAGACTGATTTTTGTTTTAAACTAGGTAAAATACAATGCTTATTCTATCATAATTATGAGGGCATATGCAACGTTTGATGACAGAGATGGTGCGTGAGTTCCGTTCATTTGGAGTACACTGCCTACTGGAGACGTAGAACACGACATAGTAGTTTAACGCTCTCATTTATGTATTACCGTATTTTGTTTAAAGTGATACCTATTAGGACTACTGTTATTATTCGCTAGCATTTGTTAGAATGCTTATATCGATAAATAGTAGACACATTTCAAAAGCCCTGGCTCCGCACTTCTATTTTAATTTAAACAAACAATTATGTGTATATTCATATGGTTAAATACAATTATGCGCGCGCGCGCACACACACACACACACACACACACACACACACACACACACACACACACACACACACACACACACACACGAATCTCCACCTCCCTCTCTCCATACCCCTTCGTTTGAGGACGCTGGAACAAGGCTAATGACCAATAAAGCTTATATGACAAAACTTCTTAATTCCAGTATACCTAGGATGAGAGAGAGAGAGAGAGAAAGAGAGAGAGAAAGAGAGAGAGAGAGCAACATAAACCGCACCATTATAAGTCTCCATCTTCATACATTATACAGTAGTACCTAACGTACAGTCTTGTTTAAAAGTCACCCCACAACGCCCACACACACACACACACACACACACACACACACACACACACACACACACACACACACACACACACACACACACACACACACACACACACACACACACACACACACACACACACACACACACACACACACACACACACACACACACACACACACACACACACACACACACACACACACACACATTCTCTCTCTTTGTTGATTCCTTGCAATCAAATGACTCCAATTTGTATTATATATTCGCTACCTTCAGACGATTTTATTCAGCTTAGTAAAGATGTATCTGAGTTTGAGGGTCCTTCTTGATGTGGTCTTTTACCATTTGATTATTGATGGTTGTTCCTACGCTGAGTAAAATCATCTGGGTGTACCAGACATAAATTGATAGGGTTCTGCATTAACTATAACCCTTTCAGTATAGGATGGAACTTTCTTCACTTTATTCTGGGAAAACAAAACAATACTTGTATAATTCGAAGGCCCTCTGGGAATAACTCCACAAGCAAACTCTGGAACTCTCTTCCTTAATCTGTCGCTCGTCCTACGACTTACACTGCTCTAAGCTCAGTGTGTTCAGAAATGTTGATTGGAATGTACCTCGATTTTTTTTCTGTCACTCCTTCATTGGGTGGGTGTGGTGGAGAGGCACTTGTTACTGAGAGTTTTACCCTATCAATTAACCCTGGGACCCTTACAACTCCTCCTTAACCCCTTCTTTACCGACTACGTCTTTTTATCTATATTCTGACTACTTTTAGACGATTTTATTCAGTTTAAAAAGGGCCTCCAGCAATTAACAGGCTTCGAGCTATCTTATTTAACCCTTTTTACTACCACAGATCCTTCTCAAACTGCACAAAATCGTCTAATTATAGCTACAATATAATTTAAAAAACGTCAGAAGGGGTTAAACTGACCAAAAACGACTAATGATAGCCAGAATAACAGGAAGAAATGCATCATCGGATACTGGAAAAGGCTAAGATTTGATGCACATTAATGCCGGCTTCACACGAGCAGTTTAGCGGAGCCACAGTATCAGAGTAAAAAAAAAAACAAAAAAATGGTATCTGACAATTTTCACTTTCATTATGACTATTATTTTATGTTTTAGAGTATGTAATCTTGTAGAGTCCAATTTAATATGAGTCTATAGTAAAATCAATCCAAATAATATTATAACTTGTAATTCAAGGCCCCGATACATGTAGCCGATAAACTTGCTCGAGTGACGCCGGGTTAACCCTATTTGGGCCGATGGAGATCTTTTGGGGTTTCCCTTGTTTCGCTCCTACTAAATGTTTTTTACTCTCTTCTGGGCTCGAACCACCGACAGTCATGACGAATGTCCATGCGTTAATCAACTCTACCACGGCGTGATAAAGAATACCTAACCTTTTCCTATTTATATTAAGGAGAATGGAAATCCTACTTTGAGAAAGTTTTCCATTTCATACGCAAGTCGTAGGACCCATATTCAGGATACCATAGAGGGATGTTTGCAAGTGTTCCCACGCAACTCTGACTGAATTGATTTCATTTAAATTCTCACTCAACCAAGCTCGTGAGTCATTATTATTAGGTATATCTCACAAATACATGTGAGCTACTATTTTTTTTTTTTTTTTTATCACGCCGTGGTTCAGTTGATTAAAGCATATACACTTGTCCTGACTCTCGGTGGTTTTAGCCCGGCTGAGAGTAAAACAACATATATATATATATATACATATTTATACCGGTATATATGTATTTGATCACGGTCAACGAAATTTACCCGATACATACAGAACGGCTGGATAAATGTTGTGTAACACACCCACATATATAAGAACATTAAACAACTACACACACACACACACACACACACGCACACACGTGTGTGAAAAAAATTGTAAGTAGGACAACTAGGAGATAAAGTAAATTAAATTTACGAAGAGTATAATAGCTGTAGTGACAGTCAAACACACACCCCTAGGTAAACCAGAGATATAGAGGTGGATGGATTTCATCAGGCCACAACCAACCGCCATAACCGGTTTTCTGTTGCAACTGCGGGGATTCGAAGTGGTATCTCCATACTATCTGGTGCATAGTGTTTGACAAGAAAAAGTAGTATAGTAATAAGGGAATTGTCTTATGTTGGCTAGTCAATAAATTGGAAAAGTCACAATTTGTTATACAGAATCGAGTAAAACAAAATTGGTTGTCTAAAACGATAGAAAAAGAAAGAGATCTAGAATGATATACAGAGAGATGAAGCTCTGGGGGGCAGGGCACGCTCAACCCCCATTCTGATAGGATCATCCCATTGCCCACCATTTCAAAAGTCGGGTAGGTATGTCAACATTTGGGCATGTGTTACTTAACATCAAATGTCTGTTATTATATTATTTATCTGATTATTAAAGTTTAAATATGTGATAGATACGCAATCAAACCTACACAGTTAAAGTGTTATGCCACTATTGCACACGATTGATAAATATAAATTTTTATTTAGGCAAACACGAGATTAAATATATATATATTTGTTTATAAAATGCACCTACCATCAAACACTTCACTTAATTTACCCAACAGGCTTTAACAGTCCAATTGGTTCAGAAATTACCTAAGTAGATTCAAATAAATTCCTATGACGCAATTATCGTAGTGTGATTAAAGGAAATTACTGATTGAAACTGGCCTAAAGCTGGTCGATGACGAGTGGGTTATAAAAAGTGGTATAGCAGTAGGTGTGTATTGGTAAGTGGGAGTCGATGGTGTGTGGGTGTGGGTGTGGTAGGTGTGGAGGTTCGTGTAGTTGTGGTAGGTGTGGTGGTTGTTGTGGTAGGTATGGAGGTTAGTGTAGTTGTGGTGGTTGTTGTGGTAGGTGTGGTGGTTGTTGTGGTAGGTATGGAGGTTAGTGTAGGTGTGATGGTTGTTGTGGTAGGTGTGGTGGTAGGTGTGGTGGTTGTTGTGGTAGGTATGGAGGTTAGTGTAGGTGTGATGGTTGTTGTGGTAGGTGTGGTGGTTGTTGTGGTAGGTGTGGTGGTTGTTGTGGTGGTTGTGGTAGGTGTGGTGGTTGTTGTGGTAGGTATGGAGGTTAGTGTAGTTGTGGTAGGTGTGGTGGTTGTTGTGGTGGTTGTTGTGGTAGGTATGGAGGTTAGTGTAGTTGTGGTGGTTGTTGTGGTAGGTGTGGTGGTTGTTGTGGTAGGTGTGGAGGTTAGTGTAGTTGTGGTGGTTGTTGTGGTAGGTGTGGTGGTTGTTGTGGTAGGTATGGAGGTTAGTGTAGTTGTGGTAGGTGTGGTGGTTGTTGTGGAGGTTAGTGTAGTTGTGGAGGTTCGTGTAGTTGTGGTAGGTGTGGTGGTTGTTGTGGTAGGTATGGAGGTTAGTGTAGTTGTGGTGGTTGTTGTGGTAGGTGTGGTGGTTGTTGTGGTAGGTATGGAGGTTAGTGTAGTTGTGGAGGTTCGTTATGAAGAGAAAGTTGAGGGGCAAGGGAAATGGGAGGTCAATCCACGGAAGAGACGCCGTCACTTGAGATCTAGAAAATATATAAGATAAAGGAACAGTCAGAGTAAGCTATGGGTATAGCAGAGATTGCTCAGCTCTCACTCTGATAGACCACCCCATCACCACATGACTAGAACCCAATCCTCTCAGCATCAGCTAGGAAAGGCCCTAGAAAGCCGCCTTTGGCGGGGGGATAGCTCCCCTATTTCAACCCCTTTCGGGGTTGGGCACCCGTCCCGTGGTTATGGTAGTTGATATTGTTGTGGTGGTTATGGTAGTTGGGGTTGTTGTAATATTTGTGATGGTGATAATAGTGGTGGTGGTAGTGTTGTTGATAGTGGTGGTGATAATAGTGGAGGTGGTAGTGTTGTTGATAGTGGTGGTAGTGGTGGTGGTAGTGTTGTTGATAGTGGTGGTATTGGTGGTGATAATAGTGGTGGTGGTAGTGTTGTTGATAGTGGTGGTGATAATAGTGGTGGTGGTAGTGTTGTTGATAGTGGTGGTGATAATAGTGGTGGTGGTAGTGTTGTTGATAGTGGTGGTAGTGGTGGTGATAATAGTGGCATGTGACATTGGTGGTGTTAGTGATGGTAGTGATCAGGAAATGTGGACTTATTTGGAACAGATAGTATCTTATTTGGAACAGATAGTATCTTATTTGGAACAGATAGTATCTTATTTGGAACAGATAGTATCTTATTTGGAACAGATAGTATCTTAAGAACCTTCAATAAAATATAACAAACGTCGCTGGTACAGAAGGGATTAACTAAATCTAGAATAATAACACATAGACACGGCGGTCGATTGGACAGCACCCTCATGTGTGAATCTGTTTTATCTGCGTTCGATCCCAGCCAAGGCGGACATTTAGTGGGTGTGGTAGTACGTCCTATCGTGTTTCACATAAGTCTAATAAGTCATGTCTCAGCTGTCATTACGTTTGGCTTGCTCTGTGATGTATTAATGTCTGTCAGATGTTGAATACAGTGGGTAAGTGTAGGAACATGTTGGTATATCTCACTCAAAAAGAAGAAATCATGTTTAAATATTGCCGATGTCAATTATTGATCAAAACATATTTGGTACCGAGACATGACTTATTAGGCCGACTGTACAATGCTCATGATATCAACACACCTCACTCGCATTACAGCCAGGCTTTTACCACATGTGTTAATTATTAGTGAGTGTTTTCAGTGTTTTTCTGCAATTTAATATAACTGCAATATTACCAGGTGTTTTAATATAACTGCAATATTACCAGGTGTTTTAATATAACTGCAATATTACCAGGTGTTTTAATGTAACTGCAATATTACCAGGTGTTTTAATATAACTGCAATATTACCAGGTGTTTTAATATAACTGCAATATTAACAGGTGTTTTAATATAACTGCAATATTACCAGGTGTTTTAATATAACTGCAATATTACCAGGTGTTTTAATATAACTGCAATATTACCAGGTGTTTTAATATAACTGCAATATTACCAGGTGTTTTAATATAACTGCAATATTACCAGGTGTTTTAATATAACTGCAATATTACCAGGTGTTTTAATATAACTGCAATATTACCAGGTGTTTTAATATAACTGCAATATTACCAGGTGTTTTAATATTACCAGGTGTTTTAATATTACCAGGTGTTTTAATATTACCAGGTGTTTTAATATAACTGCAATATTACCAGGTGTTTTAATATTACCAGGTGTTTTAATATTACCAGGTGTTTTAATATTACCAGGTGTTTTAATATTACCAGGTGTTTTAATATTACCAGGTGTTTTAATATTACCAGGTGTTTTAATTATATCTGAATGGTTTTATTTATATTGGTTTTATTTATCTATGTATTTGTTTATTTTTGTTTTATTATATAAACAGTATATATATATATATATATATATATATATATATATATATATATATATATATATATATATATATATATATATATATATATATATAATACAAACACCCCTAGACCTTCCTTCAAAATCAATTTCTAAATTTTTCGGTAGAATAATGTACCGGCCGAAGGCCGGTTCCTCTTAAATTTACAGGCTCTCTATCGCTCCTCGCCAGGAAAAATTCGACACCTAAATGGCAAAAAAGGTCTTAAAATTGACAACAAAATGGGGCGAAAGGTGATCAGTCTCACTAGTCTCCACAGTCTTTAATGGGCTTTAAATTGCAGAAAATTGCCAAGACGTGTTTGTGCGCCTGCAGCTTAAGGGTAAATATTGGCAAGGTAATGGGGTGAAAGGTCTTAAAATCGCCAAACTAGTGGGCCGAACGTGATACTATCTCAAAACTAATGGGGCTAAACATAAGGGAGTAGAGGGCCAGAAAAACCAACCTTCCCCCCTTCAATGGATAAACACAAAAAGACCGGAGCTGACGTATCCGAGACCCTATATTTTGTTTGTCCTTACGTAAACTGGATGTATTTCGGAGCATCGTAAATATAGCTGGAAGAAAGGTGCCCTAATACTGAAAAGCTAAGTAATAATAGTAATAACAATAATAATAATAATAATAATAATAATGAAATACTAATACTAATACTAATAATAATGATAATAATAATGATAATAATAATAATAAAGATAATACAAATAATAATAATACAAATAATAATTATAATAAACTACTATTATTACTACTATTGTTAGCACTATTACTACTACTACTACTACTACTACTACTACTACTACTAATAATAATAATAATAATACAACCATGGACTTAGAAGGGATTAGCTCCACAGAACACAAACACATAGAAGCTGGTGTATACGAGACAGCAAGTTTTGTTTTTCCTTTGTTTAAGGGGAGATAGATAGTTTTTTCTGGACCCCCTCCTCCCTAATGTATAATCCCACTAGTTTTGAGATTTTAAGACGTTGGTTCCATTAGTTTGCGGATTTTATGACCTTTCACCCCATTTCTTTGTCAATATTAGGACCCTTCATACCATTTAGGTGTCGATTTTTTTCCTGGCGAGCTTTAGTGAGCCTGTAATTTTTAGGAGGAATCGGCCTTTGGCCGGGACATTTTTCTACCGAAAAATGTACAAATCTATCTTGATGGAGGTCTAGGGAGGAAACTAAAAAAACATATATGAATAAATGAATTAATAGACCAAACAAACAGCCACCGTCCCCTTACGCTGGGTGTATTTTTGAGCATCGTAACCAAAACAAGTTCTTATTCGTTTAGGCTGGCCAGGCCTGTATACTTGTTTTGATAGCATATATTACCTTTAGTGAGAGGTCGCTTTTTATCTCAACACGACGGCCTATGAATATTCGACTTTGATGTTGTTGATCACATGTGGGGGTTGGGGATAAGACAAAAGTGAATCGGTATTACTTTAGATATTATGGCATACGTGATGGGGTAGGAGAAAGACAGACAGACAGACATATAGCTTAGTGTTTTTCTGAACCGGGATTATTAAACGTGTTATGTGTGTGTGTGTGTGTGTGTGTGTGTGTGTGTGTGTGTGTGTGTGTGTGTGTGTGTGTGTGTGTGTGTGTGTGTGTGTGTGTTATTAGGGTGGAGGGGGATGACGTTTTATACCTATGCATTGTTGATCTAACCTCGCTGTTTGGTGATCATGTCATATATAATTATTATAATTTTTGTTTTCTTCTACATAATGTTATATTTATTTGATGTATCCATTGATGTATTCATGTCACCTCTACCTTACAATACCGGACTCCCCTGTTGCTGAGACATTTAAATTAATCTTGAAGGGGGATCTAATAGATTTTTTTTTTTTTTCAAGTTTGATAGAAGTCTTATGAGGAAACTAATAACAATCAATTAATATAAAAATAAATGTATCAACAAAATAACCCCCTTAAAGCTCAAAGGTTGAGTATTCATCGTAAATATCTCTCTCTCTCTCTCTCTCTCTCTCTCTCTCTCTCTCT
>CM064580.1:49885973-49893140 GCA_032716605.1 Paralithodes platypus
CCTCTCTCCTCCTCGCTCCCCGCTCCTCCGGCCCCTACTCTCTCTCTCCTCTCTCTCTCTCCCATCTCTCGTGGCCCATTCCCTCACTCTCTCTCTCTCTCCATCCTCTCTCCATCCTCTCGCTTCCCTCTCTCTCCTCCTCATCTCTCTCTCTCCTATTTTGCTCCTCTCTCTCCTTCTCCCCTGTCTCCTTCACTCTCCCCCTCTCTCTCCCTCGGTCTCTCTCCCTCTCCTCTCTACCTCCTCTACTCCCTCCCTTCCACACCTCTCTCTGACCTTCCCTCCCTCTCCTCTCTCTTCTCCCCATCTCTCTCTCTCCGCCTCTCTCCCCTCTCCTCCTCTCCCTTCGTCCGTCCTCTCTCTTCCGTCAATCCTCTCTCCCCCTCTCTCCCGACGGGTCACTTCCTCGCGTCTCATCTCTCTCTCTTCTCCTCCTCTCCCGTCTCTCAACCTCCTCTCTCTCTCTCTCTCTCTCACACACACACACACACACACACACACACAGAATATTAAATAAGCCTTTAAACTCCTCGCTACAAAACACTGAGAAGTTATAATACTATGCTAACAGTCTAGAGCAATTTTGCTGCATGCTGAAATAGGTTAACATAACATAATGGTGGTGGTGGTGTATTATACTTAGTTAATTTTAGTTTGGCGTAAAATATACCTTCGTTTTCATTTTATTGAAGAAACTAAAAATATATATCGTGCTAGGACCTTATAAGCCTGAATTACCTTCAACGTGCTATCTTTAGTTAAAGGTTATATAAAGTAATATGGACCAAACAATCCGGTTATATATTTAACTTCAATGACTGTGGAATTGATATGATGTGAAGGCTCGTCCTGGCGTTATTCCATTAATTATGACAAGGGACTAGTTTACAGGCTTTATTATTCCCTTTGTTACCTTACACCTACTAGTACAAGGAGGTAATGAAGATGGACCGGGCTGTAGTGTGCCTTTAAATTATAGGCTTTCTCCGTAATGATATAAGCTGTGGTTGATGCAAGAGTGGTGGTGGGTGGCACAGGGAGTTAAGGGTACATCACACAGTCAGGAGTGCGAGCTACAGTCAGTAGGAGTAGGGGACAATTTGGACTCGCGGGCCTATTCGCGTGAAATCGGATACTCCTAGCGACTTCTGTTAGACTTCCACTCGCTCGCGGTGAAAATCGAGGACTCCTAGTGAGTCTAGCGACTCCTAGTGACTCCTGTTAGACTCCCACTAGCTCGCACTCCTGACTGTGTGATGTATCCTTTACAGGGAATAGTTAGTATCTCAAAGATTTTGTGGGTGTGGGGAGGGAGGGAGGGAGGTAGGCCACCCCACACCTCAAAGGGGTAGACATTGGTACAAGAGCGACGACCCCATACCTCAACCCAGTTTCCCCACCACCCCTCAGCCCCCCAAAAAACAACACCCCCAAGACGCTTGGTGACTATAGTCTATTCGCTGTAAGTAGGCGAGAAATCATGATCTGTACCCTCTGTAACTCAAAAAGGGCTAGAGAAAATTGACTGTAAATATCCACAGCTATTCCTTGACTGACCCTCCCTAAATGGTAGAAATGTTAGTTCGATTACTCTAGTCGTGTTTGAGTTACAGAGGTTAGGGATCAAGATTGTTCGCCTACTTATAATAAATAGACTATAGCAGTCACCACACCCAGTACTCCCCCATGACCAAGTATCCCCTACACCACGAACAGTCCTCCCACATCTATAAACAAGTTGGGTGTTAAACAAGTTGGGTGGTGATTGTTAAATGTGTGTTGTATATGAGCCTTCTTTTGATGCATTGATTTTTGTTCTTTTTTCTTTCTCTTTTCGAGCGCTAGTGAATTCTTCGGAAAAATTGGCGCTTATGAGAAATAAGTAACATGCTTATTATTATTATTATTATTACAACTGTGGGGAGTTTCATCATACGCAGTCGAATTTATTTTAATGTATCGGTTTACTAATCATATGAGTTAACCACTGCATAGGAAACTACACTCGTAATTCAATCATACGCATCATATTTCCACGTAAAATATCAGGGAGAGGATAAGAACTTATGTGGGCGACTGTACACTGGCCATTAAATCAGCACACCTGACTCGCAGTGCAGGGTGTTAATTACCAGGTGTACAATTATTGTTTCATTTAACTGTTGAGCCTTCCCACCCCTCCACCCCCCATTCTAGTTAAATGTGTGCGTGTACACAAATAAATAAAATAAAATAGCCTATCTATCTATCCTATCTATATCTATCTGTCTATCTTTCTATCTATCTTTCTATCTATCTATCTATCTATCTATCTATCTATCTATCTATCTATAACAAAAAATCCCCAAGAATTGTAAGTTCGCTCTCGCTACCCAAGACAAAAATACACCTAAATGCAGCGAAAAGTCTTGTAGGCTAATCACTAAATAAACGAAGCTAAATATCTGAACATCGGCAAAATAATGGGGCGAAATTGTTTAGCTGCATTCTATAACGCCGTATATCCCTTTACAATAGCCATCACCACCACACCAACGCACCTGCCTCACTATACAACCGGGTAATTAACACCTGTTATGAGGGGGGGTCACAGGCTTTTTTGTTTATCTTTCTCTCCTTTTTTCTCTTTCGCTGGCTTGTATCCATTCGGCCCCATTCAGCCAACTGTTTTAAGACGTTTTTACCCATCCAGGTGTCGATTTCTTCCTGGCGAGCGATAGCGAGCCAGCATTGTATGGAGAAATTTGTATATCGAAAAATGTAAAAATTTTGCTTGCTGTCAAAACAAAACAAAATATATGCTTGTTCGCTACTGCTCGCCAGGAAAATATTGATACCTGGATGGGGGTAAGCGACTTAAAACAGTAGGCTGAATGGGGCCGAATGGATACAAGCCAAAGAGAGAGGGAGAGAAAGATGAATAAAAGCGAGGTGGGCTCCCTTAAAGTTAATTGGATTTGTTGGTGAATGTAGCAGTTCTATTATGTATATTTATATACTTTGTGTTGTGTGCTTTCATGTTTGGCTACGCTTGTTTGCATTATTAACCCCTTCAGTACGACGATTGCGTCTTTGATATTATTTATTATTATTATTTTGATTATATTTATTTATTTATGTATATATATATATATATATATATATATTTTTTTTTTTTTTCTTGTATTCTTTAGTTTTTTTCCTTGTTACTCTTTTGTTTGTTTTTTCCTGTCTCTTTGTTGCCTTGGTTGAGCTTGAAGTATCTGTTTGGTTGTTTATTTTATTTTTTTGTTATTTATGTGACTGTTGGAGTTTTGTGTGTCTGATCGTCTGTTTTTGTTTGAGGCTAGCTTTATGTATGTCTGAGTGTCAGTCTCTCTCTCTCTCTCTCTCTCTCTCTCTCTCTCGCATTCACTCTCGCATTCATTCTCTCACGCACTCACTCTCTCTCACTCTCATTCTCACTCTCTAATCTACCACCGTCATTCCCGTTCTTCAATAATTCCGGTAATAATAACAGTTGTTAATCCTCCCCTCGCTTCCCCTTGTGCTATTTCATCCTTGTAATCACCAAATTGTACATGCACATTTATTTTTTACATCATATACTGTATAATTATATATATATATATATATACCGGTATATATATATATATATTATATCCTATGCGAAAGAAGGTGACAAAAGGCAAAGCTGCACGGAGCCTGAAACAATTTAAGTTATAGGATGAGGGAGAGGGAGTTCAAAAGCTTGCTTGTAGAGTAGAAGAAAACATGAAAATCGGATCAACCTTGGGTTAGAGAGTTGGACAGAATAAGGGTGGGACTGTTTAGAAAGGCGGGTGATCCCCACTATCCGTAAGGAAAGAGGTATACACTGAGAAAGCTGTAAAGAACACTGATTATTAACTCTGTGCAAGCAGAGGGGTATCGCCCCACTGTATACTGGTACCCAGCTCGCCAAAATGTCTGGAGTCGTCGTCCATCTGTCCCGAAACTCCTAGGCTGTTCAATGGATTTTCACAAAACTTCACCCGTACATTAGATGGGTCCGTGCGATGGTCAGTAGCACCAAGTTTCCGCCACAATACCACTCTTCTCACCCACGTAGGGGTGGCGTAGTATTATAATCACTGTGTGTGTGTGTGGGTGTGTGTGTGTAGTAGTAGTAGTGATGATGATGACGTTGTGTGATGATACTGGTGATTATGGTACTAGTAGTGGTGGTGGTGGTGATTGTGGTAGAACTCATACTGTCTAATGATTCTAAAAGGATTTATAAACAACAAATATAATTATTTATTCAAGATAGCCAAAGATAGTTCTAAAAGAGGAAACAAATTATATTTAAAAGGCAAGAAAGTGAAACGAAATACAACAAATTATGTCGATCGAAAGTATAATTAGTGAGTGGAGTAAGCTAAATAATAAAGTATAATTAGTGAGTGGAGTAAGCTAAATAATAAAGTATAATTAGTGAGTGGAGTAAGCTAAATAATAAAGTATAATTAGTGAGGAGTAAGCTAAATAATAAAGTATAATTAGTGAGTGGAGTAAGCTAAATACTACAGTCTAATTAGTGAGTGGAGTAAGCTAAATAATAAAGTATAATTAGTGAGTGGAGTAAGCTAAATAATAAAGTATAATTAGTGAGTGGAGTAAGCTAAATAATAAATTAATAGAGTGGCTCAATAGACACATTTAAAAACAGGCCCGACTCACACCACAGAGAAATAGGGATGGAGTAGATAATTATTAATGATGGAACGATCTGAGTAATGCATTATGTTTTCAGTCGAAGAATGTATAGGAAAAGAGAAGTGTGTGCATATAGTATTATAGGGGACAGTTTGCATGACATTTCCTTTTCATTTCTAGCTATTCTATAAATGTCTTCAGACGATATTCAAACACTGCGAGGTTATTTATTTCAAACTAAAAAAAAAAAAAGTGGGGATTGGGCCTGTGTATATAGAATAGAAAAGTCTTAATGTACGGTAATTGCCGGAGGGAATGGAGGGTGGCGAGAGTGCCTACTTCTTTGCTATAATTTCCTTCAACTTTCCCTTACTATTGGGTCTGCTATCTTTACTAGAATCAAGTCCGGACTGCCTCGCTGGTACCGTAAGGTCTGTGTGACCAGTGTATCTATGTAAATCTTCTCTCTCTCTCTCTCTCTCACTCTCACTCGCACACACACTCTCTCCCCATATTATTTCCTTCTTAATTTCCTCTTTCCATCCCCGTAATCATTATCTCTCTCTCTCTCTCTCTCTCTCTCTCTCTCTCTCTCTCTCTCTCTCTCTCCTCCAACCTCTCATCTCCTCTCCTCGGACTCCCTCGCTCTCTCTCTCTCTCTCCTCCCTCTCATCTCTATCTCTCTCTCTCTCTCTCTCTCTCTCTCTCTCTCTCTCTCTCTCCCGAAAAATGTACATATATATATTGAAGGGGGATCCTGGGGTTGTTACTTTTAAGTTTAATGAAGGTCTAGGGAGGAAACTAGAAAAATATACAATACATGAAAAAAATCGACCAAAAAGTAAACATCCCCCCTTAATAAACAGCACTCAAATGTAAACATTCCCCCTTAATAAACAGCACTCAAATGTTCCTCAGTATTGAATATCTTGATATTTGGTGGTGGTGAGGCGTTAAAACACAAACTTGTTTACACATATGTCTATGGAAATGCATACTAAACAAACTAGGCCAAATGTACGCATTAGCTTATGAATTTCGAATGGGACTTGCGTTATGTTCCCGTTTTAGTTTCATTACTCAAATTTAAAATATATATTATTCAAAATTCCGGCTGGTGAAATTAAAAATGGTTAGATAATAATTAAGACTTCATAACAATATATAATGGTCTTAATCTGACGCCACAAAATGGTATGTATCCGATACTAGGCTCCGAGTCACTTTATCAGGTTCAAAATATACTAAAGGATTTTATTTGACCAGTGCTACTTCCATTTTTAAGTTATTTTAAAGTACATAAAGAAGTATATGTGTGAAAGCGGTGCTGGATGGGAGGAGGGGCGTCGACTGACAGAGGGGGCGTTTCGTTCGTGGCCACCCCTTCGGGGATCACGGCGTCCGGCAATAAATAGATAGATAGATAGCTTAATACCTGGGTAAAGGGTTGATTGCTAAAAACAAACATTACACATCTGAGAGAAAATTTGGGATATAGAAAACGAAGGGCCGTAAATTAAAGAGAGTGAGAAAGAGAAAGTAAACCCATTAGGAATTAAATGGCCCAACATTTTACCCAGACAGACTGGTTAGCTCGGGGGAGAGAGAGAGAGAGAGAGAGAGAGAGAGAGAGAGAGAGAGAGAGAGAAGAGAGAGTTTCTTATAGATTATCAATGCTATCTCTTTTTGTATTGAGCCTTGGTAATTTGAGTATTGTTCACATGTGTGGGGCGGTTTCCTCTCACACCGCTCTCCTAGACAAAGTTGAAAGGAAGGCCTTTCGGTAATCATTAAACTCCCGTCCACTCACCAACTCTCTGCAATCTATCTCTCTCTCTCTCGCCGCAAGTGGGTTGCATCTCTCTCGCTATTCTATCGCCACGATAATAATCAGTGTTCCTCAGAGCTATCCCAGTGCATACCACCTCCTTTACGTAGGGCACGTGGTACCCGTCTTGCAACTCAATCCCACCCCTACTTTGTGCAACTCTCCAACCCAAGAGTGAAACGTTACTCTCAAACTTTCTTCTACTCAACAGCTGAGCTCTGGAACTCTCTCCCAGAATCAGTCTTTCCCTCTTCCTATGACTTAAATTGCTTCAAACTCCGTGTGTCCAGGCATTTTGGCTCGAACGTCCCTTGATTTTTAGCCCTGTCACTCTTTCAACTATGGGTAGGCACTCGCTATAGGCAGTTATGCCTTTTGCCTCCCTCAATCACATAGGAAAAAAAAAAAAAAAAAAAGATAGAAAGAAAGGCAGGTAAATTTATGCATACAGAGAGAGAGAGAGAGAGAGAGAGAGAGAGAGAGAGAGAGAGAGAGAGAGAGAGAGCAAACAGTAATAAATAGTTATACAAGATCTATAGCATGTAGCCTGCAAATGTGTGTGATTTATAGTATTGTTCATATTGTTAGGATTTAGGCACATTGGTAATAATAATATTTGTCATCATCACCATTCATCATCATCATCATCGGCCCATTAGTTT
>CM064580.1:49893240-49985972 GCA_032716605.1 Paralithodes platypus
GAGAGAGAGAGAGAGAGAGAGAGAGAGAGTGATAGTATGAGGGACGCGGTGATTAAAAGTACGACAGTCAACATGCAGACAAAAGGGATAAGATATCTTAAAATCTTTCTCTCTCTCTCTCTCACACCAACACACACACACACACACACACACACACACACACACACACACACACACACACACACACACACACACACACACACACACACACACACACACACACACACACACACACACACACACACACACACACACACACACACACACACCAAAAGCCCCGTGATAGCCCGTGCCAGAAAAACACCTCAACAAATATTCCACACAAAAATATTTCACAACGCACATTATTCTCGGAACCCGCTATTTTTTTCACTTATCGCTAGCCCAACACGGGAATGACGCAAGAGAAAAGAGTTATGTCCATGAAAACAAGTGAGGTGTGGGAGGTGTTGGTGAGTTGGTGGGAAGCTGATGTGTGACGTGTGGGGGTGGGGGTGGGAGAGGGGCGTTGATGTGGGGGAGTTGTGGGGGTGGGAGAGGAGAGTGGTGGGGTAGGAGAGGGGGGGGGTGACGTGGAGAGAGTTGGGGGGGGGGGGGGTTAACGTGGGAGAGTTGTGGGGTGGGGGGGGGGTTAACGTGGGAGAGTTGTGGGGTGGGAGAGGTACAAAGGAGTACAAAGGAAATCAAGCAACAACAGGTCTAGTGACCCTTCTAGGTTGCTTGTCCTCCAAAACACTGAGGATCAAGTGTCCAAACAGTGGGTTTAGATAGAATGTGGGGTAAGGGAACAGGGAAAGGGGGGAAAACTACCCCTTGCCCTGCCACTAACGTGGCAGGACTAGGAAGTTAGTAGGGGACATATGGGTTATATGGGTTAGGTGGGTGATGTAGTGGAGTTGTGGGGTGGGAGAGGGAGGGGCGTGGGAGAGTTGTGGGGTTTTGTAGTTTTGTTTGTCTGTTCTTCTGTTTTGTTCCGTCTGTACTGCCTGTTGCTATTCCCGGTTCAGTTAGGAAGAGGGCTGTGTTTTGCTGAATTAAGTTTTGTCGTCTCGTGAACCTTTGACGCATTACTCCTCCTAAATGGCATCCTCCATGACATTGAAAACCAAGACCAAAGTTGTTCGCAGAGCCAAACTGAACAAAGTGAACCTGCCGGATTTCCACTACTGACTGTGGTAGATCTTGCACTGAGAGATTGTCTAAAACGGGATGTAGCAGAATCGGGATGTAGCGGATTCATCTGCCATAAATGTATTATTATATTTGGTCGTTCTTTGTATATATGTAGCCTATCTCTGTACTGACCTCTTTCTGTTAAGTGTCTTTTCTTTATTTTGTGTTTCTGTGTGTGTGTATTTTTGCTTGTCTGTTTGTAAGTGTGGCTGTTTATGTCTCCTCCCATGCCTGTCTGTGTCTAGTAGTGTCTCTCTCTCTCTCTCTCTCTCTCTCTCTCTCTCTCTCTCTCTCTCTCTCTCTCTCTCTCTCTCTCTCTCTCTCTTCTCTCCTCCTTCTCTCTCTCTCTCTCTCTCTCCTCTCTACTCCACTCTCTCTCTCTATCTCTCTCTCCTCTCTCTCTCTCTCTCCTTATCTCTCTCTCTCTCTCTCTCTCTCTCTCTCTCTCTCTCTCTCTCTCTCTCAGTTCCGCGTTGACCTCCTTCCAGAGAGATAGAGAGTGAGACAGAGTGCCGGGTAAGACCAGAGTAAGCCGAGTCCACACATCGATCCCCATCCTTGTGTTTCCCTTACCGTCAATGTATTGTTAGTGTTGTCGTCTGCTATCTCTATCTTTGCTCTTCTTAAGGGGAGGCAGTTGGTTTTTCGAGTCCTCCAGGGGTCTTGTTGGTGTTTTTTTTTAAGCTTGATAGAGGTTTAGAGAGCAAACTAAACCCCTTCCTTAAACCATTGAGCCGAGCAAGTAAATTATGCTGCACAATACCGCCTGAGCTCCCTTAAGATTAAAACAATTATGTGTACACTACCTAGGCCTACTCTATGTGTCTAAGTTAATGTTTACGATATCCGTGTTCAGTGTAAGCATTTAATAATTCTCTTTACTATTTGTGTTAATGATGATGCCCATGTTATATAGCTATCTTTACTATATTGGCCTACTATCTATTTCTACTAAATCTGTTTCCAAGATTTCTATGTTTACTATCGCCCTCTACTAATTCCGTCTACTACCTATCTATCTATCTATTGCCGGACGCCGTGATCCCCGAAGGGGTGGCCACGAACGAACCGCCCCCATGCACTACCTCTATTTACTTATTATGTATTATCTGTACAATTCACATACACCGAACTGAATTCAACAATTAATAATTTGGTCTTCTTCATTAAATAAACTGATTACAATACCCGGATAGCTTATATTAACCCCCCCCCCCCTCTCCTTCCCTCCCTCCCTCAGCACTAATGGTACGTTAATGTTATTGGTAGCGGTAACTTGGTAAGGATGGAAGCAGATTAATAATTGAGAGTATCTGAAGAGGACACTGGTTATTTTTTGGGAGTCTATTCACTTAAATATATATTTTGTTTTCTTTTAGTTTCCTCCCTAGACCTCCATCAAACTTTAAAAAAAAAAAAAAAAAAAAAAAAAAAAAATCTATTATATCCCCCTTCGTGACTAATTTGTAAATTTTTCGGTAGAAAAATGTCACGGCCGAAGGCCGGTTCCTCTATAATTATGGCTAGCTATCGCTCGCCAGGAAAAATAAGGGACACCTAAAGGTATACGAAAGGTCCTAATATTGACAAAGAAATGCTTTGAAAGGTCTTTAAATCAACAAGCTAATAGGGCAAACGTCTTAAAATCTCATAACTAATGGGGCTAAACACGAGGAAGAAGGGGGACCTGAAAAAACCAGCCCATCCCCCCCTTAATCCATTAATTGGATTACACCTGAACAAAGAAAGGTAAGCAACGGGATGTATAAGTGAAACAGACAAAGAAGCAATAACCCGTAGTATTTTAAGAAGGGTCACCGTTTTTTGTTTTTTTTATCTTTCTTTTAAGGGGGGTCACCGTTTTTTTTTTTAAATCTTTCTCTCCCTTTCCCTGGCTTGTATCCATTCGGCCCCATTCAGCCAACTGTTTTAAAACGCTTATCCCCAGCCAGGTGTCGATTTCTTCCTGGCGAGCGATAGCGAGCCAGTATTGTATGGAGAAATCCGGAGACATTTTTCTATCAAAAAATATACAAATTTAGCTTGCTGTCGAAACAAAAATATGTATATGTTGGCTCGCTACCGCTCGCCAGGAAAATATTGACACCCGGATGGGGGTAAACGTCTTAAAACAGTAGGCTGAATGGGGCCGAATGGATACAAGCCAAAGAGAGAGGGAGATAAAGATAAAACAAAGTGAGGTGGGCTCCCTTAAGGTGCCGAGGTATTCTTCTTTTACGGACGTTGCTTTTGATGTGATAATTTTCTCATTTTCTGCTAAAAGCCGCCTTTTGCATGAAATCTAAATGTTTGAGGTAATTTAAAGAGGTGTTGTATATGTAATTTAGGTGTGTGTGTGTGTGTGTGTGTGTGTGTGTAGCTGTGTGTGGGGCGGTGTGTGTGTGTGTAGCTGTGTGTGTGTGTGTAGCTGTGTGTGGGGCGGTGTGTGTGTGTGTGTGTGTGTGGGCCGGTGTGTGTGTGGCGGTGTGTGTGTAGCTGTGTGTGGGGCGGTGTGTGTCTGTGTGTGTACAAGCGTTGATGGGTTCTTGGGTAAATATTTCATGATAGTTGTAGGTTCATGTGTAAAAGTAGATTGAGTTTAAATTTACATGTATTATTTAAAAAAACATAGACACAGAGTGTTTCTACCGAAAAATGTACAAATTGATCTTGAAAGTGGGTCTAGGGGGTGTTCTTCTAAGCTTTATGGAGGTCTAGCGAGGAAACTCAAAACATAATTTAATAAATAAATATATAGACCAAAAACCAAGCACTACCCCCTTAAGGGAAGGTATTTAGTTTGTTCCCTAGACCTCCATCAACCTTAAAATTACACCCCCTTGAGTCCATTTCAAGATAAATTTGTACATTTTTCGGTAGAAAAATGTCCCGGCCGAAGGCCGGTTCCTCTTAAATTACAGGCTCGCTATCGCTCGCCAGGATAAAATCGACACCTAAATGGCACGAAAGGTCTTAATATGGGGTGAAAGTTCTTAAAATCGCTAAACTAATGGGGCAAACATTTTATAATATCAAAAGCAATGGGGCTAAAGATGAGGGAGAAAGGGGTCAAGAAAAAATCCCTCAGGTGGAAATCTCCCCTTAAGATCACGATATTTAGGGTGGTTGCGCAGGGGTCGTGTCTCCATCGGAACTATTGCCAGCAATAATTTAATTCGGCTGTCAATAGAAGTTACACAAAGGTATCATCTCCTTTTTATCATTTAGAGTTAGACTATGATGAGCTTTTCTATCTATCTCTCCATCTATCTATATCTATCTATCTATCTATCTATCTGTCTGTCTATATCTATCTATCTATCTATCTATCTATCTATCTATCTATCTATTTACTCAGGCCCATTCCCCATTTTTTTGTATTTATATATTATTATTTATTTTATATTTTTACTGGGGGTGCCGACTCGAGACAGAGATTTGCTAAGTTGAATGAAATGTTCCGACTCGATTGTGAGTGTGCAACCTAATCAACGCTATCACCGAGTCAGATAAAGTGAAAACTCTCCTCATTCTAGCAACGAAACCCAAACCAATCATGCAATACGAACCAAAGGGGAAAACTGCGCCACGGAGAAAGAGGGAGATGGAAAAAATGTTGATAAAGAGAGGGTGAACGTGGGGAGAACGATAATGAAGGGTTGGTAGTCGTTTTGCCCTCAAGTTCGTTCGCCCACATTAACCCTTTGAGTACCAGCGACGTGTGTTATATATTGTATGCTAGCTCTTATGTTGACGATATTATGCAGCTTAGGAAGGATCTGTGGTAGTTAAAAGGATTGGTTGAGACATATTGAAGCCTTATTATTGCTAGAGGTCCTTCCTAAGCAACATAAAATCGCCTAATAGTTGCCAGAATATGATGAAAAAAAACGTTGCGGTACAGAAGGGGTTATAGCTATAGGAGGCATTACGGGAGAGAGCTTTTATCGTAAAATTTCGATGGCCAGCAATTTTCCGAGAACCTTTCTGGGATCTTTACACGAGTGAATAGTATCGAAAAATTGTCTGAAGATTGATGAATTTATCTGCGTAATTCACCACTTGCGAGTAATTTCATGCTGTACGGAAGTTGGAGCCGTAAACATTGATTTCTGAACGTAAATGCAATAATAATGTATTGCATCTCTCTCACTATTCTATCGCTACTACAATAATCAGTGTTCCTCAGAGCTCTCTCAGTGTATACCGCTCCCTTTTCGTAGAGCACGTAGCACCCGTCTTGCAACACAATCCCACCCCTACTCTGTGCAACTCTCCAACCCAAGAGTGAAACGTTATTCTCAATCTTACTTCTATACAACAGCTGAACTCTGGAACTCTCCCAGAATCAGTCTTTCCCTCTTTCTATAACTTAAATTGTTTTATACTCCGTGTGTCCAGGCATTTTTGCTCGAACGTCCCTTGATTTTGGCCCTGTCACTCCACACAACTCTGGGGGAGGCACTCGCTACAGGCAATTTGCCTTTTGTCTCCCACACTTACATAGAAGAAAGAAAAAAAAATATATATATATATATTATTATGCGGTATATACAGTATATATATATATATATATATATATATATATAAAACCTCTGAAATTGGGCGAAGTTTCTGTGAACGAAACTCCCGTGAAGCCGATGTCGGAGGAGTGGAGGTTAGTCTTTGCAATTAATCATTCACTTTGTGGCGGAGCGGGAGAGTCAACACTAATTCCTTACGCCAGCAGAGTTACGGTGGAAAGATACGTAACTCATCCTAGGTGGTGGTGATGGGTATGTGTGATGTGGTGATGGTGTCTGTCTGTCTCTGTAACTCATCGTAGGTGGTGGTGATGGGTATGTGTGATGTGGTGATGGTGTATGTCTGTCTCTGTCTACGTAACTCATCGTAGGTGGTGGTGATAGGTTTGTGTGATGTGGTAATGGTGAAGGCGTCTGCCTGTCTGTCTGTCTACATAACTCATCGTAGGTGGTGGTGATGGGTATGTGTGATGTGGTGATGGTGACAGTATAATAAGTGTTGATAGTGTGGGGGAAGATTGGCCCCACCATTCTTAAGAGGCCATCAACAACCCACACACGTATAACACCATATTCCCGGCACCTCATCTTACCCTTATTACTTTTTTATTTATTTTTTTTTATTTTTTTTATTTTTATTTTTTTATGGGGAGATTGACCGTTTGTTTTGGTCTATTCATTCCTTTATTCATATATATTTTTAGTTTCCTCTCTAGACCTCCATCAAGCTTAAAAAAACACCCCCTAGACCCCCCTTCAAGATAAATTTGTACATTTTTCGGTAGAAAAATTTCCCAGCCGAAGGCCGGTTCCTCTTAAAATTGCAGGCTCACTATCGCTCGCCAGGAAATAATCGACACCTAAATGGCACAAAAGGTCTTCAAATTATCAACGAAATGGGGCGAAAGGTGTTAAAATCGCCAAACTAATGGGCCGAACGTCTTATAATCTTAAAACTAGTGGGGCTAAACATTAGGGAGAAGGGGGTCCAGAAAAACGGTCTGCCTCCCCTTAAAGTGAGAATTACAAAGTGGTGTACAATCTATATCTTATTCTAGTTCCCTTAGATTTCTTATTACCCTTATTACACTCACAAGCTCCTCTCGTTCCTTCCTTATACCTCCTCCCTCTTCTCTTCTCGTTCCTTCCTTATACCTCCTCCCTCTTCTCTTCTCGTTCCTTCCTTATACCTCCTCCCTCTTCTCCTCTCGTTCCTTCCTTATACCTCCTCCCTCTTCTCCTCTCGTTCCTTCCTTATACCTCCTCCCTCTTCTCCTCTCGTTCCTTCCTTATACTCCTCCCTCTTCTCCTCTCGTTCCTTCCTTATACCTCCTCCCTCTGTCTCCTCTCGTTCCTTCCTTATACCTCCTCCCTCTCTCCTCTCCGTTCCTTCCTTATACCTCCTCCCTCTTCTCTTCTCGTTCCTTCCTTATACCTCCTCCCTCTTCTCCTCTCGTTCCTTCCTTATACCTCCTCCTTCTTCTCTTCTCGTTCCTTCCTTATACCTCCTCCCTCTTCTCTTCTCGTTCCTTCCTTATACCTCCTCCCTCTTCTCTTCTCGTTCCTTCCTTATACCTCCTCCCTCTTCTCCTCTCGTTCCTTCCTTATACCTCCTCCCTCTTCTCCTCTCGTTCCTTCCTTATACCTCCTCCCTCTTCTCCTCTCGTTCCTTCCTTATACCTCCTCCTCCCTATTCTCCTCTCGTTCCTTCCTTATACCTCCTCCCTCTTTCTCTTCTCGTTCCTTTCTTATACCTCCTCCTCTACTCCTTCTGCCGCCTTCCTTTCTTATACCTCCTCCTCTACTCCTTCTGCCGCCTTCCTTCCTTATACCTCCTCCCTCTTCTCCTCTCGTTCCTTCCTTATACCTCCTCCCTCTTCTCCTCTCGTTCCTTCCTTATACCTCCTCCCTCTTCTCCTCTCGTTCCTTCCTTATACCTCCTCCCTCTTCTCTTCTCGTTCCTTCCTTATACCTCCTCCCTCTTCTCCTCTCGTTCCTTCCTTATACCTCCTCCCTCTTCTCGTTCCTTCCTTATACCTCCTCCCTCTTCTCTTCTCTCTCCCTTGTGTTGTGGTAGTGCTGATGACTGCGATTTTCATCATTGATAATATACGTAATATCTTAGAGAGAGCCATCGATCTGAGTATATGGCCTTCAAAAACAAAAAGAGGAGGATTGAGGGATTTTTTGTAATTAATTTGTGTATCTATTTATTTAATATTTCTATTAGTTTCCTTCTTGGACCTCCATCAAGCTTTAAAATATACTCCCAAGATTTACCTTCGAGATACCTAGTTTGTGCATTTTCCTACCAAAATATGTACACATTTTTCTCAAAGGAAGGTCTTGGGGGTGTTTATATATATATATATATATATTTAGAGGTCTAGCAAGCAAACTACCCTGTGTATTTTGCCATTGCCATAACCCTCTCTGGCCCTCCCTGTTGATGTTGTCCAATTATGAAGACTATATCCCTTCCTTGGTATTGTTCTGGTATTGTTAACTATCACTCTTCCTATACCTCTCTCTCTGTAGGCTGGGATATTGTTCTCTTCCCCGCCCTCCCCCCTCATCCATTCCACCTTCCCCCTCCTCTCTCTCTCTCTCTCGCTCTCGCTCTCTCTCTCTCTCTCTCTCTCTCTCTGTATAATTATGTACATGGGAATACGTAATTATACCTTTTGAGACAACGTACAATATAATTATGTACTTATGCTTTCTCAATAAAGAATCAAATCAATCAAAATCTCTCTCTCTCTCTCTCTCTCTCTCTCTCTCTCTCTCTCTCTCTCTCTCTCTCTCTCTCTCTCTCTCTCTCTCTCTCTCTCTCTCTCTCTCTCATATTCCACCAATGTCTGTCTCTCCTCCATTCTTCTTCCAGGCCCCTTTCAAATTTCCTTTGGTCCTCCCTCCCATCGTGTACATTCCCTACTCTCATATTCCCTTTATGTGTGTGTGTGTGTGTGTGTGTGTACAACGGGAGTGAGCATGCTCGTTATTTCCCGCCTCCTATATGTGTAGGTGTTATATGTATCGTTGGAATGACTGTGGATGTGTGTGTAGTCTGTATTTTTAGCCAATTGGCGACATCGGAAACGAAGGCTTAGGGTGGATCTGTATGGTACCATTCTCACTATAGACGGTACCGTCTCGCCCGAAGGCTTAGGTAGCCATCAGCTTAGGTGAACCATATGATACCCATCTCGCCTTGTACCATTTTTGCCAACCCCAGATGGGACGTCACAACGTCGTCCACTTATTCCAGGTACCTATTTACAGCTAGGTGAACTGAGGCTAACACATGAAAGGAGACAAGCCAATTTGTCTCCGCCCGGCCGGGGATTGAACCCCCGACCCCTCGTGTGTGAGACGAGAGCTCTACCTACTAGGCTGTGTGTGTGTGTGTGTGTGTGTGTGTGTGTGTGTGTGTGTGTGTGTGTGTGTACTCTATAGCAGGAATCTGGTGTGTAAGTGATTGTGTGTGTTAGTGAGAGAGAGAGAGAGAGAGAGAGAGAGAGAGAGAGAGAGAGAGAGAGAGGAGCTCGTTTATTCTCATATGGTGCCACTACCACTGATGTGATGCATATTGGAGGTGTAGATGTCCGGTGGTAGCAGCTTCCATTTTTATTCACAAGTTATAATTTTTTTTATGTGAGTCAAATACATGCCCACATTTAGACAAATCCAAATCCAAATTGTCATATAGATACTTTTCTCATAATAGATACTTTTCTCATAATAGATACTTTTCTCATAATAGATACTTTTCTCATAATAGATACTTTTCTCATAATCTAAGAAACAGCCAAAATGTGTTGGTTACATAACATTCTTCCCAATCAAAAGTCTGTGGTAATAACAGACGACGTATAACCCTTTATGTTAATATGTGAATCATCTTGTGGTATAAGCTAGACAATATTAGCTGGCTGAAGAGGGCAGAGTAAATACAGATTACTTGGGTACTGGTGAGCTCAAGTGGACATAATGAGGCGAGAGCGAGCGGAATATAATTATGACTTAGACCCGGCTTTTCTTATCATTAAATAATAAAAAAGTACGATTAAATCATTATAATTGTGTCATTAACTACTACTTATCACTGATGAAACTTTAACACATTGATTTTTTGTATATATTATTGTTCACATTGTTTTCATAGGCAGTAAATCAGACCTTTCCTCTGCCCTAAATCTATTTTCTGTAGTCTTATACACACACACACACACACACACACACACACACACACACACACACACACACACACACATATATATATATAATACAGTATATATATAGTATATCTCACAAATACACGTGAGCTACTAAATGTTTATATACTCCCAGCCGAAATGTTTATATACTCCCAGCCGAAATGTTTATATACTCCCAGCCGAAATGTTTATATACTCCCAGCCGAAATGTTTATATACTCCCAGCCGAAATGTTATATACTCCCAGCCGAAATGTTTATATACTCCCAGCCGAAATGTTTATATACTCCCAGCCGAAATGTTTATATACTCCCAGCCGAAATGTTTATATACTCCCAGCCGAAATGTTTATATACTCCCAGCCGAAATGTTTATATACTCCCAGCCGAAATGTTTATATACTCCCAGCCGAAATGTTTATATACTCCCAGCCGAAATCATACTCCACCAGCCGAAATGTTTATATACTCCCAGCCGAAATGTTTATATACTCCCAGCCGAAATCAAACCAGCGAAAGTCAGGACAAGAGTCGATGCTTTAATCCACTACACCACGCCGCGGTGTAGTGGCTTAAAGTATCGACTCTCGTCCTGACTTTCGCTGGTTCGAGTCCGGCTGGGAGTATATAGATATATATCTTAACACCACGCTACTTTCCTCACTCCTCCCTCGTACCTACCTATACACTCTACAGTCTACACCATCATATGTTGGGTTATAAGTAACACCCCGTTCTTAACATTCATCATCAATCACAAACCCCAATGTACTTGCATAAACTAATGAAAACATATGGTCCTCCCGAGATTCGAACTCGGGACACCACACCCAGAACGTAAGCATCTAAACCATTACACCACCAACACAGTTAATACCATTATTGCCAGCTGGTGGGTTGAACATTTATCAGTATATACAGTACTACCATGCTGGATTTTAACATTTTCGAGCCATCCATTTTTAGTTTGTCCCCCTAGGCTAACAAGAAATGCCTTCCCAGACCCCCTTCAAGCTAAATGCCTACCTAGACCCCTTCAAGCTAAATGCCTACCTAGACCCCTTCAAGCTAAATGCCTACCTAGACCCCCTTCAAGCTAAATGCCTACCCAGACCCCCTTCAAGCTAAATGCCTACCCAGACCCCCTTCAAGCTAAATGCCTACCCAGACCCCCTTCAAGCTAAATGCCTACCTAGACCCCCTTCAAGCTAAATGCCTACCTAGACCCCCTTCAAGCTAAATGCCTACCTAGACCCCCTTCAAGCTAAATGCCTACCTAGACCCCCTTCAAGCTAAATGCCTACCCAGACCCCCTTCAAGCTAAATGCCTACCTAGACCCCTTCAAGCTAAAATGCCTACCTAGACCCCCTTCAAGCTAAAATGCCTACCTAGACCCCCTTCAAGCTAAATGCCTACCCAGACCCCCTTCAAGCTAAATGCCTACCCAGACCCCCTTCAAGCTAAATGCCTACCCACCCCCCCCTCAAGCTAAATGCCTACCCAGACCCCCTTCAAGCTAAATGCCTACCCAGACCCCCTTCAAGCTAAATGCCTACCCAGACCCCCTTCAAGCTAAACTCGTAAATTTTTCGATTGAAATTTGTCCTAGCCAAAAGCAGATTGCTTCTAAGTTACAGGCTCGCTTTCGCTCGCCCAGGACAAAACATCGACACTTAAATGGGGGTGAAGCATCTTATGGTCGCCAAGGTAATGGGGTGGAACATCTTAAAATCTCCAAACTAATGGAGCGAAACAAATGAGGTTCAAATAGACCCCTCTCGGACAAAATAGGGTTATCATAATTAATAGGGAGGAGTGGCTTCTAGTATCTATGGCAATGGAGCTGGAACTAAACGAGCATAGGTTCAAACTCCGGTACACCTAGATGTAATATTGTTCACAAACAGTTATATGGTAATAAGTTTCATTCATATATCTTCAACTTATCGACCAACCAGAGAGAGAGAGAGTGAGAGTGAGAGTGAGTGAGTGAGTGAGTGAGAGAGAATGTGTGCGTGAGTGAGTGACAGAGTGAGTTAGAGAAGGGTTAAGAAAATAGTGTATGATGTCGAGGGAGAGAGGGGAAGCTGTAGAGAGAGAGAGAGAGAGAGAGTGAGAGTGAGTGAGTGAGTGAGTGAGTGAGTGAGTGAGAGAGAATGTGTGAGTGAGTGAGTGACTGAGAGTGAGTTAGAGAAGGGTTAAGAAAATGGTGTATGATGTCGAGGGAGAGAGGGGAAGCTGTAGAGAGAGAGAGAGAGAGAGGGAGAGAAGGGGTGAGAAAATATTGTATGATGCAGAGGGAGAGGTGAAGCTGTAGAGAGAACATGAACATGGAAACCAATGTAGATTACATGGAAATGGAAGGGGAGGTGTACGAGCCGCAGAGTGAGAGAAGCGCAGACAAAAATGGCGAGTAAGGATGAGAGAGAGAGAGAGAGAGAGAGAGAGAGCGCTTACACACAGTACTCCCGGCAGAGCGAAAATTGACGTGTCATGTACAATTATGTGAGACAACCAGACGAAATCCAGCTCCCCTAAGCATGACAAGTTGTTTATTTGATGACAAATATAACAGCTTTGGCTAGGATTCGAACCTAGGCTTGTCATGCTTAGAGGAGCCAGATTTTGATTAAAAGACTGTCTGTTTGTTCACATCCACTTTACATGCCACCCCAGATCCAAAGAGCATAAAATACCTAATAAAGACCATGGCCAAGGAGACCTTCCTGCAAACAAACACCAGACTAGACTGGAAAGAGGATCAAACACAGGATACAAACTTTCAATGAACCCCCAGTCGACCGCTCACCTCACTTTTTATTTTATTTATTATTTGTTTAAATCATAATCCCACTCCGAGTGATTACTTTATAGTGATGGCTGCACATTCGTGAATATAAACCTATTCGGTACCATTTCACCGTATTAGTTTAATCTGATTAACAATAGCTGATTAAATTAAGTTCCGACAGATATTTCTCTTCCCCCAACAATCACCACGTACAATAGGGGGTATTAACCCTCTCCGACATATGACGCGATTTTGAGCCTATTAGGGATACTTTAAAGCCTTTGTTACCATCAGGGGTATTTAGAAACCTTTAGTTTAGTTACTTCAACCTCTGCAGTTGTCTTTGAGTTAGCTGTGGGCAGAAAACTAATTTTGGAGAGGTAATTATAAGAGTGAGAGAACTCTATTGCTTATTGCTAATCTGGAAACCTCTGCGTCATATGAATCTGAAAGGGTTAAGTGGTGTCATAGATTCCAGTGGTTTTCGCTCAACAAGTGTTATTGGTACCTTTATAGTTACTGGGAAAAGTGCTTATCCCTCAGAGTATTAGTCAGTGTCCGAAACTTTGTGAAATATCTGACAACACTTATTAACCTCGACCGTACAGTCATGCTCAAAAGTTAGATCCTACCTAATTTTTTCAATTTTGATTTGTCTCTGATAAGATAAAAATGCACGTTTTCGTCACTGTCCCTAGCAGTTAGCCTACCACATCATCAAACACAGCTGTCAACACAATTACCTGATGCAGATCTAATCATAATTGGTATTATGCAAATGAGCATAAATAGGAAATACATACAATAAATGTAAATTATCCAGAGAAAACAATTATAGTTGCATATTTTGCTTTTCATTATATACTCATCAATAAACAATCTGTGTACCAGGTATATGTGTGCTAAAAGTCCTACGCAATCATCACTCCTCATCACCACGTACATCACAATCACCATCCATCCTCATCACCACATACATCACAATCACCACTCATCATCACCAAACTCTGCTCATCATCACCACGCACATCACAATCACCATCCATCATCACCACACTCTGCTCATCACTCATCATCACCGCATACATCACAATCACCACTCATCATCACCAAACTCTGCTCATCATCACCACGCACATCACAATCACCATCCATCATCACCACACTCTGCTCATCACTCCTCATCACCACATACATCACAATCACCACTCATCATCACCAAACTCTGCTCATCAACCATAATTTACCAGCGGCCTCTCATCACTCGGGAGGAGGTGAGATGGTGTGGCCTGGAATTAAATTTTGGAAAATGAAGATGATTAGGAGAGAGAGAGAGAGAGAGAGAGAGAGAGAGAGAGAGAGAGAGAGAGAGAGAGGGAGAGAGCGCGAGAGAGAGAGAGTGAGGAGGAGATGAGTGTGTGTGTGTGTGAGAGAGAGAGAGAGAGAGAGAGAGAGAGGGAACTATTGGTAATAATTATGCATAGGCTAGAAGATCTGTATTGGACATAATGGATACATAATTTACTGATAAATAAAGGAAAAGTGGGGATTGGGCCTGAGTAGATAGATAGATAGATAGATAGATAGACTAGATAGATAGACTAGATAGATAGATAGATAGACTGACTAGATAGATAGATAGACTAGATAGATAGATAGATAGATAGATAGATAGATAGATAGATAGATAGATAGATAGATAGATAGACTGACTAGATAGATAGATAGATAGATAGATAGACTAGTAAGGCATGTGATATAATACATGACTGTTTCTAAATTAGTATTGTGCAAAGGAATATTATTTTGTTTATTTAATGTGTCAACCATATATATCAGTTCTACCTGAAATTATACGAAAGGGACCTCATGTTGTTGTTGTTTTTGTTATGCAAGTCTTTCTGTTGTTTTAAGGGGACGTTATTTTATGGCTCTTGTTATGTTATTATTATTACCGGTATGTACTGTATATTGGTTTGACTTTGCTCCCTAGACCTCTATCAAGCTTAACACAAATCCCCCAAAGTCCCCCCTTCGAGATAAATTTGTACATTTTTCGGTAGAACAATGTCCCGGCTGAAGTCTGGTTCCTTCTAATTTACAGGCTCGCTATCGCTCGCCAGGAAAAAATCGACACCTAAATGGCACGAAATATCTTAATATTGACAACAAAATGAGGCGAAAGATGTCAAAATCCTACTCTTACCCAACATATTCAACATCTGACAGACATTAATACAGCACAGAGCAAGCCATACGTAGTGACAGCTGGGACATGACTTATTACCGCGACCGTACCTTGGCTAATTAAGGGGAGGTTTTTAGTTGATTCCCTAGACTTCCATCAAGCTTAAAATTACTCACCCTTGGCCCCCTTTCAAGATAAATGTGTACATATTTCGGTAGAAAAATGTCCGGGCTGAAGGCCGGTTCCTCTTAAATTACAGGCTCGCTATCGCTCGCCAGGATAAAATCGACACCTAAATGGCACGAAAGGTCTTAAAATTGACAGAAATGGGTTGAAAGTTCTTAAAATCGTCAAAGTAATGGGGCAAACGTCTTAAAATTAGAAAAAACAATGAGGCTAAACATGAGGGAGAAAGGAGTCAAGAAAAAAATCCCTCAAGTGGAAATCTCCCCTTAAATACACCGTATATGAGAAGGACCATTGAAGTATATTTGGACATGAGTAAGGTGTGCAGAGAGTATGAGCATTAATAAGCGTTACGCATACCTATATTTGAATTATATATTTTATATTTTACCTGCCGAAAATTTACTGCAATAACAGCTTACTTTTTGTATACATTAATGGAAACGTAGGACACTGCTGTCCCCGTACCATATCAATCACAAGTAACAGCATATTTGGTTTCAAAAGCGTTGCAATAGCCGAGTAATTAAAATTAAGCCAAGTCAATTTATCGCCAGCTTAAAAAAAAAAAAAAAAAAAAAAAAAAAAAAAAAGGCCTACACTGTCATGCACATTTACCGTGCTACATACTTTACTAATGAGAGTCAAGCCATTATAAATGTTATCGCACGCGAATCATGCACGCGCCTGACAGTTAATTATTCATATTGTTATAACCTACAGTGACAGGACAATAGGTCTCGTTCGGGGAGGCATTCAGTAAATATTAAATGACTAATTTATGGAAATGAAGCCAACAGACCAGAAAGCCTGTTTTGTTTTTCAGATATAATGTTATACACTGATCCACCTCTCTCTCTCTCCCCCCTTCTCTCTCTCCACCCGTCTTCAATCCACAACAGTTCAAATCCATTTGCTTCAACGTCAGGGTCGGCAGTGGTCCTCCTCCAGCAAGTCTCGTCACACATTGGACTCCTTGCTATCTAGGATATAGGTCAGGAGGAGCCAGAGAACTTGCTTAGAAGCACGGACCAGTGTACTGGTGACTTAGCAATTCCCTGCTCGAGTCTAGGCTGTCGCGCTGACCAGTGAACTGGCAACAAACCTCTACCCAAGGGCTGGAACTAACCAACTGCACGGACAGGCAGAGGCTCAATACCCAAGGCTGAGTTATAACAGGCTACACAATGAAGTATCTGTGGCAAGAAGGGCATGGGGGTTAAGGTGTCAATTTAAATGTCCTGAGGTGGACTCCAGCGCTGCAGCGCAGACTCAGTCTGGTTAGTTGCACTATGAGCGAGAATTATCTGCGCTTTCTCTTTTGAATTTGGCGAACACCCAGGCTGGAGTCGGGTGAGGCTCGCTTCTTCTCCTGTGTTTCTCGGGGCTGCGACTGTCTTCTTCCTCTGGGGGTGTATCTTGGTTTCGGGTTGTTGTTTCTGCCTCTTTTCGGGTGGTGATGTTGTCCGAATAGCTTTATTCTTATTCCTCCGTCTTTAGTGGTTTCTTCCTGCTCATGTGGTTTTCCCGTTTTCTGTTATTTTATCCTTCTTTCTTTCTTGCTGTCGTCTTCCTGTTCTTGCGGGTTTCCTGGATTTCTTTCTCTCTTCTCTCCTTCTTTCTTGTTATTCCTTGTGTCCTTCTTTATTCTGCCTTCCTTTTCACTCTAACCTTCCATCCCCTCTCTTCCTCCCTTCCCTTCCCACCATCTTCCTCTCCCCTTCTCTTCCCTGCTCTCCCTTCCCCTCCATCTCTCTCTCTGCTGACACACAGTAGGTAAGAACCGTGCGTAGACTATTAACTTTGTGTGAGGAGGATAGAAGAAACACACTGCAGAGAAACCGGTTTCCATTATAGGAGTACTAACATCTAAGAAAGCTTATAAACAATAATATAAACATTCCGTCAGAACACACTCACAATAAGCACTATAAAATGTGTTAACATATTGTGAGGGTTATTTAATTATTGATATGCCTATCTATTTGTTATGCTAATTACTGTATCTTACTGGAGACATTTGAGTCTGTCTAGTCAGCTTTGTGACGGAGTAGGATTTGACGAGACTGACGGCCGCATTCACATACATATTGGTAGGTTATTATCTACCCTCTTCCGAATGATGACTAATTAAAAAAAAATCATTTATAAAACATACCTTTATATATGTAGACTTCACCTGCTAGACGAGACACAGACAGCGGCAAGGGAATGTTAAAGTGATCCCGGACCATAAGAATTGGAACTTTAATTGTTATTTCTGTTCGATCTCTGTCTCGAGTCGGCCACACCCAGCTATGGGGTATGTGCCTGAGTATTATACATACCTTTATATCGCCCAGTTGTTTTACAATAAAACATATTTCCTGTTTGTTCTCAAGGACCCTAAAAGTTTTACTGTGGTAAAATTTAAGAATCTGGTCTGCCAATCTACTTAGAATTTAGAATGCAAACATATATAAATGGACAGAGACAGATGCATGTGAAATGAGGTCCCATTAATACCCAATGCTTGGCAGTTTCATCCACGCTATCAAGTTAGTGTCAGGGGAAGGAGAGAAGAGAGGAAGAGGGGAAAGGGTAGGGTCGGGGCTTAAAGGTAGGGAAAAGGGAAGGAGGGGGAGGGAAGAGGGGAAAAACGATGTAAAGACAAAGGAATGAGGTAGAGGGGAGAGAGGGGTGCAAAGGAAAGAGTAGGAGGTGGAAGTGTGTACGGTCGCGCTAATAAGTCATGGCATTGCGCTTGGCTTGCTCTGTGCTGTAATAATGTAAATCAGATGTTGAATAGGGTGGGTAAGTGTACTGTAGTATCAAGTTTGTATATCCCACTCCAAAAGAAGAAATCCTGTGTAAATATTGCTGATACCAATTATTGATCAAAACATACTTGATGCCGAGACATGGCTTATTAGCATGACTATGCCTGCAGTGCCCAGCAGAGCAGCCTGCGGGTTTACCTGCGGGTTTACCTGCGGCACCTACAAGAATCCGCAAGTACGCCGCTGAATATCGTGTACCTTAAGGGGAGATCTCCACTTGAGGGATTTTTTTCTTGACCCCTTTCTCCCTCATGTTTAGCCCCATTGCTTTTGATATTATAAAATAATTGCCCCATTAGTTTAGCGATTTTAAGAACTTTCACCCCATATTAAGACCTTTCGTGCCATTTAGGTGTCCATTTTATCCTGGCGAGCGATAGCGAGCCTGTAATTTAAGAGGAACCGGCCTTCGGCCGGGACATTTTTCTACCGAAAAATGTACAAATTTATCTTGAAAGGGACTCAAGGGGGTGTAATTTTAAGGTTGATGGAGGTCTAGGGAACAAAGTAAATACCTCCCCGGGGGGCCCACCTCGCTTTTTTTTCTCTTTCTTTCTCTCTCTTTGGCTTGTATCCATTCGGCCCCATTCAGCCTACTGTTTTAAGATGTTTACCCCATCCAGGTGTCAATATTTTCCTGGCAGCGGTAACGAGCCAGCATATATATATTTTTGTTTCGACAGCAAGTTAGATTTGTATATTTTTCAATTTTATGAGAAACCGGGCTTCGGCCGGGACTTTTTCTACACAAAAATGTACACATTTATCTTGAAGGGGTGTAGGGGGTGTTTTTCTAAGCTTGATGGAGGTCTAGCGAAAAAAACTAAGAAATAAAGGAATAAATGAATTAATAAACCAACAAAAGAAAAATTGCTAAGTAAGTTTGCAACTCATGCAGCTACATAAGGACATGTCAAGTTTCTGCCAAGTCATAATAATCAGAGAATAGTGTGCAAGGTAGAGTTCTAATCATCTTCGTATAATTTGTCTTGATTCTGTAGCTAAAGTTGTTTCCTAAGTTTGAATTAGCTGATGTGTTTGTTCTCATTTGTTGTTATTGCATCTCTTGTTCTCATTTGTTGTTATTGCATCTCTTGTTCTCATTTGTTGTTATTGCATCTCTTGTTCTCATTTGTTGTTATTGCATCTCTTGTTCTCATTTGTTGTTATTGCATCTCTTGTTCTCATTTGTTGTTATTGCATCTCTTGTTCTTCTTATTTTCCCTTACTTTATCGACTGGGCCAAATGTTGTTACCGGTACCTTTTTTTCTTCAGTTTTCTCTAGTATGTACTATGCTGAATATAAATATTAGTGTTTTTTTCTCTCATGCTATATATTTCCTTTCTTTCGCCATTCTTCATTTAATTCTCACTTTCACATTTCCCCTATTCCATGTCTTCCAAATTTAGTCCTCTTTCCCTGCATTGCCATCAAAGGAGGGAGCGTATTCAAGCCTCCACCACTCTTTGACATAAATATTTATTTAATACCATCAATGGAAAATAATGAATTTAAAAATGTTTTTTGGAAAATCGAGAACATAAATATATATTTATTCTAGATGTTACACGCATCGAGGAATACAAACCCATATATATATATATATATATATATATATATATATATATATATATATTCACAATTAATGACACAAGGTAGCCTAGTAAGTGCAGTATCTTGTACAGTAGATAAAGGTTAATTTAAGCCGATTTACCTGAATTCCAAACCTAATGTTCCTGCCATTAGCGTGTGTTAGCTTAATATAGGAAGCTTAATCATTTATATATTTTAAGGGGGCCCACTTCGCCTTTTTTCTCTTTCTCTCCCTCTCTCGTTGGCTTGTATCCATTCGGCCCCATTTAGCCTACTGTTTTAAGACGTTTACCCCCATCCAGGTGTCAATATTTTCCTGGCGAACGGTAGCGAACCAGCATATATTTTTTTTTTTTTTGACAGCAAGCTAAATGTGTAAATTTTTCGATAGATAAAAATCTCCGGCGAAGCCGGATTTCTCCATACAATGCTGGCTAGTTATCGCTCGCCAGGAAGAAATCGACACCTGGATGGGGATAAAAGTCTTAAAAAAGTTAGCTGAATGGGGCTGAATGGATACAAGCCAGAGAAAGAGAGAAAAGGAGAGAAAGATAAACAAAATAGCCGGTAAGGGGGTTAAGCGGATTCCAATTAGGCCAGTGCTCACAAACACATTATTAGATATAAGAATGATGTATTTATAGCAAACACACCCACACACACACACACACCCACACACACACACACACACACACACACACACACGCACACGCGCACGCACACACACACACACACACACACACACACTCACACACACATACACGTACGTGTATATACGTATGTTCTGTATATGAGTAAGTAAATAAATGTGTATATGTACTGTATATCACTTACTCTCATGGTTATTTTATGATAATTTGTATTCTGCACATGCATCATTATTGTATTTATTTATTTTGTTTGTAAACTAAGCTTACCATCCTCATATCTGTACATCTCATGTTCATCCACTAAATTGTAAAATGTGTATTTTCAGCTCATGAGGCTGCCATTCTTTAATAAACCGTTTATTATTATTTTATTATTATTACACACACACACACACACACACACACACACACACACACACACACACACACACACACACACACACACACACTCAGACACACACACACACTCACACACACACACACACACACACATACACACACACACACACACACACACACACGCTCACACCCACACACACACACACACATACATACAATAGAGCCCCAAAACCTTACATTTGTTAGTGTTAGCTGATTTACAACAGTCTTTTCTGAGGTTTGCACCCAAATACACAAACAAATAAACACAGAGACACAAACACAAACCCGTGTAAAATACGCACACACAAATCTTCAAGCACTGAAACGAGCACATAAACGTAACATACACACAGACAGACTCTCAAGCAAAACACATAAAACACACACACACACATACCTCAACCACTAACATGAACATGTATTAAACACACACGCAGATTCTCAATCACAGTACTAACACGAACGATAACACCACCCACACACACCTACACCCACACCCACCCACTCACCCACACCTACACCCACCCACGCCCACACACCTACACATACCCACCCTCCCACACAAACACACACCTACCCTGTCAAAGGAGACCTCATACTGCATCAACACGTGTCAGCAGTACCCCAACCGTCAATAATGATAACCTGGGCTGCACTATTCACCCCTAGGGCTTTGATCAACAAGGATGGTACGATTCACAACAACAGTGTGTTTTGCTCACTAGGAAACCTCTATCATAATATGTAGATGGTTAATAATATGTTACTTCTCTCTCTCTCTCTCTCTCTCTCTCTCTCTCTCTCTCTCTCTCTCTCTCTCTCTCTCTCTCTCTCTCTCTCTCTCTCTCTCTATATATATATATATATATATATATATATATATATATATATATATATATATATATATATATATATTAGCATTCCTTCAGAGCAAGGGTGATATGTATGAATATATATAAATGAAGAATATGTGGTGTGGTGGGTAACTAAGCTATCTATATGCAGCCCCGTGGTCCAGGCCCCAACTCAGCCTTCAACACTTCACACATGCCACAAATCAGTACAAGATTGTTGCCACATTTCAAGCCACACTTAATTTGATTTTAAGACAATAAATTCATATTTTTTTCACCAACCAACTTCATTTCTAAACTCAATTAATGAAATCAACAAATACATGTGGCACTCCAAGGACTCGAACCTAGGATACTCACACCGTAATTCCGCGCTATTAAGGAGACCAAACGTTTACAGTCTTGGAGATTTGATGAACATATATTATATAAACAAACAAACATTTACTGATGCACATATCCTTACATATAAGTATATAGGCCAACATATTGTACAGTCGAGGTTAATAAGTGTGGTCAGATATTTCACAAAGTTTCGGACACTGACTAATACTCTGAGGGATAAGCACTTTCCCCCAGTAACTATAAAGATACCAATAACACTTGTTGAGCGAAAACCACTGGAATCTATGACAACACTTAATACCCCCGATTGTACAGGCCCATATTTACATGTACATATCGAAGGGGGGGGGGGGGGTCATGTGGGCGTATTTTTAAAGTTTGGTAGAGGTTTAGAGAGCAAACTAAACCACCTCCTTAAACCATTGAGCCGAACCAGTAAATTATGCCGCACAATACCGTCTGAGCTACCTTAAATACATCAGTGCTCTTAATCCTTTCATTATGTAAATATATTGATACATGTTTGTACACTATACTCTGTTTCTCTTAAGGGGAGATATCCACTTGAGAGATTTTTTTCTTGACTCCTTTCTCCCTCATGTTTAACCCCATTGTTTTTCGAATTTTAAGACGTTCGCCCCATTATTTTGACGATTTTAAGAACTTTCGACCCATTTCTGTCAATTTTAAGACCTTTCGTGCCATGTAGGTGTCGATTTTATCCTGGCGAGCGATAGCGAGCCTGTAATATAAGAGGAACCGGCTTTCAGCTGGGAAATTTGTCTACCGAAAAATTTACGAATTTATCTTGAAAGGGGGTCTAGGGGGAGTAATTTTAAGCTTGATGGAAGTCTAGGGAATCAACTAAAAACCTCACCTTAAACTGACGGTAAATTACACTTTTCCCATCAAGATAATCGCCGTTATTTTGAAGGTTTTGTAGTGAAATATGGTGCTAATTATGTAAACTTGCTGTTAATATGATGCAGAGAGAGAGTAGTGTCATATTTTTCCATTAGGTATCGAGACATCAGCTGCTAAAGGATTACATTTACTGTCAGATGAAGTATAACCGACCTTAGTCAAATTGCCTTCCTGTTAACGCAATATTGTCTTTGATAACAAACATAATCTTACATGTTAGATTAAGTAATTATTATAAGAATTATTATTTCAACTCATGTAATTTGAAGGTGATTTACTTGCAATGTACCGTGTATTTAAGGGGAGGTATTTAGTGCGTTCTCTAGACCTCCATCAAGCTTAAAATTACACCCTCTAGGCCCCCTTTCAAGATAAATGTGTACATTTTTCGGTAGAAAAATTTCGCGGCCAAAGGCCGCTTCCTCTTAAATTACAGGCTCGCTATCGCTCGCCAGGAAAAAAATCGACACCTAAATTGCATGAAAGGTCTTAGAATTGACAGAAATGGGGCGAAAGTTTTTAATTATGGGGCGAACGTCTTACAATATCAAAAGCAATGGGGCTAAACATGAGGGAGAAAGGGGTCAAGAAAAAAATCCCTCAAGTGGAGATCTCCCCTTAATAACTATATATAATCTACCCATTTCTGTATAGTATGACACTAACTTATCAGTCTCGTTAATATTAAGGGAGCCCACCTCGTGTTTTTGGCTTGTATCCATTAGGCCCCATTCAACCTACTGTTAAGCGCCCCATTAATTACTATTTCCATTCACCTCTTCATAGCCTCCGATAGTGCAGTTGGAATGATTGTACATGCTAAGATTGGTATGCAGGATTCGAAACTGCATAATACATCGTAGGCTTGTGCAGTATTCTTTAACTGTCTTCGTGGTGCAATGCATAAGTGTGTTGATTTTCGGTGGGAGCGTCATGGGTTTCGAATCCCCGGACTGCCACATGTGTTTGTTAATTTCATTAATCGAGTTTAGGAGTAAAGTTGGTTAGTGGAGTGAACATAATAATTAAGACGTTTACCCCCATCCAGGTAGCGAGCCAGCATACTGTATATGTATATTTGTTTCGACAGCAAGCTAAATGTGTACATTTTTCGATAGAAAAGTGTCTCCGGCGAAGCAGGATTTCTCCATACAATGCTGGCTCGCTGTCGCTCGCCAGGAAGATATCGACACTTGGATGGGGATAAACGTCTTAAAACAGTTGGCCCTACCCAGACCCCCTTCAAACAGTTGACCCTACCCAGACCCCCTTCAAACAGTTGGCCCTACCCAGACCCCCTTCAAACAGTTGGCCCTACCCAGACCCCCTTCAAACAGTTGGCCCTACCCAGACCCCCTTCAAACAGTTGACCCTACCCAGACCCCCTTCAAACAGTTGACCCTACCCAGACCCCCTTCAAACAGTTGACCCTACCCAGACCCCCTTCAAACAGTTGACCCTACCCAGTCCCCCTTCAAACAGTTGACCCTACCCAGTCCCAGACCCCCTTCAAACAGTTGACCCTACCCAGACCCCCTTCAAACAGTTGGCCCTACCCAGATCCCCTTCAAACAGTTGACCCTACCCAGACCCCCCTCAAACAGTTGACCCTACCCAGACCCCCTTCAAACAGTTGACCCTACCCAGACCCCCTTCAAACAGTTGACCCTACCCAGACCCCCTTCAAACAGTTGACCCTATCCAGACCCCCTTCAAACAGTTGACCCTACCCAGATCCCCTTCAAACAGTTGACCCTACCCAGACCCCCTTCAAACAGTTGACCCTACCCAGACCCCCTTCAAACTAAATGTGTACCTTTTATGTCCCGGCCGAGGGTCGATTTGTTCTTAGTTTCAAGCTCGGAATAAAATCGACACGTGCATGGGGCGAACTTCATATTATCGCCAAACTAATGGGGTGAAACGTCTTAAAATCACCAAAATAATAGAGGGCAACAAGAGAGGTCCAGTAATTAAGCCTGACGCGGCCGGAGAGAGAGAGAGAGAGAGAGAGAGAGAGAGAGAGAGAGAGAGAGAGAGAGAGAGAGAGAGAGGACTACTAAACGGATGGTGAGTGGACTGTTTAGGAGGTAATGCGGGGAAGTGGTGGGGGCATTATTAGGAGGCTGGGGCTATAGGGTGATGAGGAGTGGGGCTGAGAGAGAGAGAGAGAGAGAGAGAGCAACAGGTAGACAGACAAATCAATAACTAAAAGGTTAGACCAATACTATTTTGGGGGATTTCTTTTTCTGGGCCCCTTCCACCCTCATGTTTAGCCCCATTACTTTTGAGAATTTAAGACCTTGGCTCGATTTGTTTGACGTATTTATGACCTTTTGTCACATGACTTTGTCAATATTACCCTTCATCCCAGTTAGGTGTTGATTTTTCCCTGGCGAGCGATAGCGAGCCTGTATTTCAGAAGCCCATCGGTTTGCTACCAAAAGATGTGCACATTTATCTCAAAGGGGGAGGGGGGGGGGGGTTACCGGGGTTTATTATAAGCTTGATAGAGGTCTAGGGAGCACACATGCCCCGCCCCCTTCATTTAGTCGAATTTGAATAAGCAATTTATTTAGGCAGAACAGTCAAATTGAGTTGAACTTCTGAAACAGTCACGCGGTCGACATTTGCCGGATAAATTGAATTAGGGCCAAGATATTGAATTAGGGCCAAGATATTGAATTAGGGCCAAGGTATTGAATTAGGGCCAAGGTATTGAATTGGGGCCAAGGTATTGAATTAGGGCCAAGGTATTGAATTAGGGCCAAGGTATTGAATTAGGGCCAAGGTATTGAATTGGGGCCAAGGTATTGAATTAGGGCCAAGGTATTGAATTGGGGCCAAGGTATTGAATTAGGGCCAAGGTATTGAATTAGGGCCAAGGTATTGAATTAGGGCCAAGGTATTGAATTGGGGCCAAGGTATTGAATTAGGGCCAAGGTATTGAATTAGGGCCAAGGTATTGAATTAGGGCCAAGGTATTGAATTGGGGCCAAGGTATTGAATTAGGGCCAAGGTATTGAATTGACCACGTGCGAGTTTCAGGCTATAAGGAAGTTGGAGTTATTTACTTTGATATTTAGCAGAATTACCAGCTAAAATGCGGTTGTAGTACATTTATAAATACATACAACTAAATTCAACATACATTTATAAATACATACAACTAAATTCAACATACATTTATAAATACATACAACTAAATTCAACATACATTTATAAATACATACAACTAAATTCAACATACATTTATAAATACATACAACTAAATTCAACATACATTTATAATACATACAACTAAATTCAACATACATTTATAAATACATACAACTAAATTCAACATACATTTATAAATACATACAACTAAATTCAACATACATTTATAATACATACAACTAAATTCAACCTTTAAATTGTATCCATTTATAAATACATACAACTAAATTCAACATTGATTTTTAAATACATACAACTAAATTCAACAGACATTTATAAATACATACAACTAAATTCAACATACATTTATAAATACATACAACTAAATTCAACATACATTTATAAATACATACAACTAAATTCAACATACATTTATAAATACATACAACTAAATTCAACATACATTTATAATACATACAACTACAACTCAACATACATTTATAAATACATACAACTAAATTCAACATACATTTATAAATACATACAACTAAATTCAACATACATTTATAAATACATACAACTAAATTCAACATACGTTTATAAATACATACAACTAAATTCAACATACATTTATAAATACATACAACTAAATTCAACATACATTTATAAATACATACAACTAAATTCAACATACATATATAAATACATACAACTAAACTCAACATACATATATAAATACATACAACTAAACTCAACATACATATATAAATACATACAACTAAATTCAACATACATTTATAAATACATACAACTAAATTCAACATACATTTATAAATACATACAACTAAATTCAACATACATTTATAAATACATACAACTAAATTCAACATACATTTATAAATACATACAACTAAATTCAACATACGTTTATAAATACATACAACTAAATTCAACATACATTTTATCCATTAGACATCTACTCTATTATTGCATTTCTGTTTAATACCGATGTTTACGGCACCAACTTCCTTATAGCCTGGAACTCGCAAGTGGAAGAGCCTCCAAACCCTCATACCCTTCTCGTTATCACGCAACTCTTTCCTAGAATAGTGTCTTGTTTTCTGTTGAGAGAACTTTGGCTGATCCGCTCTAACAAGAAGATATATAGAAAACAAGATGAGTGAGTTATACATTCATATATATATATATATATATATATATCTTCCACTGGCTTAAGGGGAGATTTCCACTCGAGGGATTTTTTTCTGGACCCCTTTCTCCCTCATGTTTAGCCCCATTGCTTTTGAGATTTTAAGACGTTCGCCCTAGTATTTTGGAAATTTTAAGATATTTTGCCCCATTACTGTCAATTTTAAGGCCTTTTGTGCCATTAAGGTGTCAATTTTTTCCTGGCGAGCGATAGCGAGCCTGTAATTTAAGAGCAACCGGCCTCCGGCCGGGACATTTTTCTACCGAAAAATGTACATATTTATCTTGAAAGGGGGTCTAGGGGGTGTAATTTTAAGCTTGATGAAAACGTAGGGAACAAACTAAATACCTCCCCTTAAGCAGGTATCACACGAGCGCTTTTTCACTCAACATTTATCCTTAACACTGGTCTGGCAGCTCACGTGATCACCATATCAAATATTTCGGTTGCCTAAATTGAGCTATCACCAGTCTTGTTTCCGATACCAGTGCAAAATGTTCCAAAAATGTTGCCAGAAAAATGTTGCCAGAAAAATGTTGACTATAAAAGCTCTCGTGTGATACCGGCTTTGCGTGACATGAGTTCAAATATACACCCACATATTTCCAAAAAAGGTATTAACCTCTTCTGTACCGGAAACTTGTTTTTAATTTTATTCTAGCTCTATTCAGACGTTTATATTCAGCTTAAGGGGAGATTTCCACTTGAGGGATTTTTTTCTTGACCCCTTTCTCCCTCATGTTTAGCCCCATTGCCTTTGATATTATAAAACGTGTCCCCCATTAGTTTAGCGATTTTAAGAACTTTCACCCCATATTAAGACCTTTCGTGCAATTCAGGTGTCGATTTTATCCTGGCGAGCGATAGCGAGCCTGTAATTTAAGAGGAACCGGCCTTCGGCCGGGACACATAAATGTACACATTTATCTTGAAAGGGACTCAAGGGGGTGTAATTTTAAGCTTGATGGAGGTCTAGGGAATCAAGTAAATACCTCCCCTTAAGAAGGACCTCCAGCACTAAACGGCTTCCAACTATCTCACTTATCCCTTTTTACTACCACAGATCCTTCTTAAGCTGCACAAAATCGTCTAGCTAGCATAAAATACTAAAGCCGTCACCGGTGTAGAAGGGGTTAATAGCGATACAAATACACAAAGAACAATTAACCCTTTCAAGCTCCAATACGCGTTTCTGTTCTGTTTCTGGCTACTATTAGAGATTTTATTCAGATTAGTAACGGTGTATGGAAGTCAAAGGGTTGACTGAGATAGTATGTACCCTTTTATTACCCACAGATACTTCCTAAGCTGCATAACATCGTCTAATGATAGCCAAAATAAACAGCTAAAACGCGTCAGAGCTTCAAAGGGTTAATAGTAGAACACAGAAACAGCAGGAGACCTCTATCCCTTTCAATTCCGGTGACGTCGATTTTATTGGATATTAGCAACATTTAAACCATACTAAACGCTTAGGAAAGATCTATGGTAGCTAAAAGGTTGTATTTAGATAGTCTGACATCTTTCAATGGGTAGACGTCCTTGTAAACAATAATAAAATCGCCTATTTGTTGCCAGCATATAATGCAAATGACCACCAGTACTGAATGGGATACATGTATGTATGTATGTATATGTATATATGTATGTATGTATATGTATATGTATGTATATGTATGTATGTATGTATGTATATGTATGTATGTACTGTATATGTATGTATGTATATGTATGTATGTGTATGTATATGTATGTATGTATATGTATGTATGTATGTATATATGTATGTATATGTATATGTATGTATGTATATGTATGTATGTATGTATGTACATGTATGTATATGTATGTATGTATGTATGTATATGTATGTATGTATGTATATGTATGTATGTATGTATGTATGTATATGTATGTATGTATGTATGTATGTATGTATGTATGTATATGTATGTATGTATATGTATGTATGTATGTATGTATGTATGTATATGTATGTATGTATGTATATGTATGTATGTATGTATGTATGTATGTATGTATATGTATGTATGTATGTATGTATATGCTCAGGCCCAATCCCCACTTTTCCTATTTTTATTTTTTATTTTCTATTTTAGTCTATTTTATTATTATTTTGTTTTTATTTTCTTGGGGGTGGCCGACTCAAGACAGAGCAAGAACAGGGAAAACACAAAACACAAGACAGAACAACGAACAAACACAGACTAAACACACAATGGGATACATATGAATAAGATATATATTTTACAAGTTTTACATTATAATATAGCAACAATATGGAGCCATCAAAGTCAGAGTGAAAACATTGCTATCACCGCCTCATTCATAGCGGGCCATAGTAGTTGGAGTACCGGTATATAGTTGTGTGGACTGTGACAAGCATATTGTGGACACGTTAAGGGAGCCCACCTCGCTTTTTTTCTCTTTCTCGCTCTCTCTCTCTCTCTTTGGCTTGTATCCATTCGGCCCCATTCAGCCTACTGTTTTAAGACGTTTACCCCCATCCAAGTGTCAATATTTTCCTAGCGAGCGGGAGCGAGCCAGCATTTATATATTTTTGTTTTGACAGCAAGCTAAATTTGTACATTTTTCGATAGAAAAATGTCTCCGGCGAAGCCGAATTTCTCCATACAACATGCTGGCTCGCTATCGCTCGCCAGGAAGAAATCGACACCTGCATGGGGATAAACGTCTTATACCAGTTGGCTGAATGGGGCCGAATGGATACAAGCCAGGGAAAGATAGAAAAGGAGAGAAAGATAAAAAAAAACAATCCTGTGACCCCCCTTAACAGACCAGGCAGAGATAGACTGTACAGACTTAACAAAGGGTTGATTACGATTGTGTCTGTTCAGTATTTGTGATATACTGTATATATATACCGGTATATATTATTTTTTAATTTTTGTTTTTTTTATATATATTCCAACTACTCCCTCTCGGGCATAGGCTGAGAGCCTGTGTTGTATCTTAGATAAGTCATGTGTTGCTTGCCTTAGGCTAGTTTACGTTGTGCTAGTTTGAGGCTTTCATTTCTTAATTAATAGTGTCTTCAACTAATTTAATGTTTCTTTTAATCTCTTCTTCCCGTCGTCTGTTGTTGATTAGCTTGTTAATTTCTGCTCTCTATTTCATCTCTTTTTGTTTTAATTAGTACTGTTTTTGTTATATATATATATATATATATATACATATTGGCTCGAACGTTCCTTGATTTTGGCCCTGTCACTCTTTTAACTCTGGGGGAGGCACTCGTCACAGGCAGTTTTGCATTTTGTCTCCCTCATCCACAAAGAAAAACAAATATATATACTGTATATAGTCAGTCAGTAGCCAAGCCCGCACTCCCTTAACAGAGTGGGGAGGATCCGCAAAAAAAAAGGTTTGCTGATCCCTTAGTGGGAGTAAATTATGGAGGTGTGTGTGTGAGAGAGAGAGAGTGAGTGAGTGAGTGGGAGTGATATATTGATCCACAGGTATAATAATTTATTTACTCGACAAAATTCGTGGATTACTGCGATGTGTGCCAAAATAACACAAGGGCTAGCGAACAAATCACTGGATCTCCCCTGCAGCTTTGATCTCAGAGTTACCAATATTGCAACACCACTACAGGATCTACCCTACAATTTTACATGCAGACACTTCTTTTTTCTTTATTTATAGAAAGACATGTTAAGGGGGGATGGTTCACTTTTTGGGCGATTTTTGCATGTATTCATTATTTGTGCATGTATTCATTATTTTTCTAGTTTCCTCCCTAGACCTCCATCAAATTAAAACAAAACACATCCATTAGATCCCCCTTCTATATCAATTTGTACATTTTTCGGTAGAAAATGTTCCGGCCGAAGGCCGGTTCTTCCAACATTACAGGCTCACTATCGTTCGCCAGGGACAAATTCGACACCTAAATAGTACGAAAGGTCTAAATATTGACGAAGAAATGGGGCGAAAGGTCTTAAAATCGTCTAACTAACAGGGCAAACATCTTAACATCTGAAAACTAATGGGGCTAAACATGAGGGAGAAAGTGGTCCAGAAAACCGGCCCATGTCCCCTTAATAAAGAAAGCCCATTTAAAACTCTCATATTCTTGTGACTTATAAGGCTAGTTTATAGACCTAAGAAAGGCTTGGTGGGCGTGAAATGGATATAGTGGAAATAGATTATACCCGTTGATTTCTAGACGACCTTCCTAATCTGTATAAAATCGTCTGGTGTTAGCCACAATATAGTAAGCGAAAGAGTCATAATATTGAAAGAGTTAACTACTTGGTTAGTCACCTGTTTTTTGTTTCTCTTTCTCACCTTCTCTGACTTGTATCCATTCGGCCCCATTCAGCCAACTGTATTAAGACATTTATCCCCATCCAGGTGTCAATTTTATCCTGGCGAGCGATAGCGAGCCAGTATTGTATGGAGAAATCCGGCTTCGCCGGAGACATTTTTCTATCGAAAAATGTACAAATTTAGCTTGCTCTCAAAACAAAAATATTTATATGCTGGCTCGCTACCGCTCGCCAGGAAAACATTGACAGCTGGATGGGGGTAAACGTCTTAAAACAGTAGGCTGAATGGGGCCTAATGGATACAAGCCAAAGAGAGAGGGAGCGAAAGAGAAAAAAGCGAGGTGGGCCCCCTTAACAAAGCGAGGTGGGCCCCCTTAACAAACAACGGATACCTACACCGTCCACTCCCAATTACAAAGGTCACTCCAAATCCTCCTCCAAATCCTCCTCCACTCCCAATTACAAAGGTCACTCCAATTCCTCCTCATTCCCAGTTTGCACACAAGATTGGAACTCCTGCAATGAAGGCTATATACTTTGTTCCCAATAGATAGTCCATAAATCGTGATCCCTAACCTCAGTAACTCCAAAAAGGGATATAGCAAATGCGCTGTAAATATCCTCTAGGGGATGTTTTTCGAAGTTTGAGGGATGTCTAACGAGGAGACTAAAAACAAAAATTAATAAATGAATTAATAGGCAAAAAAAAAAGCAGCCCCTGTCCCCTAGCATTTTGGGGACGTGTTTAGCACTATAATGTCGTTTGGGTTTGATACACAATAATTATATATATATATTATGAATCGTGAGGATCGTGAGGATCGTGAGTGTGGACGACGTGGGATTTGAATGTAAGCCTTCATTCCATATATTACTACTCAGAATTGTGGAATATGAAATTGATTTCAGAGATCTGAGCCGGTTTTCTGGACCACTTTCTCCCTCATGTTTAGCCCCATTAGTTTCAGATGTTAAGATGTTTTCCCCATTAGTTAGTCGATTTTAAGACCTTTCGCCCCATTCATCGTCAATATTTAGACCTTTCGTGCTATTTAGGTGTCGATTTTTTTCCCCGGCGAACGATAGTGAGCCTGTAATGTTGGAAGAACCGGCCTTTGGCCGGGAAATTTTTCTACCGAAAAATTTACAAATTAATCTAGAAGGGGGATCTAATGGATGTTTTTTTTTTTTTTTTTTTTTAATGTGTTGGATGTCTAGGGAGGAAACTAGAAAAATAATGAATACATGCAAAAATCGCCCAAAAAGTGAACCATCCCCTCTTACTACCCACCTGTACCACACTGAGAGCTTTGATTGAGAGATGTGATAAGGTGTACTCCGCCCGCTTCACAAAGATATTCTCGGAACGGAAACCGTTTCATATATTATTGGGAGATTGCACTAAAGTACTGGAAATCGTAACTTGATGCATGGACGTTTCAACTAATGCTTCAATAATTTTCGAAAACAAATATTATCATAAAACAATTTCAGTATCTGTTTAATGGCACTTTATTATTCTTTATTTACTGGCGGCGATTTACCAGCAATTAATAGGCTTCGAACTATTTCACTTAACCTTTTTTTGCTACTACAGATCCTTCTTAACCCTTTCACGCACATATAACGCAGAGGTTGCCAGATTAGCAATAAGAAATAAGAGTTCTCTCACTCTTATAATTAACTCTCCAAAATTAGTTTTCTGCCCACAGCTAACTCAAAGACAACTGCAGAGGTTGAATTAACTAAACTAACGGTTTATAAATACCCCTGATGCTAACAAAGGCTTTAAAGTATCCCTAATAGGCTCAAAATTGCGTCATATGTCGGAGAGGGTTAGGCTACACAAAATATAGCTAGAGTATAATAAAATGATGTCGCCGGTACTGAAGGGGTTATATTAGCCAGAATAAAGCATAGCGACGTGTGTTGTTGCTTGATTTTCTTTGTACTCCCTGTTATCTATTATCTATTAAAAAGATGTCGCCGGTACAGAAGGGGTTATATTAGCCAGAATAAAGCATAGCGACGTGTGTTGTTGCTTGATTTTCTTTGTACTTCCTGTTATCTATTATCTATTAAAAAGATGTCGCCGGTACTGAAGGGGTTATATTAGCCAGAATAAAGCATAGCGACGTGTGTTGTTGCTTGATTTTCTTTGTACTCCCTGTTATCTATTATCTATTAAAAAGATGTCGCCGGTACTGAAGGGGTTATATTAGCCAGAATAAAGCATAGCGACGTGTGTTGTTGCTTGATTTTCTTTGTACTCCTTTGTTATCTATTATTCTAGCTATAGTTAGACGATATTATGCAGCTTAGGAATGGTCTGCGGTAGTTAGAAACGGGTGGTTGAGATAGTTTGAAGCCTTATTATTGCTAGAGGTCCTTCTTAATCTCAATAACATCGCTAAATAGTTGCTACACTATAATGAAAAGGACGTCACCGGATCGAATCCCGGTGGATCATATATATGCTTTCATTAGTTTCATTGGAGGTGTTTGGTGGTGTGGTGAAATTAATATAAAGTAGACTAAAAAACCAGCCAGCAGAGTTTCCAAAATACTCGTTCCCTAGACTCCCGACAACACATCCAATATTAGAACGCTCTATAGTGACCTGACTCTCCTGTGTGTTCGCCATTACCTTCATTCTGACCAGAGCTAACAGTGAAGTCAAAAATATATATATATATATTGTTGGCAGGAAAGACGTGCGGGTTTTTTGGTAGACTTGGGAGCCGGAAAGACATACAGTATTAGGTCTTGTTTCCTTTCTGAGCTGATCTTCCTTCCCTCCCCCCCCCCTCTCTCTCTCTCTCTCTCTCTCTCTCTCTCTCTCTCTCTCTCTCTCTCTCTCTCTCTCTCTCTCTCTCTCTCTCTCTCTCTCTCTCTCTCTCTGTCCCCACCCCTCTCTCTCTCTCTCTCTCTCTCTCTCCCCCCCCCCCTCCCCTCTCTCTCTCTCTCTCTCTCTCTCTCTCTCTCATCAAGGCACTGGAGTTCTGGAAAGGGGGCTCCAATCCTGAGGCTATTCTTGACTCACAGTGTTCTGGTTTAAGGGGAGATATCCACTTGAGGAACTTTTTTCTTTACCCCCTTCTCCCTCATGTTTAGCCCCATTGCTTTTGAGATTTTAAGACGTTCGCCCCATTAGTTTGGCAATTTTAAGACCTTTCACCCAATTTATGTCACTTTTAAGACCTTTCGTCCCATTTAGGTGTCAATTTTGTCCTGGCGAGCGATAGCGAGCCTGCAATTTAAGAGGAATCGGCCTTCGGCCGGGACATTTTTCTACCGAAAAATGTACAAATTTATCTTGAAAGGGTGTCAAGGGGAAGTAATTTCAAGCTTGATGGAAGTCTAGGAAACACACTAAAAACCTCCCCTTAATAATCCTGGAGGTTGATAGCCTCTGAAATCCTATTTTACCAAACTCTCTCTCTCTCTCTCTCTGGCCTCAGCAGTAACTCCCATAATAATATATAGGCAGGTATGCCTCTATTAACCCCTGGAGCTACATTATACAATTCCTTAATGGACAAATCCTTCTTGGACTAAATTTTTTTTTTTTTTTTTTTTTTTTTCGTTATACTTGATTTTATGAGAACAAATAATGCTATGGGGATGTCTTGAAAAGCTGGTACCACTTACCACCACTTAAGGGGAGATGGGTCAGTTTTCTGGTCCCCCTTCTTCCTCATGTTTAGCCCCATTAGATTTATATGGGTAAGGCCGTGTTACATTTTTTTTTTCTTTTTCTGGAATAACAACTTATTAACAAACAGTTGGATCAGTATGATATTTTGACACAGCTTTGTTCACACCGTGCCCTAATTTTCGTCAATATAGTGCATTACCAAAATTGAAGAAATAAGGCATTTGTCCCTGTGTCATGAGGTTAAAGTCACGCATTAATGACTAAGAAACGGACAAGTCTACCGTGGCTTACCTGTGAGAACCACCAAACCATTATTGCTCCTCCATCAAACACGGTAGTTATCAGCCACCACCCAACCCTACTATCGCATTTAAATTCAAGTTATATGTCAATATCAAGTAAAAAAAAAAAAAAAAAAAAAAAAACAGTAGGCCTATGTATGTATTTTGCATATTTTTAGTTTGAAAAATGTACAAATATATATCGAAGGGGGTATGTGGGTGTTTTTTTTGTTAAGCTTGATAGAGGTTTAGAGAGCAAACTAAACCCCCTCCTTAAGGGGAGGTTTTTAGTTGATTCCCTAGACTTCCATCAAGCTTAAAATTACTCCCCCTTGACCCCCTTTCAAGACAAATTTGTACATTTTTCGGTAGAAAAATTTCCCGGCCGAAGGCCGGTTCCCCTTAAATTACAGGCTCGCTATCGCTCGCCAGGAAAAAATCGACACCTAAATGGCACGAAAGGTCTTAAAATTGACAGAAATGGGTCGAAAGTTTTTAAAGTCGTCAAAATAATGGGGCGAACGTCTTAAAATTAGAAAAAGCAATGGGGCTAAACATGAGGAAGAAAGGAGTCAAGAAAAAAATCCCTCAAGTGGATATCTCCCCTTAAACCATTGAGCCGAACCAGTAATGCATGCTGCACAATAAATACCGTCTGGGTCCCCTTAAAACAATAAAAACAGAGACAAAACAACCAAAATAATCAAACGGCATATTATCGTAATAGCCCCCAAAACGTCGGACCAGCTAGTGTCACCTGCCCAGACACCTGACGGATAACCTGATTTGTGTAGGGTGTTTTCGGGCTCAGGTGCGTTCGCTCACTAGCACACATTGAAGGAGAAGAGAGTCCAGAAAAACGAAATACCTCCCATTAAGGGGAGTGACATGCTTTTTTCTCTTTCTTTGTTGTATCCATTCGGCTCCATTCAGCCTACTGTTTTAAGACATTTATCCCTATCCAGGTGTCTATTTTTTCATGGCGAGCGATAGCGAGCCAGCATTTTATGGAGAAATCCGGCTTCGCCGGAGACATTTTTCTATCGAAAAATGTACAAATTTAGACAACTATCTAACTCATCCAAAATATGGTGGCTCGCTAACGCTCGCCAGGTATGAATCAACACCTGGATAGGGATAAACGTCTTAAAACAGTATTCTAAATGGGGCCGAATGGATACAACCCAGAGGGAGTGAAAAGTAAAGCAGGTCACCCCCCTTTAAGCCAGCACAGTTTAAGTCAAGAATAGCGTCAGGACTCGGAGCCCCTATGCGAAAACTCCAGTCCCTTGTGGTGTGGGCGAAATGTCTCACGGGCGAAACAAACCCGAAGGAGACAAGGGCGCGGGTTAAGAAGATGAGGACTCACTTAGATATTTTTAGCCGCGTCCCTCACTTATCATTCGCAACTCTTTATGGGTCAATATTTGCATGGGTTCATTTTGCATGGAATAATATTTGCATGAGTCAATTTTTGCGTGGGTAATTTTTTTGCGTGGGTCAATTTTAGCCCCATTAGTTTTGAGAATTTATGATATTCGCTCCATTAGTTTGGCGATTTTAAGACCTTTTTGTGCCATTTAAGTGTCATTTTTGTCCTGGCCAGCGAAAGCGAGCCTGTAAATTTAGGAGGAACCGGCCTGGTTAAGTCAGTTTGGAGCAGGTTTGGTTGAGTGTTATGGTCACCTATTTACTTCAGTATTAGGTTTAGGTGCTTATGTTCTGCGTGTGGTGTCCCGAGTTGGAATCCCGGGAGGACCATATGCTTTCATTAGTTTATTCAAGTACATTGGGGTTTGTAATTGATGATTAATGTTAAGAACAGGGTGTTACTTATTTTCAACACTGCTACTCCAGTACTTCCTCCAGCCAAACATTGTGTCAACAATTATGCTCGATTCACAAAGTTCACCAAATATATGTTTGTTTCCTCAGAATTTGACAGCATATATAGCATAGCTTCGGCTTCAAGTTTACTCATAATGTGATAATGGATGTTGTTTGAGCAGAGACTTATATAATTCACTAATGTACTTGTGGTCAAACACACACACATACACACACAAATACACTCACACACACACACAAATACACACACACACACACACACACACACACACACACACACACACACACACACACACACACACACACACACACACACACACACACAAATAGCCACTGCCCCCTAAATATTTGACAGTGCCTAAAATATCAAATGTAGCATTACCTAACTGCCCACTGGCCACCACTTAACCCTTTCACGCATTTATGACGCAGAGGTTGCCAGATTAGCAATAAGAAATAGAGTTCTCTCACTCTTATAATTACCTCTCCAAAATTAGTTTTCTGCCCACAGCTAACTCAAAGACAACTGCAGAGGTTGAAGTAATTAAGCTAAAGGTTTCTAAATACCCCTGATGGTAACAAAGGCTTTAAAGTATCCCCAATAGGCTCAAAATCGCGTTATATGTCGGAGAGGGTTAATTACAAGCATAATGACGTCAACCATGCTGCTCTTGAATCTGGTAATTAATTATCAACACTAGAGTGCTCATTAAATTCACATGATATTATTATAATGCGTCACGACCTAATTCTATCAGGTAAAGCCGTATTTTATGCTGTATAATGTATTGTGTGGGTGTATGTATGTATGTGGGTTTGGAGACTCATAAATACATGTATTGTGTGGGTGTATGTATGTGGGTTTGGAGACTCATAAATACATGTGAGTATAATATACAAATGTTTGTTCACCCTGGTCGGAAATCGAAACCACAGCCTTGGGGGAGACACTTGTTACAGGCAGCTTTACCTTTTGACTCCTTCATGCACATAGGAAAAACAAAGAAAAACAAAATATATAAGGAATTTTACATATATTTACATAGATACACTGGCCACACAGATCTTACGATCCCTGCGAGGTGGCCAGGACTTCATCCTAATAGAGATAGCAACCCTAAGAGAAAGTGGAAGGAAAGGATAGCAAAGATGAAGAGAGAGAGAGAGAGAGAGAGAGAGAGACCATAGCTATATATATCCTACTAACGATAGCAATATCCGTTCTCGTACCATCCCCTTAGTCGCGTCTTTGCCTACATTTATACCTTCATCTCTCTACCGCTCTCTCTTTCTTTATATATTTTTTGTTTTTTTTTATCTCTATCTATCTATCTATCTATTACTATTTTTGGGAAGGGACATTTTTCTTCCGAAAAATGTACACATTTATCTTGAAAGGGGGTCTAGGGGGTGTTTTCTAAGCTTGCTGGAGGTCTAGCGAAGAAACTCAGAAATAAATAATAAATAAATATATAGACCAAAAACCAAGCAGTACCCCTCTAATACGTCACCAAATGGGGTCCAGGGGAAAAAGATAGCCGATTTATCTTACTATCTATCTATCTATCTATCTATATACTGTATATGCTCAGGTCCAATCCCCACTTTTCCTATTTTTTATTTTTATTTTCCTCTATTTTATTATTTTTTATTTTTATTTTGTTTTTCGATTTTTTTTATTTTTTATCTTACTACAGAATCTAAACCCATACCACCACCACCACCACTGTTCTGACAGCCCACGCCTGACAATAGTTGGCGTCTTGTCTCCCAGCAGAGGGTCAGCTGGGTGGCGGGGGACTTCGGGGAAGATGGTTTCGGTGTACCTCTCTGTTACACGTCGGGAGGGAGGCAGGCGGGGAGCACACGGGGAAAATATGACGGTGGGAGGGAGTAGGCGAGAAATCTTGACCTTTATCCTCTGTAACTCAAAAAGGGATGGAGCAAATTGGCTGTACATTTCCACATCTATTCCTTGATTGACTCTTCCCAAATGGTAGAAATATTAGCTCGATTACTCTACTAGTTTTTGAATTAAAGAGGTTCAAGGTCATAATTTCTCGCCTACTTGCAGTGAATAGACTATAGGAGAGGGGAGGGAAAACATACCAGAAAAGGCCGGAGAAGGAGGAGGAGGGAGGAGAAGAGGCAAGCAAAAGGGATGACATGGAGACGCAAACCGAAAGTAGAGGGGGAAAAAATGTAAGGGAGGTTGGGTGGGCGAAAAATGTAAGGGAGGTTGGGTGGGCGAAAATACACAAGAAAGGGGGCGGAGAAAGGAGAGTGACGTGGATACAAGAGGAAAACTAAATGTCAGAAAGTATGAGAACGGGAAGAATGGAGAGACAGACGGAATTGGCAATTGGGGATATTTGAGGGCAAGGGGAAGAAAAAAGCACAAGTGACACGACAATGATTGTCCGATCTTTGTTACTATAGTCTATTCGCTGTAAGTAGGCAAGGAATCATGACCTCTGACCTCTGTAACTCAAAAACTACTAGAGTAATTGAGCTAATATGTCTACCATTTGGGAAGAGTCAGTCAAGGAATAGATGTGGAAATGTACAGCCAATTTGCTCTAGCCCTTTTTGAGTTACAGAGGATAGAGATCATAATTTCTCGCCTACTTGCAGCGAATAGATTATAGAGGTTCTCTGGTCTGGCCCATTGATTATCAGGACAGTAGGTGAGACTGAAACAAAAAGTTGAGTTATTTGAAAACAGAAAATTCACGATAAGAAAATGGAATCTGAATATATATAACGCAAAGAAGCAGAGAACAAAACATATAAACAAGGGCGTTCAAATAAAATTAGAAAAGATAAACAAAGAATATCTAATGAAGAAGCGAATACAATACCAATATTTAACAGCAAATAGTGAGGAAAAAAAAACTATATATATATATATATATATATATATAACATTAAGGTTACAGTAGGACAAATTAGACATAACAAATTAAGTAAATCCGAAATTATGAACGATAACAGAAACAGTAAATAGTATAATAATACGAACGAGGTAGAATATAATTCCGAATAAGGATATCAAAACCAAATTATACAAACAAATACAAAAAGGAACTAAATACAAGAGAATAATTGAATAGAATGAGGAACCGAACACAAATATGTATAATTGTATAACACAGGGGTGATAAAATAAATATACAATACAAAAAGGAGAAGCGGCCGAATACGATGCGAGTTACAAAAATGCAAACGAGAGAAACGGTTCCGGGAAACGAAGAAAAATCATCCAAAAAGAATAACTGAAAAAAATGAAACAAAGAATCGAGAAAAAAACCCCCCACCGATTACAAAAAAGCGAATTCGGAATTAAATACAAATAAACGGATGCTACATGAAGTATGAATTGAGAATAAGTATATGCAAGGGACTGCGAGAATTGAAATTATTGATACTAAATTTTAAAAAAAGGAAAAAATAATAAAGACATACAGTATATTGAAAAAATCCGACGTGTATCAAATTGGAACCCGAAATCTAAAAGGTAAAATGAAAACCAAAAGTTGGATTACAAGCAAGGTTTCCAGCTCTCACACTGCACTTGTTATTGACGTTTGGCTGCTCATGTTGTTCTCAAGTATTACTTAAGGGGAGAAGATTTCCACTTGAGGGATTTTTTTTCTTTTCTTGACTCCTTTCTCCCTCATGATTAGCCCCATTGTTTTTCTAATTTTTAGACGTTCGCCCCATTATTTTGACGATTTTAAGAACTTTCAACCCATTTCTGTCAATTTTAAGACCTTTCGTGCCATTTAGGTGTCGAATTTTTCCTGGCGAGCGATAGCGAGCCTGTAATTTAAGAGGCACCGGCTTTCAGCCGGGAAATTTTTCTACCGAAAAATGTACAAATTTATCTTGAAAGGGGCTCAAGGGGTGTAATCTTAAGCTTGAAGGATATCTAGAGACCAAACTAAAAACCTCCCCTTAACACGTATTCCTATGGTCAGAATTTACGAAGTGGAAAAGAGCGTCCTAATACTGAATGGGTTAAGCAAGTATTTACCAACACTATTGTAAAGGAAAGGCATTGTTAACCCCTTTTGTACCGGCGACGTCTTTTAAAGTTTGTGGTAGCTATATTTAGACTGCTGTGTGCATCTTGAGGAGGGTCTATATTAGTAAAAAGGGGGTTAAATGAGATAGTTCGAAGCCTGTTAATTGCTGGAGGCCTTTTTTAAATGGTGAGACCTAAATTGGAATATGCGGCAGTGGTGTGGTCACCCCATCTTTAAAAACACATAATTAAGTTGGAGAAAGTACAGAGAGCTGCAACGAAGATGATTCCAGAACTAAACCGTGTAATAATAGCCAGTTCAAAGTTGGGCACCGGTACAAAAAGGGTTAAGGTACTAGTGAGTGAATCAGGAATCATGGAAAAGGTTTAGGGTAGATGTATGTAAGGGAAGATGGTTGATATTTCTGGTCCCCTTTCTCCCTCATGTTTAGTCCCATTCGTTTTCAGATTTTAAGACGTTCGGCCCATTAGCTTAGCGATTTTAAGACCTGTCGCCCCATTTCTCTTTCCAATGTTAAGACCTTTTGTGCAATTTAGGTGTCGATTTTGTTTCCTGTCGAGCGATAGCGAATCTGTAATTTACGTAGAATCGGCCTTCGGCCGGAATATTTTTCTACCGAAAAATGTACAAATTTTTTTAGAAGGGGGACCTTAATATGTTTGTTTTAAGCTTGATGGAGGTTTAGGTAGAACACTAAAATAATATTAAATACATATTTCGACAAATATATAAACCCCCTCCCCTTTAAGGTGCCATCGACTTTACCAGCAATCATGATAGCAATTAAGTGAATAAATTCTATCCCTGCTCGGGAATCGAACCCAGGACCGCACCAATCATTGCACTACAGATCATGTGTTGACTGTATATTTCCAGATGATGTCAATTTGAATACCTTATCAAGTAATAGATCGATAACATAATGGAGAAATATGAAACTAGTATAAACACCAAGTATTCACAATTTACAATACATTTCGCTATAAAATCACCATTATGTCTTATAATAGTAATTGTAATGAGACGACAATTTTCCGTCAGCTTTAAAAAAAAAAACGAAACAAAAACGAAAGAAGTGAGAAGGGAGAGGAAACCACGAAATATAAGAATAAGCAAAACAGAATACCGTTGCATATATTCCCATGGTTGTAAAGCATGGACCCTGTTGGAATATATAATTAGGGAACGTGAAAATATTTGTCAATATTGTTCACTACAGGTATATTGCATTATGTGTGTGTGGGTGTGTGTGTATACTGTATATATATATATATATATATATATATATATATATATATATATATATATATATATATATTATATATAATATATATATATATATATATATATATATATATATATATATATATATATATATATACCCATTACTAACACACAAACTCTCTCTTTCTTGTACACACACCCACACACACACACACACACCTGCCGTTTTCCCACATAGCACTTCTCACGAAAACACATAATTCACCATTTGACGCCCACTGAAGAAACTATATATCTGGCAAAGCGCGGAGGTGATGTTTGTATTGATTTTACAAGGAGTTATATAAATGGGGGTATTTACATTTTGAGCTGATAATTGATTGCTAGTCAGTCTTAAAAAGTTATTGTAGTCGTATGTATACAGTATAGTAAGTAACACCCCGTTCTTAACATTAACAATCAACTACAAACCCCAATGCACTTGAATAAACTAATGAAAGCATATGGTCCTCCCGGGATTCGAACTCGGGACACCACACCCAGAACATAAGCACCTAAACCATTACACCTCCAACACAGATGTATTTTTAGATATACGTTATATAACCGACAAAAGGATAGGAGTTATCGTCCTTGCAATTCATATATTTGTTATACCATTGTCTTTATGTGTTTAACCTATTCAGTTCCGGTGGCATCCTTTTTGTTATATTCTGATAATTTATTCAGCTCAGGATGGAAGTCTACCCATTAAGGGGAGACTGGCCGTTTGTTTGGTCTATTCATTTATTTATTCATATATTTTATAGTTTCCTCCCTAGACCTCCATCAAGCTTAGAAAAACACCCCCTAGACCTCCCTTCAAGATAAATTTGTAAATTTTTCGGTAGAAAAATGGCCCGGCCGAAGGCCGGTTCCTCTTAAAATTGCAGGCTCGCTATCGCTCGCCAGGAAATAATCGACACCTAAATGGCACGAAAGGTCTTAAAATTGACAACGAAATGGAGCGAAAGGTGTTAAAATCGCTAAACTAATGGGCCGAACGTCTTATAATCTCAAAACTAGTTGGGCTAAACTTTAGGGAGAAGGGGGTCCAGAAAAACGGTCTGCCTCCCCTTAAAATGCTACAGACTATCTCAATTAGTCCTTTTAGTTCTGGGGGGACCTTGGTCACCCTGGTCTCTGGGTCTTCTCCTGGATGACCTGGGTGTGTGTGAGTTTGGGTTTTGTTTTTGTATGTTCATTGTTTTCTGGTGTGTTTTGTTCATCATCATCATCACCATCACCGTCATTATCATCATCATCTCCCATCATCACATCATCATCATCATCATCATCATCATCACCGTCATCATCACCATCACCATCATCATCATCACCATCATCATCACCATCATCATCACCATCACCATCATCGTCATCATCACCACCATCATTATCTTCATCTCCCATCATCGTTACCATCACCCCTTACATTACCATCAATCATCCTCTTGTCAAATGTTCTTCTCCCAATAGGCGCCTTCATACCTGGGGATATACTGTGTTCGAGTCATGTGATAAGTGGCTTGAAATGAGCTCGGTGCCTCAGTCAATATATCATACAATTGTTCAGCGACGCCATCCAAGAGCAACCGGTAGAAACGGTAAGAATGATAACCCATCGCAGAGTTGGGTATGCCGTTTTGAATTTGGGGAAAGCGGCATTATTTTCGAATACTGAAATGGTTAAAAACTACTGTAGGAAATATTTCCCATATATTTGTATACTATATTAACCAGCGACGAGTGTTGTATTTTATTCTAGCTTTATTTACACGATATTATGCAGCTTAGGAAGGATCTGTGGTAGTTATATGGGTTGGTTGAGATAGTTTGAAACCTTAAGTAACGGAAAGCCAGATTTAAAATAAGGTTACTGGGTTTTTTTTTACTCTCAAAAATCAGGTAAGCCGAGCCAAAGTTTGCAAAAACTTGGCCCGGGTTTTCCATTTTGGGAGTTTTAAGAGTTTCAAAAAACGTAAACCCCGAGCCAAGTTTCGAAATTAAGTTACATTTTTGTTTTAACTCTGAAAAATCGACAAACGCGAGCCAACTTTTGCCAAAAGTTGGCTCGGGTTTTTCAAATTTCGGGTTTTATGGGTATCAAATAAATGAAAACTGACCATGAGAAGGCTCTCATTTCACCTTATAGGGAAAGGTGTATACCTTGTGTCTTAGGAGTGCGATGACCTATGCCTTGGAAACGTGGCCGGTTAAAGTGAAGGATATCAATAGAATGGAACGGAATGAGAAGAGAATGGTGAGATGGATATGTTGGGTTAACCTCAGGGACAGGGTATCGAACGAGGAATTAAGAAGGCATCTGGGCATGAAGAGTGTTCGTGAAGTGATGCGCATGAGCCGACTTGGTTGGTTTGGACACATGGAGAGAATGGATGATCAGAACTGGGTGAAGAAATGCCGGACTGTGAACGTGGGGGTAGCTGCGTGTAGGGGTAGACTTGGAATGACGTGGGGTCAGGTACTCCGGTCCGATCTCAATATAATGAACTTGACAACAGAGGCCGCCCTTGACAGAGCCGCCTGAAAAAACACCATTTAGGACGTGAGCCTGTAACCACATTCTCTGTGGACGAAACGGTCTTTAAACTTGTATGTATATATTTGTATGTAATTTCCAATGTGTTAGTGAATAATGATATGTATTCTTTTATAAAAGAATACAAATAAAAATGAATAAATAAATAAATACGCAAAAATAAAAAGAGCAAGAAACTAAGAAAGTGCAAGGTTTCGTCGTCATATTATATTTTATTTTTACCTCCTCTAATCTATTTTTTTTTTTTTAAATAACTAGATGCATCTAGTACTACCATTGAAACACACACAAACACATAGTCGCACACACACACGCACACACAAACTAGCGCGCGCGCACACACACACTGAGAGTGAGTTAGATTATGAAACTCTCCCACTCATTTCTTTCTCCTTGAAGGTTGCTAGAGGGCTCTTGGGGACGTGTTAAGGCTATCTGATACGGCCTACTTACAGTCCTACCTACCATACTACCTACTAACAGTCCTACCTACTTACCATACTACCTACTTAGTCCTACCTACTGTACTGCCTATTTAGTCCTACCTACCATATGACTTACTTAGTCCTACCTACCATACTACTTACTGACAGTTCTACCTACCACACTAACTACTTAGACTTACCTACCACACTACCTACTTACAGACCTACCTACCACACTACCTACTTACAGAACTACCTACAATACTACTTTCGTACGAACCTACCTACCATAATGTCTACTTACAGCCCTACCTCCCGTACTTCCTATTTACAGTCCTACCTACCATACTACTTATTTACAGACTTACGTCACACGCTACCTACTTACAGACCTACTATTCATTTACAAATGCAGTTAGTCGCGGGTTTGATGCAATATATTAATTTTGTCTAGGCGAAGTTTAAAGGAATCAACGGTGCTGCAGTCTATAACGTCTCGGGGAATCCCATTCCACAAGTTGACAACTCGATTGAAGAAGATATTCTGTATCGAATACTGGACATTAACCCTTTGAGTACCAGCGACGTGTTATTTTTTATTCTCGCTTCATCTAGACGATATTACGCTGCTTAGAAAGGATCTGCGGTAGTTAAAAGGGTTGGCCGAGATAGTTTGAAGCCATATTATTGCTAGAGGTCCTTCCTAAGCTGAATACAATCGTCTAATAGTTGCCAGAACGTGATGGAAAGGACGTCCCTGGTACTGTATGGGTTAATCTAATCATGTTCTTCACCCAACTGTGCTTATGAAAGCCGTAAAGGGGCGGAAGTAATGAGAATATTTTAAGGGAGCCCACCTCGGTTTTTTTCTCTGTCTCTCCCTCTCTCTTTGGCTTGTATCCAGTCGGCCCCATTCAACCTACTGTTTTAAGACGTTTACCCCCATACAGGTGTCAACATTTTCCTGGAGAGCAGTAGCGAGCCAGCATATATTTTTGTTTTGACAGCAAGCTAAGATTGTAAATTTTTCGATAGAAAAATTTCTCCGGCGAAGCCGGATTACTCCATACAATGCTGGCATAGACACCTGGATGGGGATAAATGTCTTAAAACAGTTGGCTGAATGGGACAAAATGGATACAAGCCAGTGCAAGAGAGAAAAGGAGAGAGAGATAAAAAAAAAACGGTGACCCCCCTTAAGCGAGTAAATACCTTTTGCAATCCGGGTGATTCAGTGCCGGGTTGCCAAGATGGAGGAGCAGCGGCCTCAGAGTGTCGATTTATGAAGACAGAGGGGGGGGGGGGTCAATCATTGTGTGGGCCAGGTGAAAGTGTGAAGTGGGGTTGAGCACACTTATAACCACGAACACATTTGCACACACACATACACACACACCCACACACACACACCCACACCCACACACACCCACACCCACACCCACCCACACCCACACCCACACCCACCCACACCCACACGTGCTATTCCGTGCTTGAATTTATCTATCTATCTACTAAGTTCTGTGATCTTTTGCATCATTTCCTGATATGATTGTTGTTTTAGAGATAAAGACAAACGTGTTCAGTAGAGCACATGCCGTTACGCGTGCATATCAGAGCACGATCCAGAGCCGATATAGGCAGAGTTGAACAGGTGAATTAATCCGATATGCATTGGCCATGTGATCGTTTCGGTCTGCAGCCGATTTGGGCCATTGCTCTTAGTCTGAGCAGTATTGATCGAGTGGCCGCTTTGGTCAGGTACTATTTTGGTTTGTTGTCATTTTGGTCTGAGGGATCTTTCTCTCTCTCTCTCTCTTGCTCTCGCTCTCACTCTCTCTCATATTAAACTACGGGTCATGCCTGCCTCACACTATGCTGCTCCCACATCACCCTGCCTTAACCCGTTTATACCTCTTACCTCCCACTTCTTCCTCACTTATATAACTCTGCCTCGCCTTTCGTAGACTAATTCGTTCTGCCTCACTCTGTCTACCTCTTCCTTCCCAATCCTGCCTCACTTATATATCTCTGCCTCTCATTTCTTTCATTGCTTTGTTCTGCCTCCTTTTTCTCTCCTCTGCTTCACCTACTTACTCCTGCCTCACCCTTTGTTTAGACTGCTTTGCTCTGCTTCATCTAGGGTGTGTCCTCCTTTGCACCTCTTCTTCATCTTACGATTCATCTATTCAATTTCTTTGTGACCTGTAAGTTTCGGCGTATGTATATTTGTGCCTCGCTCTACCTACTGTATGTATATTTCTGCCTCGCTCTACCTACTGTATGTATATTTGTGCCTCGCTTTACCTACTGTATGTATATTTGTGCCTCGCTCTACCTACTGTATGTATATTTGTGCCTCGCTCTACCTACTGTATGTATATTTCTGCCTCGCTCTACCTACTGTATGTATATTTCTGCCTCGCTCTACCTACTGTATGTATATTTCTGCCTCGCTCTACCTACTGTATGTATATTTGTGCCTCGCTCTACCTACTGTATGTATATTTCTGCCTCGCTCTACCTACTGTATGTATATTTGTGCCTCGCTCTACCTACTGTATGTATATTTGTGCCTCGCTCTACCTGCTGTATGTATATTTGTGCCTCGCTCTACCTACTGTATGTATATTTGTGCCTCGCTCTACCTACTGTATGTATATTTGTGCCTCGCTCTACCTACTGTATGTATATTTGTGCCTCGCTCTACCTACTGTATGTATATTTGTGCCTCGCTCTACCTACTGTATGTATATTTGTGCCTCGCTCTACCTACTGTATGTATATTTGTGCCTCGCTCTACCTACTGTATGTATATTTGTGCCTCGCTCTACCTACTGTATGTATATTTGTGCCTCGCTCCACTTACCTTTCTACCCTTTCCGCCTCTGTTTCACTCGACCTATCTATCTATCTATCCTTGTTTATATTTCCCCTGCCTTCCACACCCTGCCTTACCTACCCACCTCTGTTTCACTTGTTTATTTATGACCAGCCTTATGGGGGTATCACACTGGGCCAATTTAACAAGGAAATGGGACGAAAGTGGTAAAATAGCCAAATTCATAGTCGGAACCCCTTAAAATCTCAAAACTAATGGGGTTAAACATTAGGGAGAAAGGGGACCAAACAAAAATTACCCATCTCCCCTTAAAAAGGACGGCACCGGTACTGAACGGGTTAATTCCATGTTGGTGTAAAGGGGTCTGTAACGTGTCCAAGCCTTAACCATTGAAAGGTCCCCCGGCGAGGCTTCCTAAGGTACGCGGGGCATAACGGGAAGCTGGACTCAATGGAAATGGAATTCTACACCTCCTCCTCCTACTTTTAGTAATGAACATTTTCCGTCTACAACTTTATTTAATTAGAGCTTAACATAAAGTATTAAGAATGTTATAATTCCTCCCACTTCTAGTAATGAACTTTACAGAAACAGTATATCTACTGTATATATATATATTATGTAAAATTAACATGTAAAGGTAAGAGTGAAATTAAGAAAATGGTAAATACCGTTGGTAAATTCCAAGCAAAAACTGTATCACTATATAAATTATTCAAGTAGTTAGATTTAAACCCTTAATGTCCTTCAGCACCATGACGTACTTTTCTTCATATTCTGGTTATTATTTGACTATGATATTTAGTTTATAATCTACCTCTAGGACTCAAAAGGGTAAATGCGCTTTCAATAAACCTTCTGAATAATACAGGTCCTTCCTAAACTTCATAACATCGTTGAATGCTAGCAAGAAAAAGGTCTAAGTTATGTCATGGTGATGAAGGGGTTAAGGCCGTCAATTGCCTGTGCAGTTCTGTAATCATAACTATCACTTGTTTTTGCACAGATTTCGGATCTATGCACAGCGCTTCAAAAAATGTCGTAAGCTCCATTTTTCAGAGCTTTTTTTCAGGGTACTTATCTTTTGGTGAAGTTTATCCTCTTTGGAGCAAATTCATGCCTGTATTTGTATTCCTAATTTATGCCTGTATTTGTATTCCTAATTCATGCCTGTATTCCATTTGTATTCCTAATTCATGCCTGTATTTGTATTCCTAATTATAACCCTTGCTTTAGTGAATGGCATATTTTCAAAACATATTTCTCATTACATATTACAAACACCACTTCTTGCTAGTATGTCAGTATATATTTTGATCTGCGTCAGTATTCTCTCTCTCTCTCTCTCTCTCTCTCTCTCTCTCTCTCTCTCTCTCTCTCTCTCTCTCTCTCTCTCTCTCTCTCTCTCTCTCTCTCTCACCATATAGCAACTCACAGCTGATGACTATGTTTACTCCACGTTGAGACCCCTAGCTCGGCATCTATGGCGGGAATACTCATATTTCTAGACCCTCTTTCGCCGAGTCTACATACACTCGCTTACCCTCTAATGTTCATCTATTTTTACGGGGATTGAGGCGCCAAGTCAACCATGAACCAAGTACACCACAAATGTCATCCTGGAAAACTAGGGTAATTCATTCATAAACAGTGGGACAGACATACAGGTGATCAAATGAGGGAAGCAAGCTATGTGTGAAAGTGGCGAGGATGAGACAGTTGAACTAGGTGTGTGTGTGTGTGGAATAAGGTGTGTGTGTGTGGAACTAGGTGTGTGTGTGTGGAACTAGGTGTGTGTGTGGAACTAGGTGTGTGTGTGTGGAACTAGGTGTGTGTGTGTGGAACTAGGTGTGTGTGTGGAAGTAGGTGTGTGTGTGGAACTAGGTGTATGTGTGTGGAATAAGATCGCAGCACAAGGTTGCAAGGATTGTCTGGAGGTGTGGAGAAACAGAGCAAGGAGAACTACCGGTACTACTTTTATTATCTCAACATGTCCTTTCCTTCTTAGTTAGAAGTTTATCCCACGAGAGAAAGCCGATATTAAGGCCACACCTTCGTTTTAATCAAGCATGACTCTTGCACTAAGACCAAGACTTGTCATACGACGTTATTTTCTCGCCTTTGGCGGGGGGATAGCTCCCCTATTTCAACCCCTTTCAGGGTTGGGCACCAGCCAGGTAAGCAGTGAACATAGTCAGCAAATCATCTCATAAGCATTCCGAAAACTTTTTCAAACTGTACAAGTATCATCTCAACTCAAAAGGTATCTACAAACCTATTACAAAATATTCAATTAGTTAATTAGCTTGTATGCAATCTCTTGACTTCATCCTTTATATAATTTAACATACCGGTAAGTTAGAGTTAAGCTGTAAACTGTTCCTCTGTATATTTTCAACCTACAGCTGCAATTATCAATATTGTGTAAGCATTATTATTACACACACACACACACACACCTACACACTCTCACACACACACACCCACAGACACACACACACACACACACACACACACCAACACACACACCACTCACACCTGCACACACACACACACTCTTTCTCTCCCTCATATCCTGCCTTCTCCCACGCTGTTATCATGGCTATAATTCACTATACGCCTCCCTCTCCATCAACACTTTCCTTCCCCCATTTTATATCCTCTTCACTCACTTTCCACTTCTCTTCTTCCCTTTCCTTCCCCTTCTTCTAGTGTATAATTTCTGTCCTATCCATCATTTATTATCCTTCCATTCATCCACCTCTTCATTCTTCCTATACGTTCTTCTACTGTATAATTTCTTTCCTATCCATCATTTATTATCCTTCCATTCATCCACCTCTTCATTCTTCCTATACGTTCTTCTAGTGTATAATTTCTGTCCTATCCATCATTTATTATCCTTCCATTCATCCACCTCTTCATTCTTCCTATACGTTCTTCTACTGTATAATTTCTTTCCTATCCATCAATTATTTTCGGTCTTCTTTGCATCCACCTCTGCACTGTTCCTATGCTTTATGCTGCGGTTTCTTCTCTTCCCTTATATTTCCATCTCTCTTCTTACCTTTCCTTCTTCTTTTACTGTTTCTTCTCTGTCCTACCCATTAACTTTATCCCTTAATTTTGTCGATTTTTTTCATTTATCTATTATTTTTCTAGTTTCCTCCTTAGACCACCATCAAACTTAAGACAACAATCCCTAGACCCCTTTTAAAGATAAATTTGTAAATTTTTCGGTAGATCAATGTACCACGGTTTCTCCTAAAACTACAGGCTCGCTATCGCTCGCCAGGTAAAAATCGACACCTAAATGGCACGAAAGGTCTTAATACTGAAACAGAAATGGTGTGAAAGGTCTGAAAATCGTCAAACTAATTGAACGAACGTCTTATAATCTCAACACTAATGGGGCCAAACATGAGAGAGAAGGAGGTCCAGATAAACGACCCATCTCCCCTTAATACTTCCTCTTCTGCTACTGTTTCTGCTTTTCCCTATTTATAAACTCTTGCCCTTTTCCTTTTCATTCCACTTCTTCGCTCTTTTTCCTCTTAGTCTTCCTATTCGCTCCTACTGTTTATTATCTTCCCTCTCCATCTACTCTTCTCCTACGCTCTGCTTTCTCCTTTAACTGTCTTGATGGTGTAATGCTTAGAGTGTTTAAGATCTGTGTTCGGTTATCCAGGTTCGAAGCTCGGTAGGATCTCCTGTTTTCATTAATTGCATTGGGAAGTGTTTGGTTTGGGAGTCAAATGAATAAATTAGACGATTTCATTCAGTTCTTCACTTTCTTTCCACTTCTCTTCTTCCACTGTGTCATGTCTATCCTTTCCATCAATTGTTTCCCTTCTCTTTACATCCACCTCTTCTCTCTTTCTCTTCTCACTCTTCCCATGCATTCTTCTACTGTTCCTTCTTCTCCTTCTTTATCAAATATTGCTTTTCTCCCGTCTTTTCTTCTTTTCATCCACCCCTTCACCCTCTCTGTTCCCCCTGTGTGGGTCCTCGACGTTTGAGATTTTGTTTACTAGGGTGAAATGTATGATCTATTATCAGCCAGACTAAAGGGAAAAAACAGCTATTTAGTCTTGGTACCGGTGAGGTTAAGGGTGGTCACCTGCCTTTTTTTCTCCTTTTCTCTCTTTCTCTGGCTTGTATCCATTCGGCCCCATGCAGCCTACTGTTTTACGGTGGTTATCCCCAACCAGGTGTCGATTTATTCCTGGCGAGCGAAAGCGAGCCGGCATTGTATGGAGAAATCCGGCTTCGCCGGAGAAATTTTTCTATCGAAAAATGTACAAAATTAGCCTGCTGACAAAAACATTATAAAAAATATGCTGGCTCTCTATCGCTCGCCAGGAAAAAATAAACATCTGGCTTGGGATAAACGTCTTAAAACAGTAGGCTGAATGGGGCAGAATGGATACAAGCGAGAGAAAGAGAGAAAAGGAGAGAAGGTGACCCCCCTTAACATAGTGTAACCTCACTACCTCTCCGTCCCTGGCCCTGACTTGCCTACGAGGGGGCTAAGTACATGGTTTTAAAAGCAAGTTGGGAAAAGAGGTTAACGCTTTAGCATAAATAGTGCATACATTTTGCTCTCGCTCTCCCTCTCACTCTCTGGCTTTCGCTCTCTCTCTCTCTCTCTCCCGGTGGATCATATATACTTTAATTAATTTCATTGGGGGTGTGGTGGTGAGATTAATAAAAATAATATTATTAGTAGGTTTAGGGATATTTCTTCGAGAGGCCGGTCTATATGATCTGTGCCCCATGAATATTCTTTCCTCTCACTTAAACAGTAGGCTACCATAGTGCGGTTGGGAATATGAACATGATTAGATTAATATCCAGTATTCGAGAATGGATAATAAGTCGTAGGCGTGTGCATAAACCTTTAACCGTCCTGGTGGTGTATGGTTAAGGTGGCAAAAATATGTGTGTGATAACCCGGGTTCGAATCCCGGTGGATCATATATACTTTAATTAATTTCATTGGGGGTGTGGTGGTGAGATTAATAAAAATAATATATATATATATATATATATATATATATATATAGAGAGAGAGAGAGAGAGAGTATATTTGTGTAAGTGTTTTACTATGTTTAACCTTGCATGTAAAAAGCATTGCGTATCTTTGTTACGACATACAAATATGACCGGCCATTCACCTCGGCGAGAGAGAGAGAGAGAGAGAGAGTATTCTAACTCTCTTTCTCCATTCAATATAATAAATCTGCCATCATGACTACAAATATTAAGGTGGGCATTCAATGAAGTCGCTTAGCTTGAGTGACTTTGGCCTGAGTGCAAAACTCTTTCATTTTCACAACGATATTCAATAGCTTGCAGAACATATGTGCACTTTTATATTGCTAACACTTTCTGGGAAATGCTATGAATTACGTGGAACACATTCTATCCATCTCTCCTTTCACAGAAATCTCCATTTTAGAAGATTTCAATGTTCACCACCGCCAATGGATCTCTCATTTCACTAACCAACCTGGTGAACAAGCCTACATCTTTCATATCCTAAATAACCTAGAGCACTTAGTCCAGCACCCTACTCGAATTCCTGACCGCCTTGGAGATCAGCTCAACAGTCTTAACTTACTTCTAATTTCTAATCCTTCTACTTATGCTGTAAACCTTTTCTCTCCGTTGGCCACCTCCGATCACAGCCTTATCTCTGTTACCTGTCCTATCTCTCCACTACGGCCATCCGATCCTCCCAGCCGGCGGCGCTTGTAGCACTTTGACGCTGGCGACTGAGAGGCTCTTCGGCAGTACTTATTTGATTTCCCATGGCATGATTTTTGCTTCCGTGGCCGGGGAACCTTGGAGTACACTGCGCGCATCACCGAGTTAATCGTCTCGAGCATGGAAGCATACATTCCATTCCCTTTCTCTCGGTCTAATGCAAATCAATCTTGGTTAACTCACGCTTGTTCTACTGCTGTCCGCAATAAGGAGGAAGCATTCAAGCAGTACAGTACCGTCGCCTTCAAATTCAAGAACCTCATGCTCTTTATGTTTCTGCCCGGAATCTAGCCAAATCTGTTCTTCTACTAGCCAAAAACTCTTTCATCAATAACAAAATAATGTTCTGAACTTTCCACGCTATCTCCTCCCAATTTTTTGGCATCTAGCCAAAAAAAAAAAAAAATCTCCAACAATATAACTTCCTCGTCTTTCCCTCCTCTTTTCCAATCTGACAACACTGCCATCACTTTTTCCTCTGACAAAGCTGAACTCTTCGCTCAAACTTTTGCTTAAAATTTTCACCTTGGATGATTCCGGTGCTATTCCTTCCTCTCTTTCCACCCCCCTCTCACTCACTTACACATAGTATCATTCTAAGGATGTACTTTCTGCCCTCTCTAGGCTTAATACTAAGAAGGCGTACGGACTGGATGGTGTTCCTCCTGTTGTATTAAAAAACTGTTCTTCAGTGCTGACTCCCTGCCTAGGCGAACTCTTTCGTCTCTGTCTTTCCTGTAACGTCTTACCTTCTTGCTGGAAGTTTGCTCTTATTTGAAGAATCAGGTTATTGGTTGCTTCCCTTTTATCCGCTCATGATCGAGTGGTTACGGTGCCCAACTCTCCGGGTTTGAATGTTGGTCAGGATACCTATCTCCCAAGCTGATTGGCCGGGTCCCTCAAGTGATGACTACCACCAAAAATCCCCCCGAACTTCACTCTCCAAGCGGATCCAAGGTTCGAAACCCTAATCTTTCCTGCTTGCGATTAGTCCAATAAATAGGACCAGACAGGCCACTAGATCCAGGTCGGGGCAAAATATGGGCCGAAAGCACTCCATCATAGTCAGTTATAATCCATTTGATCCACCTGTTGAACATGGCTTCTTTGTTCGGAACGCTACCGAGTCGCGCGGCATGTAGTCCGTTACACTCCATGATGGCACTGACTAGACGGAGTGCAAAAGAGTTGTTCGGAGTTCATTGGGAGTCGGACTGAGTTGTAACTGAGTTCCCAAAGTCGGGACCAAACATTTTGCGGCCAGTCCCGAGTGGGACGGACTCAGTGGAGTGCTACGGACTTTTCTTGATTTTTCCGGAGTGTAACGAAGTGTCTCCAGGAGACCATGGCGAGTCCATGCAGAGTCGCTACTCAGCTGCACTATGTACCGAAGTCTTTGATGTGGGAAGGACCGTAAAATCGACACCGGAATGGGGATACACGTCTTCAAACAGTTGGCTGAATTAGGCCGAATGGATACAAGCCAGAGAAAAGGGAGAAAAGGAGAGACAGATAAAAAAAAAGGCAGGTGACCCCCTTAAGATTTGACTTATTGAAGGAACATCAATATACATCCAACATTCTTTCAAGTGTTTGGTCAAAGGCAAAGGAAGAACCGATAATTCGCACCGCATTCCTCCACCTTTTATTAAGCTTACTCCCAATTCTTTTGTTTTGCATATATGATCTCTCTCTCTCTCTCTCTCTCTCTCTCTCTCTCTCTCTCTCTCTCTCTCTCTCTCTCTCTCTCTCTCTCTCTCATATATATATACATATATATATGTATATATATATATGAGAGAGAGAGAGAGAGAGAGAGCGACTGGAGTGCGTGTCGTGAGATGAAAGGAGAGTGAATGAGAGTGAGTGGCGTCAAAAGCCTAAATAGAAGTGAGTAGAGTCGACGTGAAAGGAAGAGAGAGAGAGAGAGACTGTGTGTGTGTGTGTGTGTGTGTGTGTGTGTGTGTGTGTGAGAGAGAGAGAGAGAGAGACTAGGTGAGAGATAGACAAAAAGGTAAATAGAAATATAGATAGGTATAATTAAATAGATAGCAATAATTTGTTAAGCGAAGGTATATATATATATATATATATATATATAAGAGAGAGAGAGAGAGAGATGTGATGGTGTTGGGAGGGGATGGTGTGAGATAATAAGGAAATTGCGAGTTTGTGTCAAAGCTGTGAGTCTGTGAAGCCGAGTGAGAAGAGTATATATGTAAGAGTATATATGTAAGAGTATATATGTAAGAGTATATATGTAAGAGTATATATGTAAGAGTATATATGTAAGAGTATATATGTAAGAGTATATATGTAAGAGTATATATGTAAGAGTATATATGTAAGAGTATATATGTAAGAGAAATACTATTTATACTATTTACTATTTAAGTATATATTCAAGATTAAGATTGAATATATTAATCATGTGTGTGTGTTGAGTGTAAGTCCGAGTATGTGTGAGTAGGTGTGAGTGTGTGTGTGTGTGTGTGTGTGTGTGTGTGTGTGTGTGTGTGTGTGTGTGTGTGTGTGTGTGTATCTAAGTTCATGTGTATTCTTCATAACAAATTGTTTTCACCTACTGATCCACATTTGGTAGATACTTTGCTTTATAGCCAATTTAAAATCCCGTATAAATGAAAACTATAATTTAACTGAACATCATATCAGGATAAACGCGAAACAAACATGTCTTATTACACTTTTAAGGGGAGATGAGTCGTTTTTCTGATACCCTTCCTCCCTCGTGTTAAGCCCCATTTGTTATGAGATTAAAAAACAGTCGGCCCATTAGTTTGGCGATTTGACCACCTTTAGCCCCATTTCGTTATACATTTTAAGACCTTTCGTGCCATTTAGATGTTGACTTTGTTCCTGGCGAGCGATAGCGAGTCTGAAATTTTAAGAGGAATCGGCCTTCGGCCGAGAAATTTGTCTACCGAAAAATGTACACATTTATCTTGGAGGGGGGTCTAGGGGGTGTTTTTCTAAGCTTGATCGAGGTCTAGCGAGAAAACTAAAGAAATAAAGGAATACATTAATTAATAGACCAAAAAAACGACCCATCTCCCCTTAAATATATTGCGGGTTATTGTAATCGGAAGTCCTGTAAGAGAACATTACCCAAGCGGAAGTTACCCACCGGAAGTTCCATTATGAGACCTGTTGTTGTGTTGTAATGACCAGCTGTTGGGGGTGTTATTGAAGTGGGTGTCGTGCGCGGGTTTTTTTAATACGATGGTGTAGTTTAAAAGTCTTGATTATTTAGACTAATAAGCTAGATCACTGTATCTAGGCTATCTAGGCTATCTAGGCTATCTTATACACACACACACACACACACACAACCACTCACTCACTCACTCACCCCTACACCCTCCGACACACACAGACACAGCCCCCCCCCCTCACAGACACACACACATATCCACTAACCCCCCCCCCCCCCCTCACAGACACACACACACATCCACTAACCCCCCCCCCCCCCCCCACAGACACACACACACATACACAGACCCCCCCCCTCCCCAGTCACACACAGACCCATACACAGACCCCCCCACACACACACACTTACACAGACCCCCCCCCCACACATACACACAGACACACCCAGCTTCCCCTCCTCCCTGTAGACCACACCCCAGCCGTGTTCTCTTAACTAATATTTGTGTCTCCCCTGTAAAGACACACTCCCTTCCCTCTCCAGCTTCTGTCTCTATATTTACTATGTGTCTTCTACTGTCTCTTTATATTAACCATGTGTCTTCTGAAGGGGGGGGGGGGGTTTCTGGCCCCCTCTTCTCCGTCATGTTTAGCCCCATTACTTTGTCAATATTTAGACCTTTCGTGCCATTTAGGTGTTTAATATTTATCCTGGCGAGCGATGGCGAACCTGGAAGTTAGGAGGAACCGGCCTTCGGCCGGTAAATTTCTAACAACAAATGTAAACAATTATCTAGAAGGTTGGGGGGGATGGGCGTCGACTGACTGGGGACAGAGGTGCATGGGGGCGGTTCGTTCGTGGCCACCCCTTCGGGGATCACGGCGTCAGGCAATAGATAGATAGATAGATAGGGTGCGGTCTTGGAGATGTTTTTTTAAAGCTTGATGGAGATCTAGGGAGGAAACTAAACAAATAATATATAAATATTTATATATATCGACTAATGAATAAACTCTTCCCCTTAATCAGTCAAACAGTTCAGATAACTTTGTTTTGGAGCCTGTTAACCCTATTTGGCCCGAGGTGAGTCTCATTGGACCTCCCTTGTTCGATCCATTAGTTTGGAGAATCTAATACGTTTCACCCCATTTCTATTACTTTGGTGATGATCAGATACTTCACTCCAACCAGTTGTTGATTATGTTCTGGGCGATAACGAACCTGTAACTATTAAAAGATAAGCTTTTAGCCGGGAGTTACATGGAGGAATAGACAGACGAATTAGGAGTACGAAAGAGGTGTGGTGTGGATGTAGATGTACTGGAAAGTGTGAAAAGGAACACCTTGAGATGGTTCGGCCATATGAAACGTATGGGATGTGAGAGAATGACTAAGAGAGTGTAATCGAGCGAGGTGGAAGGACAGAGAGGGAGAGGTAGACCGAATGAAAGGTGGAAGGATGGAGTTAAGAAGTATGCGGTGCTGGATGGGAGGAGTGGCGTTGACTGACTGGGGACAGAGGTGCATGGGGGCGTTTCGTTCGTGACCAAACCCTTCGGGGATCACGGCGTCCGGCAATAGATAGATAGATAGACTATACAAATGGCCTCAGCTTAGTTGCATATAACAAGTTCACAGCCCAGCCAACAACCCCAGGGAAAAGTGACTAAAGCCGGTATCACACGAGCGCTTTTATAGTCAACATTCGATGATCAACAATTTTCTGGCAACATTTCTGGAGGATTTTGCACTGGTATCGGAAACTAGACTGATGGTAGATACATTTAGGTGACCGAAATATTATAAATGTTGACCTCATAAGCTGCCAGACCAGTGTTGAGGATAAATGTTGAGTGAAAAAGCGCTCGTGTGATACCGGCATTAGGTATTAGTCGGAGGGAAGGGGAGCCGGATTAACATAGGGTTTTTTAATTGAATGAAAGCTGGAGTCTGGGAGAGAAAGTGTGAGGCTAAAATAAAAGCACAGTGTTGGACTACCACTGTTGGAGTTTATCGTGTGTAGGAGGGGATATTGGAACAACAAGGGAAATATAAGGTACAACTTGCAACACTAATACAATAAAGCACAGTGTTGGACTACCACTGTTGGAGTTTATCGTGTGTAGGAGGGAATATTGGAACAACAAGGGAAATATAAGGTACAACTTGCAACACTAATACACTAAAGCACAGTGTTGGACTACCACTGTTGGAGTTTATCGTGTGTAGGAGGGGATATTGGAACAACAAGGGAAATATAAGGTACAACTTGCAACACTAATACAATACCGTAAATATAAGGTACAACTTGCAACACTAATACAATACCGTAAACATAAGGTACAACTTGCAACACTAATACACTACCGTAAACATAAGGTACAACTTGCAACACTAATACAATATAAGGTACAACTTGCAACACTAATACAATACCGTAAATATAAGGTACAACTTGCAACACTAATACAATACCGTAAATATAAGGTACAACTTGCAACACTAATACAATACCGTAAATATAAGGTACAACTTGCAACACTAATACAATACCGTAAATATAAGGTACAACTTGCAACACTAATACAGTACCGTAAATATAAGGTACAACTTGCAACACTAATACAATACCGTAAATATAAGGTACAACTTGCAACACTAATACAGTACCGTAAACATAAGGTACAACTTGCAACACTAATACAATATAAGGTACAACTTGCAACACTAATACAATACCGTAAATATAAGGTACAACTTGCAACACTAATACAATATAAGGTACAACTTGCAACACTAATACAATACCGTAAATATAAGGTACAACTTGCAACACTAATACAATATTTAATACAACTTGCAACACTAATACAATACCGTAAATATAAGGTACAACTTGCAACACTAATACAATATAAGGTACAACTTGCAACACTAATACAATATAAGGTACACCTTGCAACACTAATACAATATAAGGTACAACTTGCAACACTAATACAATATAAGGTACAACTTGCAACACTAATACAATACCGTAAAAGAGTTCATGCGTTTGCCAATTGCCGACTGGCGAGTTTCGTTCTATAAGGAAGTTGGAGCTGTACACAACGATATTTAATAGATTTTACAGCTAAAATACGGTCGTTGTACATTTATAAATACCGTACATAAAACCCAATTTAACATACCATTTATCCATCAGAAATGTACATTATTATTTCATATCTGTTTAATATCGATGTTCACGGTTTCATCTTCCTTATAGTCTGAAACTCGCAAGTGGTCCATTATACATACAGTACAACTGCGAAGGGGTTTCATGATGACGCTTCGATTGGCTTAACATAAAGAAGTTAAGGTAATTTCAATACCAATTAAGTTTCAATAATATCATGCCTAAATATATAGACATTTGAAGCCGATATATTGTTGGTAAAATCTCTGTAATACTGTATTCATCCCGTGAGTTACAGTAACTGGTTATAGTGTTTCTGTTATGGGGGCCAACCTCGTTATTTTTTCTGTACAGTATGTATGTATCTATGTATGTATCTATGTATGTATGTATGTATGTATGTACCGGTATGTATGTATGTATGTATGTATATTTGTATGTATGTATGTATGTATGTACCGGTATGTATGTATGTATGTATGTATGTATATTTGTATGTATGTATGTATATCGCACCATCTATCAAATATCTATCTATACCTTCCATCTGACCGACGCCCCTCAACAGCCTTCCTCTTGATGACATCTTTTACATTCACCTCAGCGGACCACCTACAGTCACGCTCAAAAGTCATGGCATATCTCCACAATTTCAACTTTGGTTATATCTATATTATAAAATAAAGATAAATAAAACATAAATATTTAATCACATACATGTACAAATAAGATACGTATTACTTACCAAAAATATGTTTTAAATTATGCTACATACAGTATATATAGAGGGAATGATATTTAACTGGGGCTGGAGTTTTTCCAGTGCCAGTTAAATAACAACCTGTCGTCATTCGCTTGATGTATAGCATAATTTTAATCAATTAATTGTACTAAATTTATACATTTTGTGTATTGCTGTAGGGTTATTGTTAATAATACGATTGTACACCTGACATAATGTTTATATTCACGGGTTCTTCAGTCTTATCGAGGAGTATTGAGATTTTTGACCCATAAATTGCTCTGTACTTTCATTATAAACATTAAAGACAGGGCCAAAATCAAGGGACGTTCGAGCCAAAATGCCTGGACACACGGAGTTTTAAACAATTTAAGTCATAGGAAGAGGGAAAGACTTATTCTGGGAGAGAGGTCCAGAGTTCAGCTGTTGAATAGAAGAAAGTCTGAGAGTAACTTTTCACTCTTGGGTTGGAGAGTTGCACAGAGTAGGCGTGGGATTGTGTTGCAAGACGGTTACCACGTGCCCTACGTAGAGGAGGTGGTATACACTGGGAGAGCTCTGAGGAGCACTGATTATTGTAGTAGCGATAGAATAGCGAGATAGATGCAATATTGCGGCGAAGAGAGAGAGTTTGCAGAGAGTTGGTGAGTGGGCTGGAATTAATGATACGACAGGCCTTCCTTTCTACTTTGTCTAGGAGTGCGGTGTGAGAGGATCCTCCCCACACATTATCCATATTCCATGGTCTTATTTTCCTTTCATTGTATTTTACTCTCCTTTTCTCTCTGTTCACCATGTATTTCTTCTTTCCTCTTGCCTGTTCCATCCCTTCTATATTTTGCTAATTCAGTTCAGCTCTTCTCTGCTTCCTTAATTTATCCGCATAGGTGGTCCTCTTTATCCTGTATTGATCTTGGCCTTCTTCCTTCCCTTCCATCACCAACAGACTCCCAGCACCAGGTGATGACTCAATCTGCTGTGTGTGTGTGTGTGTGAGAGAGAGAGAGAGAGAGAGAGAGAGAGAGAGAGAGAGAGAGAGAGAGAGAGAGAGATAGTTGGTTTGAAGCAGATGTAAGACAGGCATTCAGGTAAAGAGTGTCTCTGTGTGTGTGTGTGTGTGTAACGTTTGTACCATTAGTTTGACGATCTTAAGACCTTTCACCCCTTTTCTTTGTCAATATTAAGATCTTTCGTGCCATTTACTATGGGTTTCAGAGGCCGTGTGACATCGTTTTTTTCGGGAATAACTTATTAACAAACAATTGAATCAATATGATATTTTGACACAGCTTTGTTCACACCGTCCCCTAATTTTTGTCAATATAGTGCATTACCAAAAGTGTAGAAATAAGCCACTTGTATATGTGTCATGAGGTTAAAGTCGCACATTAATGACTAAGAAACGAACAAGGCTACCGTGGCTTACCTGTGAGAACCACCACACCATTATTGCGCCTCCATCAAACACGGTAGTTATCAGCCACCACCTAATCCTATTATCGCCTTTAAATTATTCTGTCAATATCAAGTATAAATATACAGAAATACATACGGTACTGTTTGTATATTTATACTTGATATTGACGGATAACTTGAATTTAAAGGTGATAATAGGGTTAGGTGGTGGCTGATAACTATCGTGTTTGATGGAGGAGCAATAATGGTTTGGTGGTCCTCACAGGTAAGCCATACGGCAGAATATGCACGAGTTTAGTTGAGTTAACCCTAAAATAGTCCGCGCGCGGCCGTTCTCACCAGAGGTGCCGAACCGTAATACACAGGGTCCAGAGAATATATTCTCTGGACCTTGGTAATACAGAAGGGTAATACGTGTCCAATTTTGCCAATTAAAGTGGTCCCTTATGTGTCAGTGGAGGATACGTTCTAAGAATTTGCAGGAACTGAGGTTAATGAAACAGGCCTTCGAGTGCATGATGTACACCAAACAGCAATACAAAAAAAAAAAAAGATAGCGCCGCTCTTCCGCACGCCTCCACACACAGAGTATTCTCCCTTCCGGGAAAACAAATAGGAACAGTGGAATGAGGTAGCAGTGAATTGGAAAAGACAATGTGTTAACGAAGGAAAAGTAAACGGGGAGAAGCGAGATAGAGAAATAAGTTGAGTTCTGAATAATAAGAAGGAATAAGGAAGATTGCAGTAACAGATCAGTGTGGGTTGGGTATGAGGGGGGATCTGCCGGGTGTGGGCCAATCGGCGCTCTGCAGACCCCGTAATCTTGTGTTGATCTCTGACCGTTTTGGTGAGGTCAGTACTTAAGGTATTAGTGAGTTGGGCCTATAATTAGGCCTTGCAATTGGGGTCGGGTGTGACAGGGATCTGCCTTGTGTGGGCTGATCGACTTTTTGCAGACTCCCATTTTCTTATGTTCTTATGAATGTTAATGAAGAAAGTATGAGGAAGCTATAATGGTGGGTTGATGAAGGAGCAAGAGGAAGGAGTGAGAGAGAGAGAAAGACTGTTAAGGGGAGATGGGCCGGGTTTCTGGACCACTTTCTCCCTCATGTTTAGCCCCATTAGTTTTCCGATGTTAAGATGTTTGCCCCATTAGTTAGTCGATTTTAAGACCTTTCGCCCCATTTCTTTGTCAATATTTAGACCTTTCGTGCTATTTAGGTGTCAATTATTTCCCTGGCGAACGATAGTGAGCCTGTAATGTTGGAAGAACCGGCCCGCGAAATTTTTCTACCGAAAAATTTACAAATTAATCTAGCAGGGGGATCTAATGGATGTTTTTTTTTTTTTTTTTTTTTATGGAGGTTTATGTAGGAAACTAGAAAAATAATGAATACATGCAAAAATCGGCCAAAAGGTGAAGTATCCCCCCTTAAAGAGGCAGGAAGGTAGAGAGAGAGAAGAAGAAGAAGATGGGAAAGGGAAGTAGGTCATACTAGTTGCGGGAACTGCACCTTTATATTGATCACCTAGAGAGGCGAAGTGTCACCTCCCCGCCACCACCACCACCACCTGCTTAAAGTAGCCCAGGTGTGTTACGGGGAGTTACACGGAAACGTTTGGCATTTCAAAGACCTTGCAGTCCATTCCGGAGAGATATTCTAGGTAGAAAGACAGACACTGCGATTTGCACTATATATATATATAGGCACGTGGTACCCGTCTTGCAACTCAATCCCACCCCTACTCTGTGCAACTCTCCAACCCAAGAGTGAAACGTTACTCTCAAACTTTCTTCTACTCAACAGCTGAGCTCTGGAACTCTCTCCCAGAATCAGTCTTTCCCTCTTCCTATGACTTAAATTGCTTCAAACTCCGTGTGTCCAGGCATTTTGGCTCGAACGTCCCTTGATTTTGGCCCTGGCACTCTTTCAACTATGGGGGAGGCACTCGCTATAGGCAGTAATGCCTTTTGCCTCCCTCAATCACATAGAAGAAAAAAAAGAAAAAAAAATACCGGTATATATATATATATACAGTATATACTGTACACACACACACACACACAGTGCCATTTATCACGCGCAAATTTAATCATTTAATCAGTTTTCGGAGGTCCTTTAAGAGTGGAAAAGTAGTATTAACAGCGAAGACGGTTGTAAACAGGTATATTTATATTTCGTTAATTTTGAACTAGCAAACCTGGAAATATTAATGAAAATCCACCCGAGACGACACCTACTGTACACCCGCCCCAGAGTCCACATCCTCAAGCAGTATATACACCCAGAACCAGAATAACATTTATCATTGTAAAGCCAGAGAAGAATAAGAGAGTCTACCCCCCACCCCATCACCCCACCACTTTCTATGATCCAGAATTTAGCCCTGCACTCTGCCTCACCTACCTACAGTATAGTCTATTCGCTGTAAGTAGGCGAGAAATCATGACCTTTATCCTCTGTAACTCAAAAAGGGCTGGAGCAAATTGGCTCTACATTTCCACATCTATTCCTTGACTGACTCTTCCCAAATGGTGGAAATATTAGCTCGATTACTCTAATAGTTTTTTAGTTACAGAGGCTAGAGTAGGTTTATTTGTAAATTAATTGTTGGGTTGGTGAAAACAAATATGAATATGATGAGTTACTGAAACTCCTTTTTTCATTTGCCTGGCTTCCCCCACTGTTTCTATTTGTGCTTTACCTACATAAAGAGTGATCCAGCTAACTCCCAAAAACACTTCCTTCTCCTATTAACAAGCACACCACACTTCTTTGTAACACACTTTAATAATATGATTAGTTGAAAGGAAGATGAAATGAATCTAATATCCGTACCTGGTACATAACTGTCACAATTACATTAAGAAGTGGCTCTGTTTTCATTGATTATCAGTTTCTATAAAACATCTTCATTGTACACACACCCTTCCTCAACCAATGCACTAAGCACAATTATATAAGTATGGGTTGCAAGCTTAATACCACCTGGAAGCGTCTGGCAACAAGCGGGGAGAGTTGATACAACCAACTCAGCCGGTACTACCAGAACGTATATGCACATCGGCTGCAGTATAGCACTTTTTTACATAGGACGTATATAAACGCCGGCCGCAGGGAAAGGGTTAAACATGGTGAAATTCTTTAATACCGCAAAATAGTATAACAATGGAACTTATTTCTTGTAATCCTAATTGTAATCATGTGTGTGTGTGTGTGTTTGTGTGTGCACATTTGTTTGTATATATTATGTCTGTGTTCCTGTGTTTGTGCTTGATATGGGAAGTCAATTGATTATGTCATGGACAGTTGCATTTGAACTTTCGCGCCTCTTTCAGAAGGTCATAGTACATATTAAAGTTGGTATGGTATAATAATACCTTAAATTAGCCTATTGTATGGCCATATTTACAAATCATGTCTAGCCTAATTGAGAGAGTGAGGGAGCAGTGGATGTTTGTTTGGTCTATTAATTCATTTATTCATAAACAAAATTAGTTTCCTCCCTAGACCTCCATCAAGCTTAGAAAAACAACCCCTAGACCCCCCCTTCAAGATAGATTTGTACATTTTTCGGTAGAAAAAAATTCCTGGCCAAAGGCCGATTCCTCCTAAAATTACAGGCTTGCTATCGCCCGCCAGGAAAAAAATCGACACCTAAATGGCACGAAGGGTCCTAATATTGACACAGAAATGGGGTGAAAGGTCATAAAATCCTCAAACTAATGGAACCAACGTCTTAAAATCTCTAAACTAATGGAGCTAAACATGAGGGAGAAGGGGGTCCAGAAAAACGGTCCGTCTCCCCTTAAGACGAAATTACAAGGTCATTTATTTTGGAACCTTTCTGGCGACAATTATCTTTTAAGTTCTTTTGTATTTGTATCAGCAGTTACTAACCTTAAGGGGAGGTTTTTAGTTTGGTTCCTAGATATCCTTCAAGCTTAAGATTACACCCCCTTGAGCCCCTTTCAAGATAAATTTGTACATTTTTCGGTAGAAAAATTTCCCGACTGAAAGCCGATCCCTCTTAAATTACAGGCTCGCTATCGCTCGCCAGGATAAAATCGACACCTAAATGGCACGAAAGGTCTTAAAATTGACAGAAATGGGTTGAAAGTTCTTAAAACCGTCAAAATAATGGGGCAAACGTCTTAAAACTAGAAAAACAATGGGGCTATACATGAGGGAGAAAGGAGTCAAGAACAAAATCCCTCAAGTGGAAATCTCCCCTTAAGGTATAGATATAACGCTAAACTGATTAATTTGAAAAAAAACTGTCCGGCAAAAATTACAGATTTTTTTTTAGTAGAATAAGACAATCGCGTGACATTCCACTTTGAAAAAAGTCGGTTCATTTCCAGCTGATGGCAAATTGAACCCTTTAGCAGCTGATGTATCGATAATTAATGGAACAAATATGAAACTACTATCCCTGCCCATCATCTTCTTGCCAAGTTTTCATAATTAGCAACATATTTCGCTACAATATGTTCGTAATAGCCAAGTAATTAAGATGAATATGTGGCAATTTACCGTCAGCTGGACAAAAGTGGACTCTAGTACTCATCTCTACTACGCATCTCATCACTGACACTCTTGATAACTAACTGTCTTCTCAGGTTTTCACTAAATATGCTATCTTGCAGTCTGGCTCCACACATCCATCTCACCATTCTCATCTCGTCATGTTCCATTCTGTTGATATCATCCGCATTGACAGGCCATGTTTCTGAAGCATATGTTATTGCACTTCTAACACATGAAACGTAGACCATATAATATATATATATACTGTATATATGTGTGTGTGTGTGTGTGTGTGTGTGTGTGTGTCTAAGTGTATGTATGTATGTAAATGTTTATTTGTGTGTGATAATGATGAGTGTGTGTGTGTGTTATTTTAAAGGTGCTCCTACCAACACACCCTTCCCTCCCACACCGGTCTGTTTCCCAATTAACATATTGCAGCCTCTCACTCTCATGTACGCATTTAATTTTGATTTAATATATTCCTTGCACTTAAGTAACTATTTCAGTATAATTTCTTCTACCTTCACCAACTCAATTTTCATAATATTCTCTTCTCTTCCTGTATTCTCTCACTCTATCTATCTATCTATCTATATGCTCAGGCCCACCAATCCCCACTGTTCCTATTTTATTATTGTTTTGTTTGTATTTTCTTGAGGGTGGCCGACTCAAGACAGAGCATGAACGGGGAAAACACAAAACACAAGACAAAACAGCGAACAAACACAGACAAAACACAAAATTCACACCCATCTAGGTCACCCAGGTAACTAACTAACTGTAAACCTTATCAATACCATCAATTTCTTGGTCTTCATAACAAACTATTCATTTAAGGGGAGATTTCCACTTGAGGGATTTTTTATCTTTACCCCTTTCTCCCTCATGTTTAGCCCCATTGTTTTTGAGATTTTAAGATGTTTGCCCCATTATTTTGGCGATTTTAAGACATTTCACCCCATTTATATAACTTTTAAGACCTGTCGTCCCATTTGGGTGTCGATTTTTTCCTAGCGAGCGATAGCGAGCCTTTAATTTAAGAGGAACCGGCCTTTGGCCGGGAAATTTTTCTACCGAAAAATTTACAAATTTATCTTGAAAGGGGGTCAAGGGGGTGTAATTTCAAGCTTGATGGAAGTCTAGGAAACACACTAAAAACCTTCCCTTAAAGGAACGATGTAGTAGTTTTTTATTATCTGCAAGTGTCTATTGTGAAGAGTTGCAGAGGAAACATGACTACAACATAATTATACACACCAGAGTGCTCAGTAGAACACATCCATTTTCTATGCCTGCAAACTTGACCAAGTATCATTTAAGGGGAGACTGGCCGTTTGTTTGGTCTATTAATTCATTAATTTTATTCATATATATTTTTTTAGTTTCCTCCCTAGACCTCCACCAAGCTTAGAAAATGTGTACATTTTTCGGTAGAAAAATATTCCGGCCGAAGGCCGGTTCCTCTTAAAATTGCAGGCTCGCTATTGCTCGCAAGGAAAAAATCGACACCTAAATGGCACGAAAGGTCTTAAAATTGAAAACGAAATGGGGCGAAAGGTATTAAAATCGCCATACTAATGGGCCGAGCGTCTTATAATTTCAAAACTAATGGGGCTAAACATTAGGGAGAAGGGGGACCAGAAAAACGGTTTGCCTCCCCTTAATTGCTGGAGGCCTATTATAAACTGAATATCATCGTCTAATTATAGTAGCCGGAATAAAGTTAAAAGAACGGCACCGGTACTGAAAGGGTTAAGTTCAGATAATATGGTTTATTATGTGTCTATCACAATTTAATGATAAAGAATAAATAGATGCATGATAATGAGTGTACAAAATAGACCAAATACACAAACATTATGAATAGACAGAGTTTCTCCCCCTCCCCCCCCCCCCCCCCCCCTCTCTCTCTCTCTCTTGTGTTCTCTCTACCGTGGAATTCTAAGAAGGCCCTATGCTGTATATTACCCCCCTCCCCCCCCTCCCCTCTCTCTCTCTCTCTCTCTCTCTCTCTAAGGATGGTACTCACACCATAACATTCTTTATAGCCCATTCGTTCACTACACACACACACACACACACTCACACACTCACACACACCACAGTGGTACTCACACTATAACCCCCTCCTACAGCTCGTTATTCACACACACACACACACACACACACACACACACACACACACACACACACACACACACACACACACACACACACACACACACAGGGTAATGATAAAAAACATTCCTTATATGTGGTGGGGATAGAATTGAATTAGTGGCGAACCATCTAACATCGGTGGGCGTGCAAATGGGGCGTAAGAAAGGGGCGTCTGGTGGGCGGTGTTTGTTTATAGTGCCGCCTGTGAATGAATTGTTGTTGTTGTTGTTGTTGTTGTTGTTCGTCTTGTTGGGGGTCAGTGGTGGGCTGTTAAGGGAAGGTTTTATAATTTTTTCCTTAGACCTCCATCAAGCTTAAAATCACACCCCTAGACCCCCTTTCAAGATAATTTTATACATTTTTCGGTAGACAAATTTTCCTCTTAAAATACATGCCCGCCATCGCTAGCCAGAAAAGATATCGACACCTAAATGGCACAAAAGGTCTTAAAATTGACAGAAATGGGGCGAAAAATCGCCAACTAATGGGGAGAACATCTACAAAATTCAAAAGCAATAAGTCTAAACATGAGGGAGAAGGGGGTGCAGAAAATAATCCCTCAAGTGGAAATCTCCCCTTAATGTGTCTGGGGGAGGCGTGGTGGAATGGGCTGGCCTATAGTCGATTCATTACGATTAGGCCAGAAACCCTGACCTCTATATCCTCTGTAACTCAATAAAGGCTAATACAGCAAAGGGGGTGTAAATTTCCACACTTATATTTGGCTGGCTCTTTCCAAATGATCAGACTATTAGCTCGATTATGTATAGTTGTTTCTGTGTTTGCTTTATTTTTGTTTTAGTTAGAAGGTTAGTGGTCTAAAATGGTTAGTCTAAATATAAGTAACACCCCGTTCTTAACATTAATCATCAATTACAAACCCCAATGTACTTGACTAAACTAAAGAAAGCATATGGTCCTCCCGGGATTTGAACTCGGGACACCACACCCAGAAGATAAGCACCTAAACGATTACACTACCAACACATGATTTTTTTTTTTTTTTTTTCTATATTCCAACTTACTTCCTCTCGGGCATAGGCTGAGAGCCTTAACATTCACCGCTTTACAATGAACAGTGAAGCCCGTGAGGTCTTGTTCCAGTCTAGGGAGTGAGACATGTGAAGCACGTAGAGTACAACGAGCACCTGCCATCTTGCCTTCACATGAGGCACGGTGCTCACTCATGGCCCGAAGCGACCCCATCTCTGAAGCCACCTCGTTCCCGTGCTTCACTGTCTCACCCCCTACACTCGGACTCTCACACTTACACACACACAACGCCACCTGTTGAGCAGATAACTATATGATGAATAGACTATGTAACACAAGTTCCTGTATTCATATCCCAATGTTACAAGATATAATATTAATGGGATATAATTTGTGGTGTACTTAGTTTCAATACGTTAACACAAAATCCATATATACACCATGCAATACTCCCTTGGTGTTTCTCAGCTTCAAACTACGGAGTGGGAGTATCGAGTGAGAAACTGGCTAAGTGGAATGAGAGTGAATGAGTCTGAGGTGGCGAGACAGAATGGGGCTACGAGTTCGGGAAACCATACAAGCAACGGGCCAACTATGAGAGAGCATGGGAGGCATAGGTCCAAACTGCAACATGTCCTAACTAGAGTAAGACCTCCAATATCGAATATGCATGCAATAGAAAGACTATATCTGGAGGGAGAGTTGTAATATATATATATATATATATATATATATATATAACTTCTCTCCCATTCAGAAGATAATTAAATTTACATTTTTGTTGAGTGAAAATTAGAGCAGTATCGGGGCAAATTCTATTTTATAACTTTAAGGTAAGGAAAAACCTTACAGTATTTGCCTGAGATAATTTATTTTGCATATTAAATTGAGACCAGTGAAGCATAAATACAGGGTTTATTTTAAGGGAGCCCACCTCACTTTTTTCTCTTTCTTTCCCTCACTCTTTGGCTTGTATCCATCGGCCCCATTCAACCTACTGTTTTAAGACGTTTACCCCCATCCAGGTGTCAATATTTTCCTGGCGAGCGGTAGCGATCCAGCATATATATATATTTGTTTTGACAGCAAGCTAAATTTGTAAATTTTTCGATAGAAAAATTTCTCCGGCAAAGCCGGATTTCTCCATACAATGCTGGCTCGCTATCGCTCGCCAGGAAGAAAACGACACTTGGATGTGGATAAAAGTCTTAAAACAGTTGGCTGAATGGGGCCGAATGGATACAAGCCAGGGAAAGAAAAAAAAAAAGGAGAGAAAGATAAAAGAAGAAATCCGGTGACCTCCCTTAATAATTATGGAGGCTATCACGCCCGAGTAGAATAAGTTGTATTATAAGTTCGATATATTGGGAAACTGGGACGTTACAACCATTGTAAGAACCCCATGGGCTTCTGGACGTATGTACTGTATGTTAAGGGGAGGGTTTTAGTTTGTTCCCTAGACCTCCATCAAGCTTAAAATTACACCCCCTAGACCCCCTTTCAAGATAGATTTGTACATTTTTCGGTAGAAAAATTTCCCGGCCAAAGGCCGATTCCTCTTGAATTGCAGGCTCGCTATCGCTCGCCAGGAAAAATCGACACCTAAATGGCACGACAGGTCTTAAAATTGAAAGAAGTGGGGCGAAAGTTCTTAAAATAGCCAAACTAATGGGACACCTGGATGGGGGTATACGTCTTAAAACAGTAGGCTGAATGGGGCCGAATGGATACAAGCCAAAGAGAGAGGGAGAGAAAGAGAAAAAAAAAGGCGAGGTGGGCCCCCTTAATGCAAGTATTTTTGAACTATATATTGCTTATGAAAATAATCAAAATACTGTCTATAATACAAAATGAATACACACACACACACACACACACACACACACACACACACACACCCACCCACCCACCCACACACACACACACACACCCCACACACACACACACACACACACCCACACACACACCCACAGAACAGTGTAGTGAACAGGAGGTTAGATCCCGGTGACCATATCAATAACTTGGTAAATAAGGCATATTCGTGGTGGGCTAATATTAGGGTAGCGTTTAAATTCCTAAATGAAGACATGGTGAAGATATTAATAACACAGTTTTTAAGGCCTAGCCTGGAGTATGCAGCGGTTGTATGGAATCCACATATGAAAAAACACATAAGTAAGCTAGAGAAAATTCAGCGTGTGATCACAAGATGGGTGCCAGGGTTAAAAACTTACAATATGAAGACCGGCTGTGTCACCTGGGGATTCCCTCACTTGAACAGAGAAGGGAGAGGGGAGACATGATAGCTTTATTTAGGTGTGTTCACGGAAAGGAATATATTGATCAAACAAATTTTGTTTGGCCAGCGGTGGGGAGGACGAGAGGACATGACTATAAACTGTTGAGGAGGAGAGCTAGGAATGATGTTAGGAAGTTTGGTTTTCCAGATAGAATGGTTGAGAAGTGGAATAAGTTACCAAACGACCTAGTGTGTGCACAAAGTATTCAAGCTTTTAAAGTAAATTATGATAAGTTAAAGGCTAACGGGTCACTACGAGAGTAATCTCAATCCTGTAAAATACAATTAGGTAAATACAATTAGGTAAATACACACACACACACACACACACACACACCCACACACACACACATACACACACACACACACGACAAGAAATGATGGTGTGTTGCATACTTAGATAAATATTTAAGGGGAGACTGACCGTTTGTTTGGTCTATTAATTCATGTATTTATATATGTTTTTAGTTTCCTCCCTAGACCCCCCCTTCAAGATAAATTTGTAAATTTTTCGGTAGAAAAATTTCCCGGCCGAAGGCCGGTTCCTCTTAAAATTGCAGGCTCGCTATCGCTCGCCAGGAAAAAATCGACACCTAAATGGCACTAAAGGTCTTAAAATTGACAACGAAATGGGGCGAAAGGTGTTAAAATCGCCAAACTAATGGGCCGAACGTCCTATAATGTCAAAACTAGTGGGGGAGTAGGGAGAAGGGGGTCCAGAAAAACGGTCTGCCTCCCCTTAATACTAGTTTATAATGGTTCTATCCAATTATTGTCTTGGAACATTCTCAGACATGGCCCGGATTGTCTTCTACCTAGAGAGAGGGTGGGGAGAGAGCCTTTTGCTTTGCTGTCCTTTGATTTACGGTGATAGTATATGGTATTGATTCGTTTATCGGTATTATTGAACCCTTCCAGTACCGGTGTCATGCTTGTAACATTAATTTGGCTACTGTTACGCTATTTTGATTCGGCTAAAATAAGGCCTCCAGCAATTAACAGGCATCGAACTTTCCCGCTTCACCTGTTTTACAACCATAGATCTGCATACCTCACTCTCTCTATCACACACACACACACACTCTCTCACACACATACACACACACGTACACACATACACTCTGACTCCCACACACACACATACACTCTCACACAAACACACACACACACACACACACATACACTCTCACACCAACACACACCCACATACATACACTCTCACACAAACTCAAACACACACTCTCACTCATACACACACACACACTCACACATACATACACTCTCACACAAACACACACACACACACACACCCACACCCACACACACATACACACTCACACAAACGCACACAGGTACACTCGGTCCAAAGTCGATCACCTGACAGCAAATTTACATAGAAATACTATTTTTTCCCTCACCCTCACCTTCGTCGAGCTGGTCCGGACGTCATCATATTTCACTAGTCCATATTCCGACCCTGTTCTGTTCGGTTCGGTTCTGTTCGGTTCTGTTCTGTAATGTTTTGTTCTGTTCATTCGTGTTTTGTTCTGTTCTGTCCTGTTCTGTTCTGTTATGTTTTGTTCTGTTCTGTTCGGTCCTGTTTTGTTCTGTTCGGTCCTGTTTTGTTCTGTTATGTTATGTTTTATTATGTTCTGTTATGTTTTGTTCTGTTCGGTCCTGTTTCGTTCTGTTCTGTTCTGTTTTATTATGTTCGGTTATGCTATATACAGTATAGGCTGTATAATATATATATATATATATATATATATATATATATATATATATATATATATATATATATATATATATATATATATATATATAGAGAGAGAGAGAGAGAGAGAGAGAGTGAGTGACAAAACCCAATAATATCATCAACATACAAACACTCATACAAACAGGCATACAGACATACCACAATTGAAGCAGGCAGACCAAGACAACAAAGGAAGCCTAACAAGAAGATAGGACTTACCAGATGACGGGTGAGCCAATACACACAGTCCGTGGCTTTCACAGAATCCAGGGTCGTCAGTCCTGGCCTGCAACAGATATCAACATATCCAACATATATATATATATATATATATATATATATATATATATATAAAAGTGTGTGTGTCTGTGTCTGTACTTACTCTAGTTGTATTGCGGGAGTGAGCATGCTCGTTATTTCCCGCCTCCTATATGTGTAGGTGTTATATGTATCGTTGGAATGGCTGTGGATGTGTGTGTAGTCTGTATTTTTAGCCAATTGGCGACATCGGAAACGAAGGCTTAGGGTGGATCTGTATGGTACCATTCTCACTATAGACGGTACCGTCTCGCCCGAAGGCTTAGGTAGCCATCAGCTTAGGTGAACCATATGATACCCATCTCGCCTTGTACCATTTTTGCCAACCCCAGATGGGACGTCACAACGTCGTCCACTTATTCCAGGTACCTATTTACAGCTAGGTGAACTGAGGCTAACACATGAAAGGAGACAAGCCCAATTTGTCTCCGCCCGGCCGGGTATTGAACCCCCGACCCCTCGTGTGTGAGACGAGAGCTCTACCTACTAGGCTACGGGTGTGTGTGTGTGTGCGTGCAAGTTTGACAGCCGTTGTCTGTTTTTTTATCCTTTATGACCACCAAAGTTAATTTGAACCACAATCCATAGCAAAACATAGGCCTGATCCTGTCAGCCTCTGAGACCTGGCAGGGGTCTCCAGCGTTGCTCATGTAGCATACATACCAAGGTGTCTAGATTGGGGGACCCAGTGGGTATGAGGATAACTCGACCCGGGGATCAAAATAGGTCGGGTCCCATTGGCCTCTAGGGCCTAGTTGGACATCTAGCATTAAGGGAGCCCACCTCGCTTGTTTTCTCTTTCTCTCCCTCTCTCTTTGGCTTGTATCCATTCAGCCCCATTCAGCCTACTGTTTTAAGACGTTTACCCCCATCTAGGTGTCAATATTTTCCTGGCGAGCGGTAGCGAGCCAGCATATGTATATTTTTTGTTTTGACAGCAAGCTAAATTTGTAAATTTTTCGATAGAAAAATTTCTCCGGCGAAGCTGGATTTCTCCATACAATGCTGGCTCGCTATCGCTCGCCAGGAAGAAATCGACACCTGGCTGGGGATAAATGTCTTAAAACAGTTGGCTGAATATGGCCGAATGGATACAAGCCAGGGAAAGAGAGAAAAGGAGAGAAAGATGAAAAAAGCCGGTGACCCCCCTTAATCATGCCGAGAGACGAAAAGAGCCTGTTTTTCCTTTGCTTGTTCAGGTGATGCTGCGACGTCGTCCCGGTCTCGTCAACCTCCCGGCCTTTCTTCGTGGCACTGAACATACATAGCATGGTATTCTTAAACATTTCCTTCCCTTCACAGCGCCTAATACCGAACGAATATTGTAGGAATGAGTGTTATTTATAGAGATTAGGCGGATTAGCACTACCATTTCTCAAGCTAGCGTAATTTTTCAAGATATTTCGTCCATTAGCTGCGCTGAGAAGGTATTTTTTTGTTATGAATACTATACATAGTGTTTACCTCGGCCTGAAAATTGATAAAGGCAGTTTCCTGTTTGCCTCCAAGGCCCATTAGAGGCGAACCGTTGGACGTTTGGCTACCACCGTAAAGTGTATATATATATATATATATATATATATATATATATATTTAGAGAGAGAAAGAGAGAGAGAGAGAGAGAGAGAGAGAGAGAGAGAGAGAACTAATAAGAATATTCCTTAGGTATTTTTTTTATTTTTTGTGGAAATATCGTCAAAATAATGTCATGCCGGAGAAAGTGGTGGTTGGGGAGCGTGCCTTCTGCTTTGATATCCTTACCTTCCATGTTGTAGCAAATTCTATGTTAGCATTAAGTCCGGACTGCCTAGTAGGGATCGCAAAGTCTGTATAGTCTGTGTATCTATGTAACTCTGTCTTTCTCTCTCCACCCCACGACACCTCCAGGGAAATCTGAAACGGGCTGGGTTAAATAGAAAGAGGACAGATGAGAGGGGGGCAAGGTTTATAGAGGGGGTAGGGTAGGTGGGTGGGGAGGAGCAGGGTGGGAGGAGGGGGGGGGGGGGGGGGAGGGATCAGAAGGTGGATGCGGAGGGGCAGGGTGGGCGGAGGGTGGGAGGGATAAGAAGGTGGGTGCGGAGGGGCAGGGTGGGGGGGGGAGGGATCAGAAGGTGGGAGCGGAGGGGTAGGGGGGGGAAGGAGGGGCAGGGTGGGTTGGGAGGGGCAGGGTGAGATGAGAAGGTGGGCGGAGAGTATGCGGAATCAGAGGGCGGGTGGGGAGGGGCAGGGAGGGCCGGGGATGGGCGAGATCAGTCGGATTAAAAACTAGATGGAAATGAAGGGAGAAAGGAGCGGATGGGGCACAAAGATGCTAATGATATATGCCGCTTAAGGGGAGGCAGACCGTTTTTCTGGCCCCCTTCTCCCTAATGTTTAGCCCCACTAGTTTTGAGATTTTAAGACGTTGGTTCCGATAGTTTGGGGAATTTATGACGTTTCACCCCATTTCTTTGTCAATATTAATACCCTTCGTGCCATTTCGGTGTCGATTTTTTCCTGGCGAGTGATAGCGAGCCTGTAATTTTAGGAGGAATTGGCCTTCGGCCGGGAAATTTTTCTACCGAAAAATGTACAAATCTATCTTAAAGGGGGTGTATCTAGGGGGTGTTTTCCTAAGCTTGATGGAGGTCTAGGGAGGAAACTACAAAAATATATGAATAAACGTATTAATAGACCAAAGAAACAGCCACTGTCCCCTTAATCTGGCCTTTGTGTATTATGCTGGACAAAGATTATATAAACTTTTTGAAAATATATTATATTTTACTGGATTTTTGGCTATTCTCAAACTGGGTAAATTATGTGGTTTATTGAGATTAACTATACGGTGGTAACATCCGCCAGATATATTGGCTGTAAAGTCTTTCCTTTGCATACCATTTTGGTGTAGCAATTATTTAACAAAAATGGGGATTGGGCCTGAGTATATAGATAGATAGGTAGATAGATAGATAGATAGATAGATAGATAGATAGATAGATAGATAGATAGATAATGTTATACATCATCATGTAATTGTTAGATCCATAGGCCAGATTACATATTATTGACATCGTTTCGCAGATAGCTTCTTCAGGTCACAGTGACCTGAAGAAGCTATCTGCGAAACGTTGTCAAGAAAGTGCTCCTCCTTATATGGTGTTTTTATGTACCAGTATTGCCTAATGATTGTTAAGGGTATGGACGTACTGTATATTCATGTCAGTATTGTTCACATGTGTGGGGAGGTTCCACCCATACCGCACTGCTCGAAAGAGTCAAAAGCATTTTGCCTTATCAACTTACTTCCTCTTACTAGTTCCCTACAATCTCTTTCTACACGCCGCAATGTTGCATCTTTTTCACTCTTCTATCGCTAAGGAAAACGGGGTATTCCTTAATTTATTTTCCACCGCTCGCCCTGGATCCTGAAGCCTGAGCTATATATTACCTTGATAGTGAGGGAGAGTTGCGGTACACATTTACCGTGGATGTAGGTCAGGGCTCCGTAATTGACACTTGGGTCAGGGAAGACAACTTGAAGGTGAGGGGAAGGTAGTGGTATACTGTACAACCACCTACACTATAGTCTATTCGCTGTAAGTAGGCGAGAAATCATGACCACTAACCTCTAGAACTCAAAAAGGGCTTGAGCAAATTGGGTGTAAATTTCCACATCTATTCCTTGACTGACTCTTCCCAAATGGTAGAAATATTAGCTCGATTACTCAAGTAGTTTTTGAGTTACAGAGGTTAGAGGTTATGATTTTTTGCATCAGCGAATAGACTATAGTATCTGGTCCACTGTTATAGGGTGATGGTAGTAGTACAGTACAACCACCTACACTAGTACCTGGTCCACTGTTATAGAGTGGTGGTAGTGGTACAGTACAACAACCTACACTAGTACCTGGATTGGAAATCGTAATTTAGAAGCGAAATACAAACTAGAAAATGTAGAATTGGATAACTCAGAGTGTGAGAAGGATCTGGGAGTGCTCGTTAGTATTGATCTGAAACCCAGAAAACAATGTATAAGTGTTAGGAACAGGGCTAATAGAGTTCTAGAATTCATAAATAGGAGTGTTAGCAACAGGACTGTTGAAGTTTTCTTAAAGCTATACTTAGCACTAGTAAGACCCCATTTTGACTGTGCTGTCCAATTTTGGTGCCCTTATTACAGAATGGATATCGACCCTTTAGAGGCAGTCCAAAGAAGAATGACGAAAATTATACATAATATTAGAAACTTATCGTATGAGGAGAGGTTGAAAGCCTTAAGCTTGCGCTCACTAGAAAGACGAAGATGTAGGGGAGACATGATAGAGGTATTTAAATGGATAAAGGTTATAAATAAGGGCGATATAGATGAGGTATTCAAGCTAAAGAACAGCGACATAACCCGCTCAAATGGTTTCAAGTTAGATCATTTTAGATTTAGGAAAGATATAGGAAAACACTGGTTTGGGAATAGAGTTGTTAACATGTGGAATGGACTGCCCAGAACAGTGGTTAGTTCAGGAACAGTTGAAAACTTTAAGCATAAGTTGGATGACCATATGGATATTATGGGCTGGGTGTAAATGGGAGTTGCCTCGTGTGGGCCGCATGGCCTTTGCAGTTTCCAGCGATTTTATGCTCTTTTGTTCTTATTATTCGACTTGATATTTTCTATATTTCCAGTGGTCCTTATGAAATTAACAACATGAGCCAAGAACAAAATATCCTTTAAAATACAACCATGGTTCCTCTCCGGGATCGAACCCTTACCTTCGCAAATGAAAGGTATTAAAGATAGGGAAGATGCATACAAATGTTAAATATAAACTAGCTAATATGGAATTAGAAAACTCAGACTGTGAGAAAGATCTAGGTGTGTTTGTTAGCAATGATTTGAAGCCTAGAAAACAATGTACAAGCGTTCGTAACAAGGCAAACAGGATTCTCGGGTTCATATCTATGAGTGTGAGTAACAGAACTGCTGATGTTATCTTAAAACTTTATATGTTATTAGTGAGACCGCATATGGATTATGCTGTTCAATTTTGGTGTCCTTATTACAGAATGGACATAGATTCATTGGAGAGAGTACAACGTAGAATGACAAAAATTATCCATAATATTAGAAATGTTCCGTATGAAGAAAGGTTGAAGAAATTAGGCTTACATTCGTTAGAGGGGATATGATAGAGGTATTCAAGTGGGTTAGTGGGATTAATAAAGGGGACATACAAAATGTACTAAAGCTCAGTGATAGCGAAAGAACTCTTACAAATGGTTTCAAATTAGATAAATTTCGTTTCAGAAAAGATATAGGCAAATATTGGTTTGGTAACAGAGTTGTAGATGGGTGGAATAGGCTACCAAGTGATATAGTGGGATCAAGAACGATAGGGAGCTTTAAGATAAAATTAGATAGGCATATGGACGAGATGGGTTGGGTGTGAGGGTGATCTGTCAGGTGTGGGCCAGGTGTGGGGATCTGCAGATCCCCGTTTTTCTGACCTCTGACCGTTTCGGTGAGGTAAGTTCTAATGGTGTTTTTAAGCTGGGCTTATAATTAGGGTTGGGTGTGACAGGGATCTGCCTTGTGTAGGCCAATCGGCTTTCTGCAGACTCCCATTTTCTTATGTTATCTCTGCATTCTATTAATATAATAAAGTTTGTTATTATTTTTATTTTTGTTTGAATTACTGCCGTAAGTCTTTCATAAACTGCATAAACTAGACTAAACATAGTATTATAATTAATAGTAATAACAATAGGTGGGAAGAGGTAAGTTATTAAGTTATCCCTCCCTTCCCTCCACGGTATCACTTTAGGAAGGTAAGTTAGGTTGTGTCTTACACGGAGTAATTGAACTAACAGACGAGATTACACCTTCGTACCCTTGCCACCCCCCCCCCCCTCTCTCTCTCTCTCTCTCTCTCTCTCTCTCTCTCTCTCTCTCTCTCTCTCTCTTTCTCTCTCTCTCTCTCTCTCTCTCTCTCCTTCTCTCTCTCTCTCTCTCTCTCTCTCTCTCTCTCTCTCTCTCTCTCTCTCTCTCTCTCTAAACCCCTGTTTGGACACTTGATCCTCAGTGTTTTGGAGGACAAGCAACCTAGAAGGGTCACTAGCTCTGTTGTTGCTTGATTTCCTTTGTACTCTCTCTCTCTCTCGAGGTGGGCCCCCTTAATGAGAAGTGTTGACCCTCGATATTATTATAGAAACCCGATAACTTATGAGAAATGTTGACCCCTAGATCGGTATAGATCGAAACCCAATAATCTATGAGTAATGTTGACACTATAATTATATTATTATGGAAGCCCTATAATTTATGAGTAATGTTGACCCTAGATATGATTATAGGAACCCAATAATGTATGAGTAATGTTGACCCTATAATTATATTATTATGGAAGCCCTATAATTTATGAGTAATGTTGACCTTAGATATGATTATAGGAACCCAATAATGTATGAGTAATGTTGACCCTAGATATGATTATAGGAACCCAATAATTAATGAGAACTATTAACCCTAGATATGATTATAGAAACCCGATAATTAATGAGAACTATTAACCCTAGATATGATTATAGAAACCCGATAATTAATGAGAACTATTAACCCTAGATACTATTATAGAAACCCGATAATTAATGAGAGGTGTTACAGCCCCCTCCCCCCCCCCCCCCCTTGTGTTTTGTGAGCCGTGTTGTGGAACCTCTTGGGGGGGGGAAGTCTGGAGCAGCCCCCTCACACCCTCCCAGGACACCACAGTCATCCAATATGTATGTAGATCTGTCCTCTCTCTATAACTCTAACATTCTAACTCTCTCTCTCTCTCTCTCTCTCTCTCTCTCTCTCTCTCTCTCTCTCTCTCTCTCTCTCTCTCTCTCTCTCTCTCTCTCTCTCTCTCTCTCTCTCTCTCTCCTCTCATTCTCTCCTCTCTCTCTCTCTCTCTCCTCTCTCTCTTTCTCTCTCCTCTCTCTTCTCTCTCTCTTCTCTCTCTCTCTGCCCAAAATAAATATATCCCTATGCGAAACGACACCAATACAATATAAATAACCCCTATGGTACAATAACAATATTAGTAGAGCAATTAGTGAAAGAAATCGTCTATACAAATTAAAAATGGATACAGATAATATTACCATCCAAAATCAATACTCGGTTGCGAGAAGAAAAATTAAATCGCTAATTAAATCTGCAAAGAGGGATTACGAACTTAAAATCGCACATGCGAGCAAATCTAATCCAAAACAATGTTATAGATATATAATTAGCAACAAACAAATTAAAAGTTCATCGGTCCGATACTAAATAATCAAGGTGACGAGAATCAGATAGCAGGGACATAGCCTGCTACTCTTAATCAACACTTTTCTTCTGTATTTAATACTGCCAGTAACCAAAACGTGCCACAAGAAAATAATCAAACATGTAACTATGTGCTTCAAGATTTTATTATTACCCAGTCAGAAGTAATTACAAAAATCGACTCACTTCATGTCAATAAATCACCTGGGCCGGACATGTATATCCCTAAAATTCTTAAATTAGTCAAAGAAGAAGTTGCAGGGGCACTAACCATAATACTAAATATGTCACTTAAACAAGGACATGTACCCACCGACTGGAAGACCGCTAATATAACACCGATATTTAGAAATGGTGACAAAACACTACCAAATAACTATAGGCCGATTAGCTTAACTTCCGTAATTGGAAAAATGTGTGAATCAATCATAAGGGATAAAATCGTATTATTCCTTGAGAACAATAACCTCATTAACAATAGTCAACACGGATTCAGAGCAAAGAGATCATGCCTAACTAATTTAATTGAATTTTATGACAGCCTATACAAACTAAATGACTTCACCAAAAGCCTCGACATAGTGTATCTAGACTTTCAAAAAGCCTTCGACAAGGTCCCGCACGATAAATTATTACAGAAAATAAGAGACATAGGAATACAGGGCAATACGTATGATTGGATTAAAAACTGGCTAAGTGAAAGAAAGCAAAGAGTAGTTATCAACGGTGTGGAATCAACATGGAGCCAAGTAACTAGTGGAGTCCCCCAAGGCTCAGTATTGGGACCAGTTTTTGTTCATAATATATATCAATGATCTAGATAATGGCATAAATAATTTAATTTCCAAATTCGCGGATGACACGAAGATAGGTAATGCAATCATTTCCGAAAGTGATAGAATAAACCTTCAAGCTGATTTAAATAAAGTCACAGAATGGTCGGAGAAGTGGAAAATGCCGTTTAATGTAAATAAATGTCAGATATTGCAAATAGGTTCTAAAAACAATAAATATGAAGACTTCGTGAATGAAGAAAAGATAAAAAAAATTAACACAAATCAAAGACTTGGGAGTGCTGATAAACGAAAACTTAAAATCTTCCAATCAATGCACAGCGGCTGCAAACAAAGCAAACAGGGCACTAGGTTTCATCAGAAGAAACTTCCACTATCACAGCAAAGACATAGTTTTGCCCTTATACAAAAGTATGGTGAGACCGCACCTCGAATATGCTGTGCAGTTTTGGTCACCTCACCTCATAAAGGATGTTAAAAAATTGGAATCTGTGCAAAGGCGAGCCACTAAGCTAATCCCTTCATTGAGAAATAAATCATATGATGAAAGACAGAGAACTTGATCTATTTTCACTTAAGAAACGAAGGATGAGAGGCCAATTGATAGAGTGTTTTAAAATTCTAAAAGGATTCAGTAACATTAATCTAGATAAGTTATTCAAAAAAGCCGAAGACACATCTACAAGAGGAAACAATTTAAAATTATTAGGTCGGAGATCGAATCTAGATACAACAAAACAATTCTTCACTCACAGTGTAATTAATGAGTGGAACACACTTCCAAATAAAGTAATAGACAGCTCCTCTATAGATACATTTAAGAAAAATCTAGACTCATACCACAGACAAATTGGTATGGAGTAGGCAGTAATTATCACCGTTATTATTTGTTCAGCTGAAGAGAGCGTTAGAAAAGAAAACAAAATAATACACAAATAAAAAATAAGAATAATAAACATCACTAAATATGTACATACTACTAAGGGTGATGGGTTGGATGATTCCAATTAACCCCAAAAGTTACATGCTGCTAAGGCGAAGGGTTGCATGATTTTTTAATTTCTTTTTTGTTTTCCCTTTCTTTTTTCCAATCTTTCCTGTAAATTCCTTCTGGGGATTTCGAAGCCCAGCAAGGTTAATCACTTCCAACTTTTTCATGTACGGCAATTGCCGGAGGGAACGGAGGGTGGGGAGAGAGCCTTATTTTTGTCTATCCTTTCCTTCAACTTTCCTTTTCTATCGGATATGCCATCTCTACTAGAATTAAGTCCTGACCACCTCGTTTGGATCGTAAGGTCTGTGTGGCCAGTGTATCTATGTGAATCTATGTAAATCTCTCTCTACGCATACATCACATACCTATTCGTCTCATTAACTAAAAACTTTCTCTATTTATGTAACTATCAAGCTATTTATATATATATACAGTATATATATATATTTTTTTTTTTTTTTGGCGAGGGGATTTTTAAAACTGAAGGCGTTCAAAGGAATAGACCAAACAAAATGGTCGAAAATTGATAAAACAAAAATAAATAATGATACTAATAATAATAATAATAATAATAATAATAATAACAATAATAATAATAATAATAGTAAAATAACAACTCAATAACGATAGCCCCGCCAACGTCAGCTCAGGTAAGGTTAATAATTGGGGTGGGTGTGAATTTGGGTGTTCCACGTGATTGGCTTAGCCCTTGACTCTAGTCCCTCATTGGTTCCCGATATCTGTGACGTCATCGGTGCCAATACACTATGTTCCAAGGCAACCCCTTCTGTACCGGCGACGGTATAATTATATTCTAGCTATATTTAGACGATCTTGTGCAGTTTAAGGGGAGATTTCCACTTGAGGGATTTTTTTCTTGACCCCTTTCTCCATCATGGTTAGCCCCATTGATTTTGATATTTTAAGACGTTCGCCCCATTAGTTTGGTGATTTATTTAGACTTTTGCCCCATTTCTGTAAATTTTAAGACTTTTCGTTCCATTAAGGTGTCGATCTTTTCCTGGCGAGCGATAGCGAGCCTGCAATTTAAGGGGAACCGGCCTTCGGCCGGGAAATTTTTCTACCGAAAAATGTAAAAATTTATCTTGAAAGGGGGTCTAGGGGCTGTAATGTTAAGCTTGATGGAAGTCTAGCGAACTAACTAAAAACTTCCCCTTAGGAAGGATATATGGTAGTCAAAACCTGCCCTTAAGAAGGATATATGGTAGTCAAAACCTGCCCTTAAGAAGGATATATGGTAGTCAAAACCTGCCCTTAAGAAGGATATATGGTAGTCAAAACCTGCCCTTAAGAAGGATATATGGTAGTCAAAACCTGCCCTTAAGAAGGATATATGGTAGTCAAAACCTGCCCTTAAGAAGGATATCTGGTAGTCAAAACCTGCCCTTAAGAAGGATATATGGTAGTCAAAACCTGCCCTTAAGAAGGATATATGGTAGTCAAAACCTGCCCTTAAGAAGGATATATGGTAGTCAAAACCTGCCCTTAAGAAGGATGGAAAGTAGGGCAGGAAGAAGGATAAGGAAAGAAGGATGGATGGTAGTCAAAATGGTTAAGTGAGATAGTTGGAAGCCTGTTAATTGTTGGAGGACCTTTCTAGATTGAATAAACTCGTCTAATAGTAGCCTGAATTAAGTTAAAAGGACGTCGCCGGTACATATGCAGTTCCTCTTAGATTACAGGCTCGTTATCGCTTGCCAGGAAAAAAACGACAACTAAATGACACGAAAAGTCTTAATATTGACAAAGAAATGGGGCGAATGGTCATAAAATCACCATATCGCTGAACGTCATAAAATCTGAAAACGAATGGGGCTAAACATGAGGAAGAAGGAGGACCACAAAAACGACCCGTCTCCCCTTAAAGGATGAGGAGTGTGGGAGTATAATATATAAACGTTCCCCAGACTCCCGAACGTTCCCCAGACTCCCGAACGTTCCCCAGGCTCCCGAACGTTCCCCAGACTCCCGAACGTTCCCCAGACTCCCGAACGTTCCCCAGACTCCCGAACGTTCCCCAGACTCCCGAACGTTCCCCAGACTCCCGAACGTTCCCCAGGCTCCCGAACGTTCCCCAGACTCCCGAACGTTCCCCAGACTCCCGAACGTTCCCCAGACTCCATCAGCGTTTAACCCCTTCTGTACCGACGTCGTCTTTTACTTAATTCAATGTTGGATAAATTATATTAAATAGACGATTTGGCCCAGTTTAAGAAGGATCTGTGGTAGTAAAAAGGGTTAAGGGGACCGACCTGTTTTTTCTCTTTGGGTTTTATCCATTCGGCCCTATTCAGCCTACTGTTTTAAGACTTTTCTCCCCATTCAGGTATCGATATTTTCCTGGTGAGCGATAGCGAGCCATCATTGCATGGAGAAATCCGGCTTCGCCAGAGACATTTTTCTACCGAAAAATGTACAAATTAAGTCAGCTGTCTAAAACACAATACAAAATATGCTGGCTCGCTATCGCTCGCCAGGTGTAAATCGACACTTGAATGAGGATAAAGTCTTAAAACAGTAGGCTGAATGGGGTCGAATGGCTACTACCCAGAATTTAAAAAAAGAGCGGTTCGGTCCCCAGGCTTAAGGGGAGGTTTTTAGTGTGTTTCTCAGACTTCCATCAAGCTTGAAATTACACCCCCTTGACTCCCTTTCAAGATAAATTTGTACATTTTTCGGTAGAAAAATTTCCCGGCTGAAAGCCGGTTCCTCTTAAATTACAGGCTCGCTATCGCTCGCCAGGATAAAATCGACACCTAAATGGCACGAAAGGTCTTAAAATTGACAAATGGGTTGAAAGTCCTTAAAATCGTCAAAATAATGGGGCAAACGTCTTAAAATTAGAAAACAAATGGGGCTAAGCATGAGGGAGAAAGGGGTCAAGAAAAAAATCCTTCAAGTGGATATCTCCCCTTAAGTGAGATAGTTCCCAGATTGTCATCAAACTAATCCAAAAAGCCCACCCAGACCCCCTTCAAGCCCACCCAGACCCCCTTCAAGCCCACCCAGACCCCCTTCAAGCTAAATGTGCACATTTTACGACAGGAACATGACCCCAACCAAAGGCCGATTTCTTCTCAGGTACAGTCTCGATATCGCTCGCCAAAGTACTCGGGGTGACACGTCTTAAAATATCAAAACTAACAGAGCGAAACAAAGTGTGTGTATGTGTGGTGGTGGTGGTGGTGGTGGGGGGGGGGGGATGGGGAGGCACAGAAAGACCTCTCGCGGACCAAATAGCGTTAACACGATAATGAGCTGCCACAACTAAGGTAAAAACACGTAACGCGCGTCCAAAAATGCATCACTCTTTGAAAGAAAAGGACACAATAAATTCGGAAAATCAAGTAAGAGAAAAAAAAAAAAGTTAAAAATGAGAAAAATAAAATACAAAAATAAAAGGCAAATCACGGAAAAAAATTGTCAAAACAATCAGCCTAAGGAAACAATATGGAAATGGAGTTGTAAAATAATGTAAATTAAGCCGGTTTCACACGAGCGCTTTTTCCGGCAATATTTAGGAGCAATTAATGTCTGACAGATTCAACATTAAAGCGTTATCAGTTTTAAGCTATCAAACACAATCTAACTGCAGTCTAGTTTCCGATGACAACCTAAATAGGCCCAGAAATATTGAGAGAGAAAAACTTGGTTATAGAAAATTGCCGGAAAAAGCGATCGTGTGACGCCGGCTTGAAGTCTAGATTTGTATTTATATGTTCATATATCAATGTATAATTATATAAGTGTACATAGTTTCCTCCGAACATCTCCAAGCAGCTTATACAAATACCACCAAGGTCCGTCCCACTTCCAGATAAATTTGTAAATCTGTTGGTCAAAAAATGTCCCTGTTCCTCCTAGATTACAGACTCCCTATCGCTCGCCAGGAAAGAATAGACACCTAAAATGGCAAAACAGGTCTCGCCAAACTAATGGAGCGAACGTCTTACTTACAATCTCAAAGCTAATAGGGCTTAGCATAAGGGAAAAAGGGTCCCCCCCCCCCCCACCCCCGCAAAAAAAAAAAAAAAAAAAAAAAAAAAATCCCCTTAAGTGTCTGGGTAGTGGACAGGTTATATTTTGGTCTGTCCGGAAATAGCGCCCCAGCAGCAACCAAGGGTACGGTAATCAGAGCCCACCCACCCACCCACCCACCCACCCACTTACTATCACCACCCAAGTTTGAAGGGGGGAGGGTTGTTTTTTCTGGTCCCCCTTCTTTCTCGTGTTTAGCCCCATTAGTTTTCAGATTTGTAGACGTTCGGCCCATTAGTTTGGCGATTTTAAATCCTTTCGGCCCATTTCTGTGTGCAATTTATGACTTTTCGTACCATTTAGGTGTCGATTTTTTCCTGGCGAGCTGTAGCGAGCCTGTAAGTTTAGGAAATTTATCTTGAAGGAGGGTCTAGGATGTGTTTGTTTTAAGCTTGATGGGAGGTTTAGCGAGGAAACGAAAATAAATGAAAATACAAAATAAATACAAAAATGAATAATTGATTAAATGGACCAAAAAAAAACCCAGTCACTAGCCCCTTAATGGAATTCGGAAGGCCCAACGCCATTCGGGGACTAATTGCTCTGGTCTGGCTTCCTCGTACGACTGATATAGATTGCCTGCTGTTCTTTTCTTCTTCGCGCTCTCTCTCTCTCTCTCTCTCTCTCTCTCTCTCTCTCTCTCTCTCTCTCTCTCTCTCTCTCTCTGTGTGTGTGTTCTGGGAGGCGGTGTGTGTGTACTGTATGTGTGTGTGGGTGTGTGTTTTTTTAATAAGTCCAGAGAACAAACTACATGTGAATTGACCGATAATAGCAAAAAGCAATCAATACCATCAACCCTATTGGTTTTTTAATCCAAGCACCCCAATAAACCCCCCAAGACGTCGGATGAGATAGTGTTAACGCTTGCATACAGCGAGGGCACCTTTCTTCTTTATATTTTAGCTATCATTAGTCGATTTTCTTCAGTGACAGTCGGTATAAAGGTATGGTCACACCCTGGCATGATCTGGGTGTGGTGTCCCGAGTTCGAATCCCGGGAGGACCATATGCTTTCATTAGTTTATTCAAGTACATTGGGGTTTGTAATTGATGATTAATGTTAAGAATGGGGTGTTACTTATGACTGCGTATCAAAGCAGTACCATCTCTCTGAAACTTATTTGAAGTATATTGGCTTTATGGTTGACGTGAGGTAACATCAGATAGTAATCAGTTGGGTCACATTCCACACAATATCGAATGAAGAACACCTTGAGGAAAACCATATGACTCATAATAGAGTTAAGTCCAACGATCAGGTCTATTATTACTTTGGGATATGAAGAGGTCTGGAGACTCTACCAGAGTAAACCCCAAGGGTGGAGTCAGATAGTGAGTGAAAGTAAAAATTACATACAGTATAAGTATATAATATTTCTCTCTCTCTCTCTCTCTCTCTCTCTCTCTCTCTCTCTCTCTCTCTCTCTCTCTCTCTCTCTCTCTCTCTCTCTCTCTCTCTCATTCTCTCTCTCTCTCTCTCGTTCTCTCTCTCTCTCCTCTGTCTCGCTCCTCTCGCTTTCTCTCCTCTCTCTCTCTCTCTCTTCTCTCCTTTCTCCTCTCTCCTCTCTCTCTCGCTCTCTCTCTCTCTCTCTCTCTCTCTCTTTACTACCTCTCGATAACCAACCGTCAGTATACTCCCCTTAGTTCATATTTTTCTACCAAAGTATTTCCACGTAATTTCGTCGGAGTTTATGTGAAGTTGTGAGAATATTTTACACAAATTGGTGCCTGGGTGTCGAGGTGGGGAGGGTGATAGAGAACTCCATGTCGTGCTGCGCTTCCTTTAAGTAGAATACAAGATTATGTCTTGATAACAATATGCTGGGTGCCACTAACCTCCACTGCTAAATTCTGGATACATTATTCATAGTGGAATTAGGCTGGTGCAAATAGAAAATAATTTATTTTGCATCATTATACCTGGTATGGAAGCTTAGATTCGTTGAAAGACCTATATCCAAGGTAGCATAAGACAGCCTGTGAGTACGGTCGGGCTAATAAGTCATGTCCCAGCTGTCATTACGTTTGGCTTGTTCTGTGCTGTATTAATGTCTGTCAGATGTTGAATAAGGTGGGTAAGTGTAGGAACATGTTTGTATATTTCACTTGATATGAAGAAATGAAGCTTAGATATTGCTGATACCACTTATTGATCAAAACATACTTGGTACCGAGATATCACTTATTGGCGCGACTGTACATTATATCATCTATGTGGGCAATATAAACACATACACAATAACATATGTGGTACGCATAATAAATGTGCATTAATAAATCTATACTAACAATTCAAACACTTTTTTCTGGTGGGTGTTTATTTAGTCATCTCTCGGGGTAGTGTCAAAGTGATAAGTAAGTTGCTTGGGAGAAGAAAAAAACCCTAGACCCCCCTTCAAGATAAATTTGTACATTTTTCGGTAGAAAAATATCCCGGCCGAAGGCCGGTTCATCTTAAAATTGCAGGCACGCTATCGCTCGCCAAGAAATAATCGACACCTAAATGGCATGAAAGGTCTTAAAATTGACAACGAAATGGGGCGAAAGGTGTTAAAATCGCCAAACTAATGGGCCGAACGTCTTAGAATCTGAAAACTAGTGGGGCTAAACATGAGGGAGAAGGGGGTCCAGAAAAACGGTCTGCCTCCCCTTAAACTTGATAGAGGTTTAGAGAGGAAACTAAACCCCCTCCTTAAACCATTGAGCCAAACCAGTAAATTATGCTGCACAATACCGTCTGAGCTCCCTTAAGAGAGTACGAGAGTAGCAGCTTTGGAGGCTAGGTGTTATGGTCTGTCAAAGAGTAGAGTCATTCGGAAAGTATGTGTTTGTGTGAGTGTCTGTGTGTGTTTGTGTGCTTGTGTGTGTGGGGTCTGTCTGTGTTTGTGTGAGGGAGTGTCTGTGTGTGTATGTGTGCTTGTTTGTGTGTGCGTGTGTGTGGGGTCTGTCTGTGTGTTTGTGTGAGGGAGTGTATGTGTGCTTGTTTGTGTGTGTGTGTGCTTTTGTGTGTGCTTGTTTGTATGAGGGATATGTCTGCGTGTGTGTGTCGTGTGTATATGTGTGCTAGCGTTGTAAATGCGTAAGTGTGTGTGTTTGTTGTAATAAATATTTTAGGTATATGTGTATCAGCCTTGAGTACAGTTTGTGTGTGTTACCATTTTAGGTGTGTTTTGTAGCATTGTGTATGTATGTGTGTGTGTGTGTGTGTGTGTGTGTGTGTGTGTGTGTGTGTGTGATATAGTCCTGTATGTGTCTGCGTGTTAGCCTTGTATCTGCGTGTGTGTGTCCGTTCTTAAGTGCGTCTAGAAGGGTAGAATTAACTGCATAATAAATGATAGAGTTAATGTTCATGATACTATTTCGGGAAGGGCGTGTGAGGTTTTATGTCTATACTTTCAGTACGTACTGTATGTGTGAGTATATGTGTGTGGATGTATGTAAATTGTGTATATGTGACGTACATGTGTGTGTTTGTGAAGCTTGTCTGTCTTAATGTATGTGTGAGTGTATGTGTGTGGATGCATGTACGTACACCAAGTGTGTGTGTGTTTGTGATATCGGTCTGTCTGTATGTACCGTATGTGTGACCTACATATGCGTCGGAGACATTTTTCTATCGAAAAATGTAAAAATGTAGCTTGCTGTAAACAAAAAAAATATATATATATGCTGGCTCGCTACCGTTCGCCAGGAAAATATTGACACCTGGATGGGGATAAACGTCTTAAAACAATAGGCTGAATGGGGCCGAATGGATACAAGCCAAAGAGAGAGGGAGAGAGAGAAAAAAAAGCGAGGTGGGACCCTTAACGTGTATGAAAGAGCCCAAATATATGACTATGATCCCAGTATGTTCGTATATGTGCCTGTGTGCGTGTGTATGTAACCTGTGTGCATGTGTATGTAGCGTGTTTGGTGGTGCTTACATGCAGAGGGACCTATGTGTGTGTGTGTGGCTGTGCGTGTCTGTGTCTACTTGGATTCGTGCGTATTTAGTGCATGGATGTGCATGTATGTTAGTGTGTGCATTTGCCTTGTGTTGCATGTAGATGGAAGCTTGTGTATATATGTGTGTGTGTATGGAAGCTTGTGTATATACGTGTGTGTGTATGGAAGCTTGTGTATATATGTGTGTGTGTATGGAAGCTTGTGTATATATGTGAGTGTGTATGGAAGCTTGTGTATATGTGTGTGTGTATGGAAGCTTGTGTATATATGTGTGTGTGTATGGAAGCTTGTGTATATATGTGTGTGTGTATGGAAGCTTGTGTATATATGTGTGTGTGTATGGAAGCTTGTGTATATATGTGTGTGTGTATGGAAGCTTGTGTATATATGTGTGTGTGTATGGAAGCTTGTGTATATGTGTGTGTGTTATGGAAGCTTGTGTATATATGTGTGTGTGTATGGAAGCTTGTGTATATATATGTGTGTGCGTATGCACCTTGTGTATATATGTGTGTGTGTATGGAAGCTTGTGTATATATATGTGTGTGTATGGAAGCTTGTGTATATATGTGTGTGTGTATGGAAGCTTGTGTATATATGTGTGTGTGTATGGAAGCTTGTGTATATACGTGTGTGTGTATGGAAGCTTGTGTATATATATGTGTGTGTGTATGGAAGCTTGTGTATATATATGTGTGTGTGTATGGAAGCTTGTGTATATATGTGTGTGTGTATGGAAGCTTGTGTATATATGTGTGTGTGTATGGAAGCTTGTGGTGTGTGTATATGTGTGGGTGTGTATGGAAGCTTGTGTATATATGTGTGTGTGTATGGAAGCTTGTGTTATATGTGTGTGTGTTGGAAGCTTGTGTATATATGTGTGTGTGTATGGAAGCTTGTGTATATATGTGTGGGTGTATGGAGCTTGTGTATTATATGTGTGTGTGTATGGAAGCTTGTGTATATATGTGTGTGTGTATGGAAGCTTGTGTATATATGTGTGTGTGTATGGAAGCTTGTGTATATATGTGTGTGTGTATGGAAGCTTGTGTATATA